>JAXDDX010000105.1:1197500-1730962 GCA_034670405.1 Hoplostethus atlanticus
GTCCAGTCAGTGTCACCCCCCATTTGATCAGTTTTCACACAATCATCCATGAATATATTCTGGGTTCTGATGGAGAGTTTTAGTGTCCCGTGGTCTAAATGCTGCAAAAGTATCCATATAGCACCACATCAGACTAAGATGATCTATACCAGCAGGGCCGGCCCTGGGCATAGGTGGAATAGGCGGTTTGCCATAGGCGTCATCCGTCTCTAGGGGCGCCAAATCAAAAAAACAGCGGCCCAAAGGAAATACGAAAATAGACATTAACAAAATCACATATACAATCACTCACTAATAATTAAATAGGCCGCCAACGTTCAAAACGTGATAAGCCTACTACATGCTGGTAGTAGTGATGGCCGATTCGCAAACGAATCGTTCAAAAGAACCGAATCAGTTAACTGAGTGAGTTGATTCAACTCGCACACGCAACGCATGCAATGCCTTTTCAGTTTTTGAAAGAACAGAAATAAAACATGTTGTGTTGATAACAGTGAGTGGTGGCATTTTATTACGGTTGGGGGGGGGGCGCCAGTCTGGAATCTCGCCTAGGGCGCCAATTGGACTAGGGCCGGCCCTGTATACCAGCCATACCAGATGCAAGAATTTCCACTTTCGCTCGTATTTCTGTTCTGCAGTTTGTTTAACATCATTTTTTTTTAAAAGATAGGGCGATGTATTATTATTAGCCCCCCCAAACAATGTTTTGAGTGACGTTATTCTATCCTGCAGACCTTTTTTTTTTTTTTAAATCAGAGAAAATACGGCTGGCTGCGTGTTTGGATCTTGGGTCTTTGATTATATGAAAACACGAGCCGACCTAGTGCCGGAATAATATTTGGAATATTTTAGCACTTATTAAAAGACCAAGGTGTTTCATTTTCAGATTGGGCTGCGAATCAGCTCCGGGGGAGTGGAGCAGAACGCACCGCACACCCAGCATAAATTAACCCCAGGGTGTTGGGATGCACGCGCCAGCAAACGCACACACACACACACACACACAAACACACCATGCATTTACGTGGGAAAGCAGTCAGGTGGACACATATGCAAGCATACACACACACAAATACACACATAGGAAGGCACAGAAAGACACAAAGATGAGTTAGAAGATACAGAAGAGTGTTTTAGAGGTGAACTCTTTGGAGTGTTAATTTAACCCCCCCTTCCCCCCCCCGACACACACACACACACACACAATCCCGCCCCCCTCCATATCCTCCCACAGGCTGCCATTTCAGAGGGATGTTTTGCTTTTTAAGTTTTAATATTTTTCTCTTTGTTGTCGTTTCAAGGACATGCACAGCCACCACTCATTTGCAGATGGGGGCGAGAGAGAGAGAGAGAGAGAGAGAGAGAGAGAGCGAGCGAGCGAGCAGGAGAGAGAGAGCAGGAGAGAGAGAATCTTCTGCATTTTCAATTTTGAAACGTCTTAGCGAACCTTGAAGTCATGGCTTCGGCTCTCAGGAAGAGTGGGATGGGGGAGTCAGGCTTTTTTAGTTGCGGTTTTCCTGAGAAACCATTACCCAAGCGAGTGAGGAGAACATGCCAAAAGGGAACGAAATCAACAACAACAACAAAAAAATAACATCTGTTAGCAACCTTTCCTGGCCTTGTCCGTGTTTCCCCCTGCGGTTCGGCGGCTTTTCCATCCGTCAGTCCATTTGAGCAGCGCTGCCAGTCCAAAACCCCCCCCCCCCCTCCCGCCGATTGATAACTCCTTTAAACACAGACCTCCCCCTCCACCGCCTACACCTCGGGGGACTGCCGCTTGCAACCCGGCGGCAGAGTAACATCGCATTTGAGATCGCGGCGGCGAAGTGCAAATCTCTCCTGGGTTCTGAACTCCTGTAACGCAATGTTTACCCCGCGGGAGGGTAAAAATGAAGCCTCGGAGGCGGCGGCGGGGGGGGGTGGGGGGTGGAAACCTCTCCGGCTCGGGTCACGGCTCATTTTTTATTATTGATTGGAATAACCGGCTCTCAGACTCCGACGGAGGATAAATGATTATCATTAATTACAATAAATTTGCCTGTCAAGCCTGCAATTATTGTGTTGCCACACAAATTGGTTATTCATATTGTGGCGGCGGTGCGGTGGCATGCTGCGACTCATGATTCTGTTGAACAATCAAAGCGGCGGCGGCTAATTGCTCGGCTCTTCAAAACTCCAATATGGTGTAGCGGAGCTGCGAGCATGACCTTGTGTGCATGTACAATACGTGAGAAAGAGAGCAAAATGTATGACTAGATGAGATTGTTGCAGAGTGCATTGATACAAACCATTTGCCGTCATGTGAAAACTCCTAATTTTGGTTATTTTGGTTGTATGGTCCTCTATGGGTTGAGACATTTCTAGAATGCAATTCTATTGGATAAGCTTAACCGAAAACCACACCCATCTCCCAGCCTCTGACCTCTCCGGAGAAGGCCTGTCCGTTCAGCAGGTGTTCGGAGCCCTGGCTGTCCTCGCTGCCAAAGTGTAGCCGGATCTCCTCCAGGCGATGGCTGTACGTCATCGGCCCGCCGGAGATGTTCACAAGATGCTCCTTGTCCAATCGCAGAGAGACGTGGCGGCCCGTGTTATACATCGTCCCGCCCACCTGAGGAGGGTAAGGCGAGGTAGAGTTAGTGACATATAAAAGCATCATGAATCATATTTCTCACACCCAGTAAGAAGATAAAAAAAAACCTCTAGTCAAGACTTTTCAAAATAAAAGCATTATTGAAGAACGTATGCTGCAATGTTTTTGGAGTAACTCAAAGAACCAGAGTTAAAATAAAGCATATATTTAAGTAGGAAACAGCGGGAACGGTTGTTGTTCATCCAAAATCGCCTTTTCACAGCATATATGCATTGTTGTGTAACCATATGCAAGATGCACAAAGACGCACAAGCAAACTCGATCACAAAAACTTGCACCAGACAACTCTGTCTCTCTACTACCATGTGAAATCCATTTCAACCCACAGCACAATTGTTCCTAAAGGGATAAAGAATGGCAGCTCCTCTATCTGGTGTTACAACCACAATAACACAACACTTTTTGTTCAAGTGACAATTTCGGGGCTTTTATATTGAAGGCGCGATCGTCTAAATCAGTGTCTTCTGGCTATTTCTCCTAAAAAAGTAAGGGGCAGCGTCAAAGAGGTGAGAGGAAATCAAGTTCCCCATAAATTGAACCAACAGTCCCCTTGCTATCTCTTACAACCGAGTGAAGGTTTGGTCTTGGTTCTAGGGTGAGACCGCCCTAGAAACAAAAGTCTTCATTCAAGCCCACCGTAACAGTCTTGAGGGATTCATTTCATTACGCACGATGTGTGAGGTTTTGCCGGGGAACCACGGTGATACAAAAGCCGCGAATCGCGATCTTTATCGGTGGCTGCGTTTATTTATTTATATCCCCCCCGGACGGTTTCAAAGCGGGCGTTGCTATTCAAGGCACGACTTTGATTGCGGGCTTCCAAGGCTCTTATCTGGCTCTTGCTCTCTCCTCCTCCTCCTCCTTCTTCTTCTTCTTTCACCTCCCTTTGCTTTCCCCCTCCTCTCTCGCTCTCTCTCGTTCCTTTCACCACTCGCTTTCAAAATGATTCCCACCCCCCCACCCCAAGAATTCCCAGAGAAAGAACTCTGCCCACACATTGTAAATATTTTATGGAACCTCTGAAAAATCAATGATTTGAAAGGAGAAAGAGAGAGAGCGAGTGATGCAAAGGGAAGATAAGTATGGGGAGCGGGAGGGGGGAAGATGTGTTGGACTGAAGGTAGGGGAAATAATGGCAGGGAAAGTCTTTCAGATCTTTACGTTTTCCTGGTGATGTGAAGGTGTGTGTGTGTGTACCATGTAGGTTATCCTAAAGCATAGGAAATGAAGAAAACGGCCCGGTAACGAAGGACGCCCCGAGATAACAGGCCGGAATTATGCAGGATTAGGAACGTTGGAGATAATTATGAAGCTGGGAAAAGAGAAAGGAAAAAAGGGGCCTGCATATCGAGCGCCTCCTGCCTTATCTTCACGCCAAAAGCCGATGTTTCACGCGCGTGTCGTGTATAGTGAACAGTTGACAGTTTTTGTTTTTTTTCCCCAAGCCAATATCTGTTGTTCAGGCTGATTGCCCCGTGTCAGAGTAAAATGGCTAGAGGCCGGCTGAGAGGCGTGGGTGCTGAAGTGTGGTCGGAATGATACAGGCAAGGAGGGTAATGATGTTTGTCTTCCAGTGAAACCGAGATACCTAGCCGGCGCTAAGAGTACAGTAAAAAAAAAAAAAATACCAGCTGCTTCTCCTTTCTAATTGGTAGAGCTTTCATCTCCCGAGATCAATAAGAACAGTGAAGTGGCGTGCAACAACAGCGAAACCCGAGAAGAAGGTGATTGAGGCGTTAGGGTGAACGCTAATGTAGTGCTGCAGAATAGGGCAAAAGACAATCTCAGATGTGCAAATGTTGCCACGTTCAATTTTGAAATGTTGATATTAAAAGAAAATGTCAGAATAAAGAATAAAATATAACAGCCGTCCGCGCTCAATAATCAAGGGGAAACCTCGAGACTTGTGAGGAGGAGTTGAAAGTGAAGTTTAGTCAGCGCAACACACACACACACACACACACACGTTTCTCCCACAACAACAACGAGACAATGTCGAAAAAGTTGCAAACAAAGCAAAGGCGCTCCGTTCCAATCTACCCTTTTTCTTCAGTGCGCTTTGAATACTGACACCCTTTGCGAGCGTTGAGGTAATTATGACAAGCGTGTTCTCGTATTCTCGCTCTCTCCCCTGAACGCGTTTCAGAATATCGCCGGCTTTTGTACTCCGCTGGGAAGGACTCCAGCTCGTCAGATAACTTTGCCTTGCTTGTGTATGGTGCTGCCGTGAACCTGGCTGTACTACGATGAATGAAAAACTCACTCTTCCGTACTAATGAATTGCTTTGGTCCACTTTCATTTCTTCAGTTGACAGTTTTATCTATCTCTTTTAAGAGATTTAATATAGTGCATGTATACTTTTCATAATGGTTCAATAATTTCACAATGTATATCATGGATTTTCAGATTTCTACTATATTATATATATACTATATTTTCTATTTATACATACGGGTCCTTCATTTTTAGTAATACATATTAAAAGGGACTTTAAGCAATCTATGGCCTTTATCAACCTCTATTAGCGACCAGTAGGAATTACAACACTGAAAGATCAAACATTTAAAAATAATTCATTAAATCATAAGTCATTAAATAAATAAATATTTTTTTTTTTGCCACTAGTACTTATTTTTAGCCACTATTCTGCAGCTACTAGTCACTATTGCAATTTTACTAGTTGCTATAATAGATGCTGGTTCTAATTTAATAGGTACTAGTGACTAATTTGGTTTTTATTTCTATTTTTACTAGTAACAATTTAAGTTATCAGCTAATCATCCATACTCCTTCCCATACTTCTCTACCAAACATGTGTTGAGCATGCTACATATGTTCATACAGCAATTTGCATTGCTTTTGTTTTTGTTTTTCATTGCTTATTTTATATTCTATTTTTCTGCTCATACTCCATTTTCTAATTTCCCCCCTCTTGTATCCTGTTGCGTTCCTCTGCAACGACCCACATTCCCACTAAAGTTTTATCTAATCTTATCTGAATTGCAATAGAAAACCGAGAGTTTTGAGAGACTTTGTAGCTGCGAGGTTGTTTGGCAGCGTGCACGTGCACATACACATACACAAGAACGCACGTGCACACATGCGTGCAGACACACACACACGCGCTCATTAAAGTAGACGTCCTAGAGCATGTGCACGCCTACAGTACTTGCGGCTACTTCTACTCATCGCAGCGATCGTTCTGCATCAAGACACATCAAAAGGACAGAGGAAACTGCTAACAGGGCTTCATGCGGACATCAACACGGCACCTAAATCAAGCAAAAACAAGCATCAAAGATCAGCCTGACAGCTGACACATCACTTTAGAGCACACATCATTAGCACCTCGTTCTAATAGATAGGCAACATGTTGTTTCAGATCTCACACGAGGATACATCACAGCAATCAGGGATGCGTTATTAGCCTGTATGTGTGTGTGTGTGTGTGTGTGTGTGTGTGTAAGGTGCATTTGAGCTCTGATCATGCTGTTCTCTCAAGAGTAGACAAAACAGTAGGTGGGAAGTGAGGAGGGAAGAGAGAAGGCAAATCCACAATCCTAGAAGGAATAGTGTTTCTGAGAGAGGAAGAGGGTACAGTGAGATAGAAAGACGTGATTTTTTTTCCCCCTGGATCCTCTTCTCTACATTTGTCAAATTACAAAAGTCTTTGTCAGAGTATCTCCAGCATCACATAACATTTCACCGCTTCCCCTGTAACCCTGCCGATATAATGCACTGCGTTCGCACTTTTAGTCCCTTGCAAACGATGGCGCCGAGAAGGGCAATTGCACTGTCCTCCCTTTTACAGGTGGCGATGATCGCAAAGGCACTACCGCATTAGAGATAATAGCTTCATGAAAGTAAACAAGTCATAAACGAGATTGTTGCCTGTCTGGGGGGGGGGGAGGTGTGTGGGGGGGGTATTACTGTTGTACAGTAATAGGAAATAACAGTAACATGCTGGTAATGAGAAAACAGAACAAGCATCACCATCAACTGAGCACACAGATCAATACGGCAAATTACACCACGCTAGAAGTAGAAACTCTCCCTTTACTGTACGTTCTGCTCTTCGTTTGGGGGTGTTGCTACCTGTGAATGCCTCATATACTAGCGACAGTGAACGGATGGAAAAGGTGTTGCTCTGAAAGGCAAATAGAGGAAATGGAGATCATCCATATGAATACGTAGTCATATGGATGATCTCCATTTCTGCTTTCATGCTTTAGAGATCATCAGATGTTTTTTTAATGTGTTTTTCATATGTTTTCTGCAGAGGTAAGCACTGAATCACGGCAAAAAAAGATAATGTATTGGATTAAAATACTGGTGCTTTTTCATTAAGGCATGCAGACGTGGAGGGTAAACGGAGTACTGGGTAATGTTATCATGGGAGCATCAGCATCATTGGGAAGGCTCAATAACTCCTTGATAACTATAACAGATCTCTGCATTATTGTTACAGCAACTTTTATTTTTTTATTTTATTTTTTTATTGAGAGATTTTTGTTTTTACACCATGCGAGTGAAGCTGCTCAAACCCCACCAGATAACGTGACTAAATGTTCCAGCAACTTTTTAAAATCTCGTTGTCATGAATTCATCGGGCCAGCTGAGCAGGAAGTGGACTGGTGGTTGTTTCACACCGTGACCAAGAGTGAATGTTTTCAAAAGTTTCCAAATGCAGCCACTAAGAGCACCATTAGCACTTCCCCTCCCTATGAGGGCAGAATTCAACATGCTCCGTTTCAAAAATTCAGTTTTAAAGCTACAGTTCTGACGGTGGCATGCCTTATCTGAGGTTGCTGAGATTGAAGCTGCTGTTTAAAGGTGCTCTACTTCAAAAAAAAAAAATCAGGAAATTCTGAAATCAAGACATACTTCATCACACAATGACTGGAAAATGCAAGAATTTACAGTGCAGTGCTACTTACAGTCAAACATTGACATTTGAATGTAAAATGTGGGAATGCAATGCCTTAATGGGTTTTACAGGTTTTACAATGAACAGAGTGGATCGACTCCATCCTTGACTAGAGGTGGCAGTGAAGACGTTTGTTTCTAATGGACAGATATAATGTGAGTGAGGCCTTGTAGCACCGAGCACTGAATTACTGCAGAATTTCTTTAGATTAGATTGATTGAAGATCCACCATGACGTCAGTTTGGCATGGGACTGCAGCTCTGTGCAAAATCTGGTGATTTTCCATGCATGGGAAGGCATTTTTAACATCACAGGACAATACCGGAATACTGGAGCAGTTAAAAGCTCAGTCTGTGCTCTGTGTTGGCATACAGTATGAACCTTAGTAGATGTACACGCAGCCCCTCCTTTAACTACCTGCTCTTTCATCTATAAGCCCCTGAACGGTAAAAAAAAAACAAAAAAACTTAATGGGTGGATTGAGCAGCAATTAATTAGACCCTGTAAAACATGAGGAATTCAATCAGGCTCCAGCACTTCGGGGGGGGGCCGCATTTATAAATATGCACTTGGATCGCAAGATGATTTCCCAAAATGCACTGTGATGCGCATTTACAAAACTAGGTGTCCCTCGTGATTGCTGGGGCCGTTCTGGTGTTCTGGTTATCCATGGCAACCTTTAAAGCACGAAGCGTATTTTTTTTTTTTGTGTTTTTCTTCAGGGTCCATGTTTATCTATCTACTTTTGATGTGCCAGCTTATTACATTTAAAAATTAAAAATAAAAATAACTGTTGGAGCATCTCCCGGATGCGGCCGTCAAGATGATGCCATTTTCAGATACCTTCTCATGTCATCAAAAAACGAGTGAGATACAAAGCACTGGGAGTGGAGTTAAAGTGCCAGCGTAAATACAGACATGTCTGTTTCAACCGTTGTTGTCAGGGGATCATCGGTTAAAGTCCCATCTTCAAAAACAGAGCGAATCAGATTGGAAAGGAGAGGCCGCTCTTTTCCTGCCAGTCTCCCAGCACTCTCTCTTATATTTATTGCAGCCTTTCAAGCTCTTAAAGCAGTGCTACCACACCGAGAGCAGGTATTTTGAACCCTGGGGCGGTTTCCCCCCTTTGTTGGGTTCGTTTGGGCTGCACTGCACAGCAGCACTTGGGTGCAAACCAACTGGACCAAGCCCTGGCCGAGAGGGAGGTTTCCTGGTACCTTTCCAAACCAACTCTGGAGCTTTGTTTGGACTGAGGACGTGATTCAAATGTGATCCCACCAGCCTGGTCTCACCAAACGATGCCGCACATTTACAAATGACATGCCAAATGAATGAAATATGTTCCCCCACCACGAAAGGATTACTCATGTGCACTACGCGTGCACAGTATGAGCTGGAAATTGAACCCGGGTCACCGGACAAATAAATACTGTGCACTACGCGTGAATTACGGGTTAAGGAGTTTAACCCCAGAAGCAAATCCTTTCCCACGCCAAATTTCTGACCGATGAAGGAAACGACCGCTCCCACGCGGCTTTGTTGATAAATCATGGTTGCTTGAGGTTTTACTGCGTGAGGCGACCCCCCCACTTCGGGGGGGGCCGCATTTATAAATATGCACTTGGATCGCAAGATGATTTCCCAAAATGCACTGTGATGCGCATTTACAAAACTAGGTGTCCCTCATGATTGCTGGGGCCGTTCTGGTGTTCTGGTTATCCATGGCAACCTTTAAAGCACGAAGCGTATTTTTTTGTGTGTGTTTTTCTTCAGGGTCCATGTTTATCTATCTACTTTTGATGTGCCAGCTTATTACATTTAAAAATTAAAAATAAAAATAACTGTTGGAACATCTCCCGGATGCGGCCGTCAAGATGATGCCATTTTCAGATACCTTCTCATGTCATCAAAAAACGAGTGAGATACAAAGCACTGGGAGTGGAGTTAAAGTGCCAGCGTAAATACAGACATGTCTGTTTCAACCGTTGTTGTCAGGGGATCATCGGTTAAAGTCCCATCTTCAAAAACAGAGCGAATCAGATTGGAAAGGAGAGGCCGCTCTTTTCCTGCCAGTCTCCCAGCACTCTCTCTTATATTTATTGCAGCCTCTCAAGCTCTTAAAGCAGTGCTACCACACCGAGAGCAGGTATTTTGAACCCTGGGGCGGTTTCCCCCCTTTGTTGGGTTCGTTTGGGCTGCACTGCACAGCAGCACTTGGGTGCAAACCAACTGGACCAAGCCCTGGCCGAGAGGGAGGTTTCCTGGTACCTTTCCAAACCAACTCTGGAGCTTTGTTTGGACTGAGGACGTGATTCAAATGTGATCCCACCAGCCTGGTCTCACCAAACGACGCCGCACATTTACAAATGTAATGCCAAATGAATGAAATATGTTCCCCCACCACGAAAGGATTACTCATGTGCACTACGCGTGCACAGTATGAGCTGGAAATTGAACCCGGGTCACCGGACAAATAAATACTGTGCACTACGCGTGAATTACGGGTTAAGGAGTTTAACCCCAGAAGCAAATCCTTTCCCACGCCAAATTTCTGACCGATGAAGGAAACGACCGCTCCCACGCGGCTTTGTTGATAAATCATGGTTACTTGAGGTTTTACTGCGTGAGGCGTCGCCAAACCAAAGCAGAAATGGGTCAAAGCAGCAACCTGTCCCCTGAATCGGATCAAACGGTGATTTGAAAACACCTCACTCCTCTGCTCAGATGAGCTCACCTCCTCTTGCTCCTGAGCCCACCAGCGGGCTCCTCGCCAGCCGCCGCTTCCGCCCCTCGCCGAAAACCAGAACCCGCTTGATGACTCGCGGGCCGCCAACTCCCGACCTCACGTCTCACGAGGCCATCCGCCGGGTTCCAACAGTCCTCCTGCCACTGCAAGCGTATCTCTTTGTCATTCCCGCCACGGCCCCTTTCGCTCTCAGCGCGGAGCCAGCCGGGGGCAGATTAGCTGTCTGTAACCACCGCTGGAAATCAAATAGCGACGGCCGACGGAGCGGACCGGGGAGAGGAGGAAAAAAAAGCCGGGCGTAATGTCATCGCCTCACCCTCTGAGCGGTTGATTGCGATCAAAATATTGGACAAGGGGGCTCCGTTTTTGGAATTCGATAACGGTGCGGGGGAGTTTCGCTAATGACTCGGACTTAAAAGTTCTCTTGGCAAGGTTATCGTGGACTTATAGAGAGAGAGAGGGAATACAAATAATAGACTTTTCTCTTGACTTCCACTTTTCTGACAATGTATTGCTTACCTCAGGGCAAAGACAGACAAAGGCAGCCGATGGCTTTGATGAAAGACAGGTAACACGATAAATATTTGATGCTATTGATGGGCTGTTGTGCTCAGAATGGGAGTTACAGCAGCAGCACTCCCCCACATAAAGAGCAACAGTAAGGAGGCATCGGACTGAGTCTGCATACACGTGTACAGTAATCCTTCTAAGAGGCGACGTGAGGCCTAAAAGCTGATATTGATTCATTACTGATGATCCAGAAATACATCGCACACCTGCTGAGTCTGCTAATAAAGAGTCTTTGAAAGCAATTAGGTGTGGACGTCGGGGGGGAAAAGAGTCCGAAGAGATGCGGCCAAGAACGAGTCGCTCACATACTGCGGACGTTTAAGTAACTCTGATGCACGGTGCGTTCGCATGCCACGCGACCCCCGGATTCGTTGAAACTCCCTTTGCATGACCTGGAATTCACAAAGGGATGCCAGAGCAAGACAGGCGCAAACGTCACAGGCGGAAATGTAGATTCACAGAGAAAGCAACACACAACGTAAAAGTGCCTCTTGTATGTGGATAATGCGACGCGGACAAAGTGGGGTTCCATATTTTCTGCTGGTTTGCACAACCTCGGCGTGTGACATCTATGGGAATGAATCTACGACTATCATTCCCCCCCACACCTCCCCACTTTGTTTCTCGTCCCGGGGACGTTTTGGCTGTTGTTTCTCTTCTCCAAGCCTCGCCGAAGAGAAGAGATGATGGCCGAGGCAAGCCATCGCTAGCCTTCTGGCCTCATCACCGTCGCCGTCATCAGCGGTTTTTTTTTGTTTTGGCTGAGTGACAGCGTGCAGGTGTGAAGTGGCATCCGTTAAGGGCCTGATTAAGACGGTGGCCCGAGCCAGCGAGATGACAGCTCCGTCGAGGGCGCAGGTGGGAAGCGGTGCTCTGGATCCCCTCCCGAAGCGCCATCTGTTTTTCTGCTGGGCCACCTCACCAAGGATGGATGGGGGGGGGGCAGAGGCAACAAGGCTCACACACGTGATGCAAACACACACACAAATAGACACACACAGGGTTCCCACGGTGGCCCTGATGTAAAATTCCATAACTTTTCAATGACTTCCTATGCCTAAGTGATTCCATGACCTAAAAATGCCATCCTGTCCTGGTTTGTTACTGTTGTTTTCCAGTGTGTGTGTGAAACATTCCGCTACAGGCAAGTGACTAATTTCCCCAAAATTCCTGACTCCCAGAGAATATATCAAATTGCATGACTTTCTGGGAACACACCTCAAAATTCCATGATATTCCAGACATTCCATGAACCAGTGCGAACCGTGCAAGCTAGGAGTGCATCAATGTTTTTAGCATGGGTGGCCCCAGTATGAACATTCACACACACACACACACACACACACACACACATTTAGGCTTTCCCGCCCCAGGTAACAAATGAACACTTAAACACACCCTATTGCTCATTACGGGGGAAGAGGAGGAAAAGGAGGTCAGGCTTAAATTAAATTAGCGTCAGAGCACTTAGGCCACTCACAGCTCGCTGCTGGAGCCCTGGAAGCCGCTCCGATCGCACCGGCGTCCTCGTTAGCATTCAGACAGAGTGCGAGACTGCAAAGCTGCTGTCGGCCTACTTATCATCGCGGGGCGGGTTGAAAAAGCAAGAGCCGTACGTTCGCGTCTTGCCTGCACTGGAGATGCTGTCCTACAGATACAGAAGTAAGAGTATCTTATCTTCCCCGCGAGGATCTGGATTCATATGGCGGCAACAGGCGCTGTCTTTCCAAAGTCCAAAGCCCCCCCGTGTTTGTGTTGCGTTAGGTTGTGCTCGGTGTGCGTGTGCCAGAACAAAGCCCTAAGAGGAACGGCAGTCGCGGACTTAGGGACACTTATTTGAAAAGCACTTAGACTCTTGTCACAAGCCCCGGCTCAACAAACACATTTGAAGAACGAGGAGGAACACTTAAACCCAGACAGATTATTCCACCGACATACTGTATTGTCGGTGAGCACAAGCTCCTTAGGGTTTATCTTTGAAAACAAAGTGCTTCAGCCGGGAGAGCTCCGGCAACAATTAATCACAAACTGCACGCGACGGAGGAATGAAACTCATCCTTTTGTTGTGCTGCCGAGGGGACAGGGAAGATCGAGAGAGAGACACGAGGATGTCATCGAAAACGGTGAAGGTGAAAGTGAAGGAAAGACGGGGAAGAGGCGTCTTAAACCTTGTCCTCATAATGTATCTTAAAATAGGGGAGGCCACCCACGCAGACACTTCGCTCCTGGGTACTTGGCTCTGATTTATTTATTTTGTTTGCGGTAAGGGCTGATCCACTGGGGATTGCGTAAAGGGGAAAGACCAACGCCGGGGGCCCCCGGGGCTCTCTATATACGGCTATAGCAGCAGAAACTCTAAATCTAAACTCCAGATTTTCCACATCATTATTAGCCTCGCTCTCTTTCTCTCTGCTAGTTGCTTCGCCGATGGCTGGACGGCGCATCAAAGAATCAGAATCGCAGCGAAAGCTTGTAATCTAAATTGTGTAAAGCCTCTGGACATTAGCGCTCCGCTAGAATAAAGAACGTGGACAATAAGGCTGCCTCGCCATCTGTATGGTGTTCAACCCTGCCGTTACCGTCCACGTCTCCGGGCTACGGCGAGGGGAAGACAGGCAGGTAAGCCGGCAAGGTTAGGACTATCGACGAGAAAGGTAGCCTCTGAGAGGGGAAAAGATGAAAGAGGAAGTTCGGGGGATGCTGCTCAGACGTGGAGCTAAACCGCCAGCGAACAAAGGGAGGAAGAAAGCAAGGGAGGAGGGAAAAAGAGAGACCCTATGCCACTTTAAAGCCTTTTTACTTCTGCTGTCGATTGAAGCCGGAGCACTCTGAAGTTAACGGGATTGTTGCAAACTCCTCCACTCATTACCACCAGAAACAAACAACAGTAGCGAAGGTCCAAGTTTTTCTATCACTGCTGCTGGTGTTTCTGTAGAGAGTCTATTTGAGTACTGATCTCAATACAGACATCGGAATTCTTTCACGCGGATTTCTCTTAAAGGATCATTAACCTTTAACGACCTCTATCGGCCGCCGGCAGTAACTTCAACAACACCGACAGAACCCATTGAATAGCCTCGCTCCTGCCCCTCCCGTCCCCTTGAGCTACGGTGGCCTGTAATTGACACAAAGTCACAAAATGGCGAGGAGTGAGTGGTAAATTCCGCATGCATGCATGTTTGTGCTACTTTTAAATGCGACACGTTACTGATAACTTCATGTTGCATCAAAATCTATTGCCGTTCTAACACAAATGCATGTTGTTTAGTTGGACCTCTTCTGCAGCTGCATCATTCCAACACAGCCTCCCAGCCAGTTCCTGATTAGTGATTCCTTTTCAACGGGGCCTCTGGTGGCAGACACAGCTACCTGGGATTTTGTGCCTGCAGCCAAAGAACAATGCGAATAATGCGGCGCCAGAATCTGGGCTGAACAAAAAAAACTGAAGGGATCCGCTGAAGGTAGGAATAATAACCCAAATGAATTCCTGGATTCCCACATAGACAACAGGCTTATATATTTCTAGCTATTACATGAAAACCCCCGCAGTGGCACCGGGACACAATAACAACCTGGATTTGTAGTGCTGTGTAGGCGTACCTTAAAAAGATTGCACAGACTGGCGTCGCAATAATCACAGTGCAGTTCTATTCAAAATAGGGCGAAGGCTTATAATTCCAGCCTTAATATAGTCCTGAAAACAAAACCTCAGGACCCGGTGGCAAAACAAAAGTCCTTATAATAACTTTATCTGTTTGCGATTGTGCTGAGTTCACCACAATGAATTCAGTTGCAACAAGCATCATATTAATAAAGGGCTTGAATGGGAATGTGGCTCATCAGATGAAAGCCTATGACTTCATAACACATCAGATATATTGCAGTCTATAACGAGCGAGCTAAGACTCCAAGTCCACGTGCACGTCTTTTTTTATACGTGCACGTTGTAGAATGTGAGATGTCAAGGTCAAACTCAAGGTCACGGTGTACTTTAGTTTCCCCATTCAGGGGAAATTCCCACGGTCACTGACAACACTGAAATACAAAAATACATAGACACACACACACACCCTTCCTTAAGGTGCATCCATCCCATACATGCAAACACACACACACACACACATCCACTTACATCTGTCCCACATCCACACACCCATCCATCTATACACTCCTGAGCCCAAGAGCATTCAAGTGTAATGTATAAAAGCAGTGTTCACATGTTATGGCCACGGACTGATATTCGCTGTATAGACTGAGATGTAGTTTTTCTCATCAGGACCCTCGAGGCTTCGTTCACATCTGCGAGACTGTTGCTAGGCAACGTAGCTATCAACATGCCGGTCATACAGTGTCTCCTGGGTCCGCGGGCCGCTGACCACGGATCCATGGGACATACTGAAATGGTCCGGGTCAATATCTCCTAACGACACCGCTAATGCTGCATCAATGCCTGAAGGCATCCCTAGCATCCTTGATAGCCGGCGCTAATCGATCACAGTGATCGACCCGAGTTGACTTCCAGTGCTAATGTCAATCAATAGGGATAGTCAGGCGGCGGCTGTATTGAGGTAATCACTTCTCGATATCTGGTAATGTGGGAATGATGGCGGTCAACAGCCGCGTCTGGTCAGCGGCTGACGGATGCGGTCAACGCTCGCTCCCGCCATCGATGAGCCGCCGGGATGTAGCGTAGCCCAGCCCCGCTCCGTTGTAATGATTAGGTGAGTGATTCCACCGCAGCCGGTAAAGAAACTGGGTTGTCCAAACAGATAAGATAACTCGGGAGACATTTGACAGCACATTCTTCATCCCGGCGCCTTTTCGTGGCTGCGCGCCTAGCTTATTCAGATAGCGGCAGCATCATTTGAGCGGGACGTCGCTGTCAACCTGGAAGCTGTGGGGGAACTGATTTAGGTCAGCACAGTTTAAATTCATGCTCCGAAAAGACGTGAGCTTCAGTTTATTGAGCTCTGTCTATCCTAAGGTAAAACTCCCTCACCTCCTACAGTATATTGGCATTCTGATGGGTTGCATCCTCTCTTTTTTCTCAGCACACCTATATCCTCCCCGTTTCTTTTTTTTGCCGTTGCAACTTAAGTAAAACATTGATGTCTTCTTTTGGCGGGGGGGGGGGGGGGGGGGGGGGGCAGTGCCAGAGCAAGCTTTGAACCTTTTAAACCTTCCTGTGAATAACAGCAAGTAACATCAATAATAACATCAATCCCTGCAAAAAACAACAACAACAAACACACACACACACACACACAAATGCATACAATTGGGCACGCACACACTCTCACATCCCTGTGATCCTCCAGCTTACGAGAATGCTAAACCGGCTGGGAGATGCTCACCAAACCAGGATGAAGCTAAATCATTACCACAGCACTCAGCAGGAACACACGCACACGCACACACACACACACACACACACACACACACACACACACACCCACCATCCATTTTTTTCTTGGTGAGCCAGAAAGAAAGAAAGAAAGAAAAAAAGAAAGAAAGAGGACATGAAGAGTGAGTCACACACACTGAGGCCTATGGGAAATTTGGTTCTGCTCCTGCAAGTTTTGATCATTAATTTCTCTCTCACTTGTGCACACACACCCACCCACACACACACCCACCCACACACCCACACACCCACACACACACACACACACACACACACACTCACTCTACAGCAGACTCTCACGTATTGTCAGGGGAGCAGGGGAGTTCAAAAGTGCAGGTCATTATCACGCATGTTCGCACAACACGCACACACACACACACACACACACACACACACACACACACACCGGTCATGGCAGACCCCTTTTGGCACCTCCATCACAAACATAAAATATTTACGCATTTTCCCTCAAAGGGGACCGCGTTCGCCTCAGGACCCCATCCGTGTTCGTGAAAATGTGCTTCGCCACGTTCTTTACCTCGGCGCCACGCGCATGTGTTTATATCTGTGTGCGCTCCGGCTTCCGAGAGGAGAGCGTGTATGTGGACGCATATTTTCACACCCTTGCCAACCGCATTATCGCCGAGGCCTCTGCGGCTTTGTAGCGCGGCGCAGCAGCAGCAGCAGCAGCTTGCATTATAGAAGCTCCAATGTTTATGTGTGAGCGTGTGTTTACTGCCAAGGCATCCATCCCTGCACCGCTTGGCCTCTGTGCCGAGCACCAGCCAGCTGTCAGCCTTCACACACACACACACACACACACACTGACCCTCTCACTGACCAGATGTGTACTACTGCTTGCCTTTGACAGGCTGCTCTCCGGGGCAGCCCAGATGATTCGCATGGATGGAGCTGTGGCATTCTGGGAGTAGGAGCCAAACAGGGTTAAACTTCAGGGAGAAGCGTAGAGAGGTCCATAGCTGGTCTTTATTTGACAGGGAAATGGCGACGGACGCACACTAGAGCTGCACTGATACCAATCTGCAGGGCCTTGTTCCCACCGTAGCCCTGATGAAAAAAAAATCCCATGACTTTCCATGACCAAGTCGGGATTGCTTCCATGACCTAAAAAGATTCCTCCTTCCTGGTGTGCTCCTGTGTTGTGAACAGTCTGATTTCTACTACAGTTGGGCTCCCTTACAGAAAAAACATGAATTCCACATCGTCACCTTCTTAAACTAATGGCCTAAGTCATATTTTGAGGAAAATGTTTTTTTTGCCTAAATCATCTCTTCATGATGCTGGCCACCTCTGGTAAAATTGCCTACACCCTTATTGAAAAGATCATGCTGTTCCTACCCTGGTAGTATAATGGCCTATGTCAAGAGTGTGACTTAGGCAATTAAAAAAAAAAAAATGGCTTAAGTCACATTGTCTTGTGACTTAGGCAATTTTACAAGCTTTACAAGATGGCGGCTGCTTCCAGAAGAAAGAAAAACTACCAGAGACATGAAGTTATTTCCATGGTTCAGAGCTCGTCCCCTATTGGTAAGTGATAATGTTTACCATAATATAGGCTAGGATATAAATGTTGTGTAGTTATTTAGTCTTTTACTTTCACAAGTTATAGTTTAATTATGAAGCCTCCCAGTGGGTTACAGACATGAAATAGCTACTGTAGCTCCATGAAGCATGAACAAATTTCCCTCTGGGACAATAAAGACTAATCTAAAGACTAATCTAATCTTTCAAAAGTAACAGTTACTTTACAATTACTGCATAATTATGAAAAGTAATTAGCTACTAGGAAAAGTAACTTTTGCGTTTGTCGGCTTCAATTCTTAATATTTTGTCTCTTCAAACAATATTTCATCTACACTTATTGTCTCCTTTTTTCCACATTACATTTCCATCTAATTAGGAAAGATTGAATAGTTTTGAATTGAATTTGGCCAAAGAATATTCATCAAAATAGCTATAATGTATTAATACAAGTGACCACAAGGCAATTACAAAAATGTTTTTCAGAATGATCACACATTTGTGACCGTACGCCTATTCCTTTTTGGTAGGAGATGCACTTGACTATTCCGACACCGATCAGGCGTCATCCAATGAAAATGACAATGAGACCGTCGTTAAAGAGGTGGAGCAGCATGTACCAGGCCAAGACCCTGTTTCAGATGGAGCAGACAATACCTTAAACACTCCCATTGAAGAAAAGAGTGTTGCTGAAGATGCCAAGCAGACGCGTCCACACCATGAAGAAGACACAGATGATGATGATGATGTTATCATAGATCCAGACTATAAGCCATCCTCTGATGAGTCCTCTGTCCCTGAAAATGAAGACAGCCTGGCAGCAACTCCAGAACAGCATGGTCCTCATCTAGAGGATGAGGATGTTGATGAAAACAATACGGTCAAAAGGAAACGACATAAATACCTCAGCCCAGAAACATGGAAGCAAAATGAATCCAAGGAGAAACGTCTCAAAGGAACGGCATACAAGGCCAAAGGTGGCAACGAAATAGCTGCGAAGGCTATGGGTCCTCCCTGCAATTCGAAGTTCTGTCAACGAGTCACGACTCGAGACTGCCAATCCATTACAGAAGAGCAGAGGCAGTGGATATTTCAGAAATTTTGGTCAATGGACACCTGGGAAGAACATCGGTTATACGTCACCACTTTGGTCACAAAGGTTGCCATAAAGCAAAAGAAAGTTGCTGAGGGATCCAGGCGCAATTCATCATTTTCCTACCAACTGAAACTTCAGGATGGAACGAGTCTTAAAGTGTGCAAGGCACTTTTTTCTTCTACACTTGGTCTCCCTGAAAGAACCATTACACACTGGCTGAACAAAGACACCATCGACCATGACGAACAAGCGGCAGACCCGCCAACTACATCTGGACCTAAGAGTGGCCAGAATGCAAAGCTGGAAACTGCCGTCACGGATTTCCTTAAGGACTGGTTGAAGGATCTGCCCACTGTTGATTCGCACTACTGCAGAAGCACAGCGACCTACAAAGACAAGAAGTTCCTTCACCCAGGCACAACCATCTCCCAACTACATCGGGAATATCAACAGGCAGCTGCAACTGCTGGAGTGAGGGCCGTTGGAATACAACATTTCCACAAAAGCTGGAGATCCGACTGTACATGATTTGCGGGCTCTTCAGTTTAGCAGTGATGGCAAGGTCCATTACAAGCTATCCTTCTCGGAGAACTCTGCGTGGGAAGCACTGCCACAGAGGTTACAGGTGCAAATAAGCCGATGGCATGGATTAGAATGTTTCCACGCGCTCTGCCAATCAAGGAGAGGAAGTTCCAGGACCTTCAGTCCATGAAACATGTCATGCCCGTCGAGTGTCATCAGTTCTTTGACAATTTGCCACATGATTAGGCATCAATCAAGATGACTGAGAATGAAGATTCAGGGGAGAAATTGTTTTAAATGGAAATGGGTTAGCTACAATTAAAAACCCAGCAAAGAAGAGCTGGAGGGAGAAGTGAGGAGAGGCACATGCCTCCTCAGCGTTTGATTTACCTGCCATTTGTTTGATTTAGCTAAGAGTGATTTAAGTTGTAACTTCTGAGTTTGCTTTATTGAATTAAAGGGCCATCCACGGCCAAACTGCCCTCTGTCTCCTGAGTCTCTGTGTGCTCCGCTAGCATTTTAAACTGTTTGTGGCTGACCCTTCCCCATGGTCTGTCACAGTAGTGGGAATAAAAGAAGTGCACTGTTTTGCCTAAGTCACTTACTCCAGAAGTAATTAGGCCTAAGTCAGGTTTAAAATTGCCTAAGTCACAACGGCATGTTCGTAAATTGGCCTAAGTAATCTAATCCTCTTATGTTACTTAATTGACAGACAGTGTTATTTGTATGTCAATAGTCATATATTGTCATAACCTTTTTGTGTGAAATGATTAATAAATATCATATATTCTATATTTGGTTCAGTTCTTTCTGTTTTTGGAAAAACTTTAAAATATGACTTAGGCCATTAGTTTAAGAAGGTGACGACATGTGAAATTTAACATGAAAATCATATGTGAAATATGTGTAACACATGTACTTTGCACATGGGAAACATGTGGCCTAACCCTAACCCTCGCTGAAAACCTCCATCTAATGCAACCAACGAGCGAAACATGTTGGAACATACATTCTGCTATGAAGTGAAGTGTTAAAATTCCCTGATATTCCTCTACTTCCTCTGAGAATTCATCAATTTGCCTGACTTTCCCTGTCTAGAATACACACCTTGTTATATTCCATGACATTCCAAGAATTCCATGACCGGTTCAAGTACTACTCAAGCTAAGGTCGTTCACTCTGCCTGGTATTGGGTTATTATAAAGCATTTATAGGAACAACAAACATATATTTTTTATGTATCCTGTCTTGTCATTGGTTTTATTGCTTTTGTATGAAAAGTGCCATATAAATAAAGTGTATTATTATTATTATCATATTGATACTGGGACAGCTTCATTTGCCAAGTATGTATACTTGGATCGGCAGAGGCCTTTTATCCCTGCGGAGGAAGAAGAGGTATTCCTAGCTGTGAAAACTGTAGCATCTTGTGTTAGTAGGACAAACAAAAATATCCTCATCCGTGTAAATGTCATTCCAACATGTCCCGCTCCCCCTCGGACAAAAGAAAACCGATGCTGTCCCGCACGGGGACTCCAAATCCGGTAAAGTAATCACTGGGGATTTTTGTTTACACCGCTAGGGATGGAAAAGAGGCCTCTCCCCCCATCCCCGTGACTCTGTGGGGTCGGTCTCCATTGTGGCGGCTCGTGGATTAGTCTCTTAGCGGGGATTATAGAGTGGGCAGTAAAGATGATTAAAGACTCCTCCGATAGTCTGCCTTTGGGGGGGGGGAGGGGGGCGAGTAGCAAGCATGGAGAGAGAAAGCGGGACAGAAGGATGAAAAAGCCGGGGCGCGTTTCCATGCCAACCCCTCCTTTTTAGCGTTAAAAACACCGGGACGGGAATCCGATGCAAGATTGTCATGAAAGTTTCCGTTTGTTCTCTGTCAGGGGCCTTTTTTTTTTTTTATTCGTCTCTCCTTCACTCCCTCCCCCGCCCGCCCGCCTCCTCCTCTCTCTTCTGCCATTTCGAGATGGAGGGTGATAACCGGAGTCCTGGGGAGTTGGGTGGGTGGGTGGGTGGGGAGGGCTGAGGATGAGCTCTGCCAAAGAGTTTGTGCGATGGTATCTCTGTAGTGCTGCAGTGGCGGATGCGGCTGCTGCTGCAGGCCCCCACATTTCTCTCTCGACTCGCTCAGGCCTCGGTCTCAGCCCCGACGTCTTATTCTCCTTTAAAGCGAGCGAGATAACCGACTGCGTCTGTTTTCCGAGGCGCTCTCACTTGTCGTCGGTGTGTGTATCTCGAGGCAGAATAATAATGCGGATCGCCTGCGCCGGGGTCAGGGAATGACACTCACCGCATTCCAGGAAATTCTCGGGAGTTGATTTGGATGCAAAACAAGCGAAGACGCGATGCTTTTTTCGCCGAGTACGAGGTCATTTCGGGACACAATTTGCATTCCGCGAGGCATGGCGAATTGGGTAGAAGAGGATTACGCTAATCCCAGCCCTGGAAAAAGAAAAATGATATCATCACACTTTTGTCTAGTCTATTGAAACCGCCACGTCTCGCAGTGTAAGTGTACTGTAAATATCCGTCCGCGCTCCTAGAGATTCTGCGGAGGTGAAATGAAGAGTTTCAATAAAGCGTCCGTCCGTTTTTTTTTGTGGGGGGGGGGGTTGGGATTTGAGCCTCCGTGGAGGAGCGAGGCCGAGAGAGTGAGTCGAGCCTCATCTGTATGCTGTGCCGCGAGATCGATTCTTCGCGAGGGAGATGTGGCCTCGCTGCTCCCTCTGTCTCGCTCCCCGTGGCTCTCGTGCAGAATGAGAAGATGATGTTTTCGTCCACGCGCTCCGCCGGGTCCCGGGGCGTCGGATGTGTGATGTGCGCCGGAATCCGAAACGCACCTCACGCTTAGGGAACAACCTTTCGACAGATTCTTAAACATTTTGTTTTTTGAAAAAGTGACACGTAAATAAACAACTAATCAGTTCCCCGCGAACCCGGCGAACCTGCTTCCTGTCTGACGCATGCGAGGTCGCGTCAGCCCCCGACAAATGCGAGGGCGACTGGGTGACAGCTCTACACGAGTGATACCGACGCAAGACACAAGAGTGTTTTTAGTTCTTTTTTTTCCCTTCCTCTCAACCGTTTCATTCCTCCCTTTGTTCCAAGGAAGAAAAAAAAAATCTCCCTCTTAGATAAAAAACCTTGACAGGCTTTTAAATTGAACGGGCCACTAAAGCATTGACAGTCGACTCCACTAATGTGAACCCCGGTTGTCACCACGGCGACGGCGGCGTCACTGCCATTTCCGGGCCGGGTTGATGAAAGATGCTCTTTGCTCTGGTGTGAGGGAGGAGATTTTTTCCTTCCTTGTTCACCTGTTGGTGACCATTGCCGGCTAACAGAGAGGGATGTCATTCATGGGGCTCAAAAAAAAAAGAAATGTACAAAAAAATACACCGACTTTTTGAGAGAGTGTCTCGTTGCTGTTGGATTAGGAGGAATAGATTATCAATAGGTGTGTTGGGTCTACGCCCAATCAAATCACCTCTTTTCCTCCCCTGACAGTTTGGTGATGGAAGTGTGGCTCCGCCCACAAAAGCATCTCATCTTTTCCTGCTGAAGGGATTTATATCAAAGTCAAACTGGCCGACATGTCATCTAGTATAAGTGTGCAAGTGCTGCCATTCAAAGAGTTTCTCCCATCTTCCTCCCCCCCCAACCCCCCTCCATCCCTGTCCCCCTCGCCGCGGTGACATTGTTAACCACATTGTTAACATTCAGCACCGCTGCATGATTTTGATAACAACTCATTCATCTCATATTCGACTGATTCAGCTAATTCGGGGGATAATTAGGCAGTTGGATGCTCGGCCGGGTAATTAGCCTTGGCAAAAGGGTTTCGGCCTGGATTTACATTGATTGGCTGCAAGTTCACTGGTGACGGCGCGTTGTCGAGAGGCTTCTGCTGTGTTGTTGTTCTCTGATCGGCATCACAGGACTTCCTTTGATTCAAGGTTAGCCTCTCTTTTGATGGCTGCTTAAAAGACTGACGCTGTCCTTATGTAGGGCGATGTTTGTGTGTGTGTGTGTGGGTGTGTGTGTGCATGCCATATCTATCTATCTATCTATCTATCTATCTATCTATCTATCTATCTATCTATCTATCTATCTATTTCAAATTCAGCTCACAAGAGAGTTTGCAAATTCGTGCCATAGAGAAATAGTTTTTCACATAAACCGAAACCGAATAGTTGCTTTGGCTCAATTCTCGAATGACAGTTGAAGTCGTCAAAACCAATATGTGAACTTCTTCACAACATTTTGTTACACTTTGTTACCATTCGCAAATGTTTTAGCACATTTCGGCAAATGACTAAGCACAATTGTCTACAATTTGAACAATTATTGGTTGTATATGTCTCTGTGTAGATTGTTTCTTCTCAGTTGAATAGTTTTACTCTCAAAATATGTGAGAATTCTTTCATTGTGTAAGTCATCACGTGCAGAATAGTCCATCTAATAGTCAAAATCCCACATTTCATGAATTGCATTGATATGGAGTGGCCGTAAAGTCAGGTGAAACTCGAACTTCACTAACGAACGGGGAGTTTGTCACATCTTACATCTGATTTGCTACTGCTATAGTAGGCCTCTGTTTTGTTCCCACAGTACATGTTGTTTGGTATTGATAGGCTACATGTTTTTGTTCTGTTTACTGTATTGTACTGTGTTGTGTGACCATTGCAGGAAAAAATAAAATACGTTTTTCCTCACATTACATGCTAAGTGCTCTTTTGCTTTCCAAAGTGGAACGTGAAACCTTGGACTCTTGAAATCAGCATCTGAAGAGTATTCACTTTGATACACAATAGCAGTCGGTGAGCTGGTACAGTAGGCATTCAGTGTCAGTGAAAACATGGAGGACAAGACTGAGATGAGGAACACACTTCCAGAGTCGAAACATTTTGACCACCTTGGTTTCACACAACGTCAAAGGAACGTGTCATTTTGGTGGCAATGACTTTTTCATCGACACAATAACTCATTCGACAGATGAATGAAAGGTGTTGGGTGAGTTGCAGCCTTTTTACAGGTTAACTATGGTGTTTTTGCTGCATGTAGGAGCTGTTTTGGCATCTTCGGTGCCGAGAACTTTAAAAATGTTTCGAGAAATGTGCCAAAGCAATTGAGAAAAACTGTAACAAACTTTCAGACTTTCATACAATTTAACTAGTGCGGCGCTAGTTACAGCCCGTAGACAACACGCTACCGTCACCGCAAGTAGTCCCGGTTCCCACCACGAAACATATGAGCGACATTGGAGGGGAAGCGTGACAGACAGTTTCCTCTAAACCTACTTTTCTTTCACACGTGCCCTATTCTTCTTTATGGAGGAGGGTGCAATCCGATCTCTCCCGGCTAATTTCAGAGAGATGAAGGGCAAACGGAAATATGTACAGAAAAAGGAAAAGAAAATAGAAGTGTTATGAACAGTGCTGGGTGGTGACACGTTGCTGTGACCAATCCAAAAGGAAGTTGTTGCTTTTTTGTTATTAACCACTCGAATTGAAGCTGAACAATCTACAAACCCACCATCCCCCAGTTATGATTTCCTCATAGCCGTCATCCTTTCAGCTTGGACAAGAAACAGAAAAGTAGCCCCCCATCGAAAAGGACAACAACAGCATCGGACGCCTACTTTCCAGCGAAATCGCCACCTGCCGATGGAGCTGCGAGCGTCAGAGTAAAAGCGAGGTAGGAGGAGTAAAAAAGGAGGCGCCGTGCCTTTTCAGAAAGCCTCACGCGCCATTAACGCCCCGCATTGTCCTCGCGCGTCCCTGCCTCATTACTCCTCATCTATTTTTAAAAGGGAATATGCCTTATTACAATTAGACTGTTTAGAGGCCAATCTGTCACGCTCATTACGGCAAACTGCCTCTTCTCGCCTCCCGTCTCTCTCTTCCTCCCCCCTCTCTCTCTAACTCTCTCTCTCTTTCCACCTCCACGGTGTTGTTAAGTGACTAATTCCGGCACTCTGGGAATCTGGGGGAGGTGTGGTGGGAGGAGGAGGAGAAAGGGTGGGGGGGGGAGGGGAAGCAAGACACTTGGTGGACGTATATTTGGAAGTGGGTTGCGTTGAAATATTGAGAGAAACTTAGAGGGTGTTGGGCGAGGGAGGGAATGAGAAAGGTAGAGAGAGAGAGAGGGCGCTAATTCGTTATATATCTGGGTTGTTTTTTTTCTCTATGATTTGAATGATCAATCCAAACCGACGCCCGCTAATGACAGCGAGGGGCGGGGCTTCCTAGATGGAGCCAATGGGCCAAGTCAGCCATTCCTCCTCTAATTGTCCGTGATCTGGTTTCAACCTGAAACACATTTACAGTCTCCGACTCCGAGGACCGTCCTCCATTCCTTCCTCCCACCCACCCTCTCTCTCTCTCTCTCTCTCTCTCTCTCTCTCTCTCTCTCTCTCTCTCTCTCTCTCTCTCTCTCTCTCTCTCTCTCTCTCTCTCTCTCTCTCTCTCTCTCCCGGAACAAGGAAATAATTCCATCATGGCTTTCCGCTACATATGAAAAGGCATTTGAGGCGTTTTAGCCTCTATGCCAGGTAAACTTCACAGCCCTTTCGTACGCCAACCTGGCGGGAGATGTGTGTGCAGAGGAAGAAGGGGCTTGGAAAAAATGCACACACACACACACGTGCGCAAACACACACTGCTACACACCTGTTGGAGCAAACTGGAAAAGAGAAGCGAGAGGGTCAAAGCGATGCTGACGAATGAATCTCAGGACTGGCGTTAATTACATCCCTGTGTTGTTCGTCTCCCCCTCGCCACAAACGCCGCTAATTGATCATAAAATCTTAATTAGCTCGATGTCCCTCCGTCCGTCCATCCACGCCCGCCACGCGATGTTTTCTCCACCACTTATTTATTACTTTGTTAATTGCAATTTCACAGTGGGTGCCCATGACATTTAGGGACCTTGCAGCGGTGGACGAAGCTGATTGAAGGAGAGGAGTGGCTGAGATCCTACTGCGGGGATGACTGCGCATGCAACCCCCCACCACACACACACACACACACGCACTAAAATGAATTGCTACCGCGGGCTGCAGCAGCAATAGCGCCACAGCATCCCACCATGCCCGTTCTGCAGGACACCACGAGAGCATATGGCGTTGGAAACATCACACATTTGGCCTGATGTTTCCCACAAACTCCCGTTAGGCGTGTGTTCAGAATCGCTCGGCGGTGGCGAATCGCTTCCGACGGTTGAGTAGCCCGACGGCCGAAACGGGCACAAATCTACAGAGACGCTCATCAAGTTGGCGCCAATCAACAATTGGTAATATTTGGCGGCCCTGGATGTGGCCTGCCTGGTGTCTCCATATCTGATGCATTCATTATAGAAAGAATGAGCCGGGGGAGGTGGTGGTGGTTGTGGTTGGGGGGGTGGGATTACGGCGGGGTTTTCGTGGGGGTGATCTCTCATCCTCTTCTCTCCTCCCCGCTCTGGCTGCAGAACTTTCGGCTGCTTATCTAATCCGTCGAGGAGACGGAGGCGATGGATGCGCATACATACAACACACCAGCGCATCCAATTACATGCAGACACACACGCACACACGTCAAGATGGCGCGGCCGTGTCCGTGTCTAGACGCCGTCGTGGTAGCTCCGCGGAGATTGTGCGTTTTTTTAGTTTTTGTGTTTGTTTTTAATATCTTTTTTTGCTCAAACACATCGGCACTAACATCATACGAACGCAGCACACTTTTGGACATAAACTTTTGCGCAAAACAAAGGTTTTTGTCCACTTTTCCCATCGACCCAGCGTGGCCGGCAGAGATAGTACGAGCGAGCCACAACAACAACAGTGGAGACGCATCTACGGGGAGACGAAGGAGGAAACATCGGGGAAAACGGAGCGGAATTCGGAACAGACTGAGAGTTCAAGCCCACCGTCCACCTCTGCCCAGCATCCTTCTTGCTAACGTCCAGTCTCTGGATAATAAGTTGGATGATGTTAGGGCGAGGATTAGATTCCAACGGGACATGAGGGATTGTAACGTCTTTTGTCTGACGGAAACATGGCTGACCCCGCTGGTGCCGGATCGAGCCATATGCCCAACCGAGTCCTTCTCTGTTTTCCGTGCGGATAGAACGGAAGAGTCTGGCAAATCTAAGGGTGGAGGGGTTTGCTTCATGACCAACAACAAGTGGTGCAACCCCAAGGACATTAAGACTCTTTCTCGTTCCTGCTCGTCGAACCTGGAACATCTGACTATCTCATGCCGTCCATTCTACCTTCCCCGGGAGTTCAGCTCGGTCATCACCACAGCCGTCTACATACCACCACAAGCGGACACCGACGTAGCACTATCGGACCTACATGATGTGTTATGTCGGCATCAGAACAAGCATCCCGACGCGGCTATGGTGGTGGCTGGGGACTTTAATAGGGCGAACCTAAAAAAAGTCATGCCGAACTTTCACCAGCACATTACGTGTGCTACCAGAGGGGAAAGAACGTTGGACCACTGCTATACGCCGTTCAAGAGAGGCTACAAGGCTGTCTCTCTCCCTCCGTTCGGCAAATCAGACCATGCCGCCATTTTCCTGCTACCGGAGTATAAACAAAGGATAGTACGGGAAGCGGTAGTCACGAGGGACGTAAAGCGGTGGTCTGACCAATCAGAGGCTGAGCTACAGGACGCTCTGCGTGACGTCGACTGGGACATGTTCCAATCCAGTTCCAGGGACGTCAGCGAGTTTACGGAAGTAGTAACGAGCTTCATAGCAACGCTAGTGGACACCATCATCCCCACGGTGAAAGTTAGGTCCTTTCCTAACCAAAAACCGTGGGTTGATAAATCCATCCGCGACGCTTTGAACGCCCGTACTGCTGCCTATAACTCCGGTCTTGTATCCGGCAACATGGACGAGCACAAGGCAGCGTCCTATGGACTGAGAAGGGCGGTGAAGGAGGCCAAGAGGAGGTATAGGGACAGAGTGGAGTCGCAGATGGAGCAGCGCGACACCAGACGCCTATGGCAGGGGCTACGGACTATAACGGACTACCAGGGCAGACCCCCCGCAATTGTGAGTGCCGACGCATCCCTAGCGGAGGACCTGAACTCATTCTATGCACGGTTTGAGGCTAGCAACAACAGCGCTAGCTCGCCGGCTAACAACATCACCGTTAGCGCAGCCGGAGTGAGTTCTACCGCTGGGGATGAACACACACTCTCTGTGACCGAGCACAGTGTGAGGAGGGCTCTGATGAGGGTGAACACCAGGAAAGCTGCTGGTCCGGATGGCATATCTGGGCGAGTACTGAAGACCTGTGCTAATCAGCTAGCTCCAGTGTTCACCACTATATTCAACATCTCCCTGGCTGAGTCTGTGGTCCCCGCCTGCTTCAAGAGATCCACTATTGTCCCTGTGCCCAAGAATGCTTCTCCAGCATGCTTGAATGATTATCGACCGGTGGCCCTCACCTCGGTGGTCATGAAATGCTTCGAGAGGCTGATAAAGGACTACATCTGCGCCTTCCTCCCTTGCTCCATGGACCCGCTGCAGTTTGCTTATCGTCCCAACAGATCCACGGATGATGCTGTCTCCCAGGTACTGCACACCACACTCTCTCATCTGGACAGCCGGAAGGGGGGCTATGTGAGACTGCTGTTCATTGACTATAGTTCAGCTTTCAATACCATAGTCCCCACCAGACTGGCTGGCAAGTTGATGGAGCTGGGACTGAACACCCCCCTGTGTGCCTGGATCCTGGACTTCCTGACCGCCAGGCCCCAGGTGGTCAGGGTGGGTAGACACACCTCCAACCCCCTCACCCTGAACACAGGATCCCCCCAGGGTTGCGTCCTCAGCCCCCTACTGTACTCCCTGTACACACATGACTGTGTGGCCAGGTTCAGCTCCAACACCATCATTAAGTTTGCGGATGACACAGTGGTGGTGGGCCTGATCTCCAACAACGACGAGAAGGCCTACCTGGAGGAAGTTGCTGATCTGTCACTCTGGTGCCAGGACCACAGCCTCCTCCTGAATGTCACCAAAACTAAGGAGCTGATTGTGGACTTTAGGAGGACACAACAACAGAGGACGTACTCACCACTGGGGATTAATGGGAATACTGTGGAGAGGGTGAGCAGGTATAAATACCTGGGAGTCCACATCACCGAAGATCTCACATGGTCCTCACACACTGACACTCTGGTGAGAAAGGCGAGGCAGCGCCTTTACCACCTCAGGCAACTGAGGAAATTTAAAGTCTCCCGGAGGATCCTTCAGTCCTTCTACTCTGGAGCTGTAGAGAGCATCCTGACAGGAAGCATCACTGCCTGGTTTGGCAGCAGCTCCGCTCAGGACAGGAAGGCTCTGCAGAGAGTAGTGCGTTCGGCTGAGCGCACTATTGGAACTACACTCCCCACCCTGCAGGACTTGTACACCAGGAGGTGCAGAACCAGAGCCTGCAGGATCATGAAGGATCCTCACCACCCCAACAACGGACTGTTTCAGCTGCTGCGGTCAGGCAAGCGCCTCCGTAGTCACGCTGCCAAAACAGAGAGACTGAGACGGAGTTTCTTTCCTCAGGCCATCAGGACTGTGAACTCTGACCTCACCAGGGCCCCCACCAAGACACACACACTGCCCCTCTTATGCACACACACACTTAGGTAAAGACTACACATAATTTATAATTTATATTATATTATACATACAATTTTCCCTTTTTTTACTATATTTTTTTATATATAAGTGCTCTTATTGTAAATATTGTGTTGTTTTTTATATAGAGCTCTTAAAAAAAACTGTGACATTGTAAATATTGTGTTGGTTATTGTAAATAGTGTGAACCTGTTATTTTGCACATTTCTGCTAAGCATTGCCACTTTGCATTTCACTACACACCTCGTGTGTGTATGTGACAATTAAACTTCTTGAATCTTGAATCTTGAATCTTGAAACACATACACACACACTCTCTGTCTGTTTGGCTTGCTCCCTGCCTGTTACATAAGCTGGGGATGTCAATACATGGCCAATAGATTTGGGGGGTGGGGGGGGCTGTTAACCAATATTTCCTTGTGTGATTTTAAAAATCCATCAACGTTGGTTTGTACAGAAAGCGGGTCTAGGAACAGTTTTAAAACCAAGACGTTTCAATCGCAAAATTCAACCGACATCACTTCCTGGTGTTGATGATCGTCCTAGCATTCACATGGGGGGGGGGGCGATGAAAAGTGGCGCAAACTATCCGAAAATACCTTTGAAACGGCGATGGAGCTGACAGAGCTGAGATGTGACACAGAATTTTTTTTTTTTTTTTAATGTTTTTTTTTGTGTTGCTTTTTTTGAAAAGCCTCCCCCAGGCAACAGTGTTAATCTGATCTTTTCAAGGGCATTACAACATCCCAAATGCCTCCCCACACGATTAGGTTTCACTGGCACCGGAGCTGCTCCCTGTCGCTCTGTTACAGAAACTATGATGTCTGCCTGAGAGAGAGAGAGAGAGAGAGAGAGAGAGAGAGAGAGAGAGAGAGAGAGAGAGAGAGAGGTGGAGGGACCCGATGTGAAGACTCTCCCTATTAGCTGTCACCGGGACATGAAGAGCGGATGAGGCCACGCACGAACAAGCCAACCGGTCGTTTACGGTGCAAATTGATAGACAGACACGTCGCCAATAGCCCGCCGCCACACATCTGACAGGTTCACCTGAGGGAACGCCGGCGACGTGCCCCGTCTCCAGTTCATTTCCTGGTTCCCCCTTCGCTATCGCGTGGTGCCGTGATGTGATTTTGGCCTCGAAATGAGAAACAACGGAGGATATTGTTTTTGGTTTTTTTGGCGTCGTACCCTCGAAGGGAGACGAATGTCTAGTGTCATTCCCCTCTGTCTTCATAAGATAAATCAAATAAATCAAAAAAACTCACGAGAAAGACACAAGATTCTTTTTCTTTTTAAAGAAGATGATCAGATATGATGAAACTTTCTTGATCCCTCTGGGGAAATGAGGCTGTTGCAGCAGCAAAAAGTAAGAGGATTCACATTAAATGTTGGAAAGAGTATGGATTACTTACATGTATGGGTTTACTTTGTTACTTACTAACTGCGAGTTACTTAGCTAAGTTCAATCTTTGTGTGTGTGTGTGGTCCTTGGAGAGCAGTGCTTCAGGTCAGCAATATCAGTCAAGGCCCTCGGTGTGGGCTACAGAAACGAAGGGATGAGTTAGTGGAGGACAAGGAGGAGGAGGGGGATGGAAGAGGAGAAGGAAGAGGAGGAAAAGGAGCGGACAGCTGGTGTAACAAGGATGAGACATCTGCACGGCAGGAGAGATGACAGAGCAAAGCTGATGTGACGGAGGACAGGGCAGCTGTGGGAGATGGGAGGGAGGGAGAGAGAGAGAGAGAGATGAGGAGGAGGATGAGGAGGACATGGGATGCTGCTGCACTGACTGGTGCCCCAGTCTGTCAACGATGAATGCAGCACACAGATATAAACAAAGAGTTTGTCGTGGATCCATTCGCGAGAGCTTGCCTGTCATCGGTGGCAGGAGTACGACTGGTAGAGCTGGATCAAATAAATACGACCCTAACATGGTAAATTGAGTGTCTGTGTCTCTCTCAGCACCTTGTAACTCCTTGAATTCAAGGATCAAAAAACCCTTGGGCGTCTGAAACCCTTAAAAAACCTTTTGTATGATTTCAAAAATGCATGGTGGTTCATCTCACACTAGGTCTGTTTGTCTTAGATCATTCGAGATTGCTTGTCAATCAAACTGTGGCAATCGTTTGAGTTTCTGTAGGTGGCGCTCTTTTCTTTGTCTGTTCAGCCACAGCGGTTATCGCTGATCACGCCAGTTCTACTTCTATTTACTCCAAACAAACCGCTGTTGCTGCTGCTGGGAAACATAAAACGCATCACTTCCTGTGTGTGCCAGAGAAAGACAGCAAATGTCAAAGCGTTCATGAACTGGCTTCAGCTCGAATCGCTGCTGTGTTATACCAGCTGGCGATGGAGAGTAGCAAAACTGAACATGAAAATGTCGTGGGTTATTACTTTAGCAGCAATATGCTAAAGCAGTGGGAAGTACTGTATGTGTGCTTGTGTGCAATTGATTACAACTGCCTGCATGTCTGTTCATGGGCATGCACATTCGCAGTGCGACTCCATAATCTCTAATCCTTTTGTACGTCGTGACCTTTGGCAGAGGTTTGTACGCTCCGTCCTAATCTCTCACGTATGGAACCGTCAGAGGTGAGGTGGAGGGCAAACGGCAAGGATGAAAATCTGATAACATCTGACATGTAAACAGTGCAACACACAGACAGGATTATCCATTTGATTCAAAGGGTTGCGGAAATTGCGGATTTGTCCGGACGAGTGTACGGTCTCGAGCCTGAGTGGTTCAAGAGAGACCGCCCTGCACCGAAAGGTCGCCGTTTCGATTCCCGGGAAACTCGGTCAATTAAATATCCTATCAGTGGGGGGGCGGGAGGGCGGGCAGAACGACGACAGGTCTTAATAGCGTACAGTATTGACGGCGTGGAAAAGGAAAGGGAGAGGTGGAAGAACAGAAGCAGGGATGAAGAATAGCTACGGTACCTTTTGAAGCCGAGGGGAGTCAGATTGATAACTTGGCTAATATCTGTGAGCCGTGTTTTCCTCGTTGCGCCCTCAGAAAATGTAAATTCCCATCACCGCGCACAGGATTTCATAACCCGAGAACTCTTGCACAACAGCATCGTCATTAATCTCTCTCCTTAATTACCAGACGCACGTAACTGAGGCTTTCCTGATTAATCTGTAAAGACTTTCATTTGTTACACCGCGCTCCTCCCTTCGCCGTGCTCTCTCTCCTTCAGGTCTAGCTCCCATTCTCCGTTCATTGGGAGCGGCGAGGCGAGGTTTTTATTTGCGCCAGTCGAGCAGAAGACAGAAGCCATTTTGGCCAGCGGAGCAGATCTTAGGGCGTAATTACACCGGCTGATTGGTAAATTAGATTAGAGGATGGAGGTGCATGCTGTGTAGGGGATGGGATGAAACTCTTCGCTGCGATTGGACCGGGCTAGAGTAGATCTTCCCATCGAAGGGTGTTATTGAAGCAGCCGCTGTGTTGAAAGGTGTACCTCTATCTATGACAATTGCTTTTGGGCGCACACACATGCATTCACAAGTACTCACACAATTGGGTATGGCGAGGTGTGGGCACTAGCCAGCCTCAGCGAGTCCAAATTCAATCTGGTAGTTCTGGTAGTTCAGTTCAATTGGATGAATACAGTTTTATGGATGAAATACAATGTCGCCGAAAGGATTTGAGTACATCGCAAAGCAATCAGTTTCTTTACATTTACATTAGAAGTACAACACATCTCATAGGAGCGAAGACTTTTTTACATTTCTTATAATTGAGTGCAAAAATCCCTTGAAACCCGTTTGGAAGCCACGTCTCAAAAAGGACTAATGTTCCCTCCGAGCTGATAGTTTGGTGACCTAAGATCTTGTCGGTCATCAGTCGCTTGCTAGACTCGTCCCCAGATGTTTTGGTGGTAAAGTAGATCCGGCCTTTTTTCTCTCCTCCGTAACCTCAGAACAATGCACGTCCGCTGTCCTCGACGCGCCCGACCACCCACCCAAAAGCAGCAGCTCTTTTCTGCACCTTCAAGCTGACCCGTTGATGGGCAATGCTCCTGGGGGAGGGAGGGGGGGGGGGGGGGGCATGTTGGCATTTATCTCCCTGCTGAGCTCGTCCATCTGCCTAGATTGTCCCAGCTCTACCAATCACTCTGACCTGAGGGGCGGTGGGAAAAGAAACGAAAGGAAGATGGGTCCGGGGGGGGGGGGGGGCGGGTGTTGAGGGAGATGTGATGCAGATCAAGAGGGATTTTCCGCTTGTCACGCTCCCTTTGTCTTTTGGGGAGGCGAGGATGGAACGGGTGCAGCTGTTGCTACGCTACGCACCTGGGTACTTCAAAAAGACGCCCAGATGTTCAACGCCGCGGCGTACACACACATCGCCCTCCCCCAACCCAACCCCAACTACTTTACACACACACACACACACGGAGAGTAACGAGTGTTGGAAACATTATCCACTTGACTTGAAACCCCCATTGCACTTGACACGTCCCACCCATCCTTGTCTGCTCCCATATTACACCCGCATCAGCAGCTGTTGTGAGATCACACGTAATTTGCTCTTTCTCTTCCTTGTTGCCTTGTCAAAAAATACTCCGCCGCGCCGCGCCGAGGCCCCTTTCACAATCCCCTAAGCGTCTGTGTGAAACCGGTGGCGTTGAGCGGCACCACGGAGACAGCGGCAGAACACTGCTCTGTGGGTGGCCGTAATTTGCTGTTTAACAGGCATCCAGATGGCTCAGTTGATTGGACTATAATGCTGGTATCATCAACATGGTGGGGGTTTACACGTGCACTTTCAACAACTTGCATGTGCTCCTTTTCCTGTGCGATCGCAGAAAAGAAAACGTGCAGAAATAGTGCAGAAATAGGATAAACACACATTGCATGGTATGATTAGTGGTTTTCCTGGACCGGTGCTGCTATGTGTACTACCATCAAAGCACAAAAGATTTCTGAAGCACGTCAAGCACTTGTTGCTTTCCCCTTCAGCAGGTGCATTTATTCTGCCCTTTCCGTTCCCTGGACACCAGGGGGAGTGTTGAGACTGGAAAAGTCAGGCGACGGGCACACCAGCAAAAATCCGTGGATGCAAGCAGCCAGGCATGGAGGCACGCTGGCACACACACACACACACACACACAGAGCACAGCAGTCCCACACCCCCTTTTGGCACCGAGCAGCGAGGCTGATGCAAAGGTGAATGACGCGATAGGGGCCCGGGTTATTTTTTCCAGCCGAGCCAGGTTCAATTTCAATGCTTTGATCTGCAAAATAATGGCAGCAGACTGCAACATTGTCATTTCCCGCAGGATCAAGTGCAGGAATTGAGGGAGACGGGCTAATTCTGCCACGCTGAGAGCAAACCAGACAGACACAGGGCCAGGAAAGGTTGCGGAGAAGTGTGTGTGTATGTGTGTGTGGGGGGGGGGGGAGTATAGGAATATGTGCAGCGTGGAAAAGACAACTTGGGGAGAGAAATGATGGAGAGAATAGCAGGGAAATTGTGAAAAAGAGCCAGACGAGAGGGGAAAGATGGATGGAGAGAGAACTGGACGTGAGTGGGGGGGGTGGGAGAGATGACTGAGCAACAGCAAAAAAAAGGCGACGGCGATACAAATGCAGGAGGGATGACAGAGGGGAGAGGCCAGGACAGGATGATAGAGAGAGCCTGGAGGAGAACGAGGAGGAGGAGGAGGCGGCGGCGGGGAGAAGAGAGGAGTCAGGACGGAGGGAGTGAAGTGGCTTTAGTCTTTTCCTGTGGCCGTCACCTGGCGAGATGAGGGCAGACACCTCTATTCCAGCGCGGGGCTGACCGGTGGCACCCAGGGGCCCCCGGGGTCGGGCTGAATATTACATGAGCCTGTCAGTCTTTCACGTGCACCCATCTAATGAGCGCACACACACACACACACACACACACACACACAGAGGCGAATGGGCAAGTAAACACAGAGGACATTTGCACACTCTTTTCTATGTCTGTTCAGCCACGGCGGCTATCGCTGCTGATGCTAACTACCCGCTTCTTCTTCTGGTTATATTCCAAACAAACCGGAAACGCATCACTTCCTGTCTTTTTTCCCCCCGGGAAAAGACCTTAAAAAGGACATTTATTTGTCTGAAAATGACAGATCATGACTTTAATTCTGTATTCCCGTGGCAGCAGACAATCACTTTGCGCCAATTTCCCAACATGCACCCTCCGCCTATCCTATTTGCCAGCGTCTGATCCTCCGTGTCATCGTCCCACACGGTTCCCCTCCACCATCGGCGGTGGGGAGAGGCCATTGTAATTCAAAGCCAGAGATCGAGATAAGAGAAGGGTGCTCTGCTTTTCTCTTTGTTCGGGGGGGTGGGGGGGGGGCACCGGCTTTATGGATTAAAACCCGTCGACGGTAGTGGCATGGTTGGTCCGCGGACGGCTTTGATGGTGTCTTCCCCTCCTGCGATCGATTTCCCTCCCTGCTGGCCATCACTCAGCCGGGCTGTAAGTGAGTTGGGAGGCTCTTTGCGTCTCGCCCCTCTTGTTGATCTCCGGTCATCCAGAGAGCACTGTGTGTGTGTGTGTGTGTGTGTGTGTGTGTGTGTCTGTATAGTGTTACAAAGGACATAATGAGTGCGTGGCTGCCTGTGTGTGTAAGTGTGTGTGTGTGTGTGTTTGGCGCAAACGGCGGGTTCATGGGATATTTGAAGGCTGACGACTGAGGCGCTGATGCCCGATACTTTGTGCCGATATTCAATATCTTTGAATTTGGCAATTTTCATGCCATAAAATCCCCAAAATTCTGTTTTTTTTTCGACATAATTGTTTCTTATTAGGGTGGAAAAGCCTCTGAAACAGCATTTAGACCATCATGGGACTCTTAAACTTTCCACTGAAACCCAGGGTAATAACAACCGATCAACGCTACAATACACATGTAATCAATCAAGCTGCATCATATCCATCATATCAGAGGTGGACGACGTATTAGAGGCCAATATCGGCCCTTTATATCAGTCAAATTGCTCTGTGTTGAACCAAAAGCATCTTAGCCTCTGATGCATATCGGTCACAATCCCAAAACCAAACTTCCTTCACCTCCCTAGAGAGGCTTTGCAAGAACGGGCGTTGGTTAGGACCGGTGGAAGAACGGCGAACGTACTTATTACCTTTGCGAAATAACACGTTAGGCCGGAGCGGTGGCTACTTGTGAGTTATGGATCAGCCTCTCCGCGTGGCTTTGTGACGAAGTGCATTCACAGATCTGAATCCTTTGTTTCAATGAAAGGAAATCCTTCAAATCCTCAACACGATCCCGTCCCATCTGCAAGCCGGTTGGGGGGGCGGTTTCTATTTTTGCAAGTGCTACTCTGAAATGCATTATTATTGTTATCCTCCCATTCATATTTTATTGTATTGTTTATAATGAGGCAGGTTTTTTTTTTCCCCCCTTGGATTTAGGCTGTAGTGCAACATGGCTGAATCCTCTACACATCAGATTGAAAGTGAATTACATCCCGTTCATCCCGTTCATCCCGTCTCCGGATTTATTTAACATCACAGTCTTCCACTTTTTAGCTGAAAGTGAAGTTGGTCAAGTTGACTTCCTCAGGGTGAAAGTATTCTACTACTCTGATTTCATTGGACGTCGGCGCTGTTCGGTTTCCCGGGTGATTCACTGACATCCTGATTTTGAGATTTCGGGGGAACGAATCACTGCTCCTATGCAGTAATAAGTAATGAAATTACTTTGAAACAAGTACTTTTTTTTTTTCCTTTTTACATAACAAGCCCAACACTGATGGCAGAGTATGTCTGTACACAGGGATGGATAGTCCTGTGTGTGTGTGTGGGTGTTTTACGGTGAGAGAGTGCATATGCTACAGACAAGTGCGAGACTTCCTGAGGGAGGCATAGGCAGACGCAGGCCACACAAGTCACTCATAATGCCATTACAAGGAAATTCACAACTTTTAATGGCTTTTGCACTCTGCGAAAAAAAGGGGGATGGAGAGGCGCCTGGTGTTTTAAAATGACTGTTCAGGGGGATTAACGCTATCAGGACTCGAAAAAGCAATTTTGTCTGAAAACATGTCTTTTCCAGGAAGGTGAAAACACGTGCATTAAAAAGAGCGCCTCCTCTACATGGTGGTGATAAATGACCTCATTATCAGACTTCGGCAAGGTGCGGAAGGCTACGCGGGATTAAGTGCGAGTGTAAAAATCGAAACGGGAAGGAGATAAAGGAGGGGCAGACAGCGAAGTGGGAGGGGGGGGGGGGGGGGAGAAAGAGAGAGATAAAGAAAGAAATAAAGAAAGACAGACGGCGGTTATTTTTGTTAGAGTTGATTAAAACCCTCATCTCATATACCGACATAATTTTGCCTCACACAAGCATGGGGGGGAGGGGGAGGGGGGGGAGAAAAGAGACGCAACAAGCAACGGCGCCATTAATTGTCCTTGAAACGCCTCGAAAGACCTTGAGAAACGCCTCGCCAAACGATAAATCTGCTCTCTCTCGCTCGCCAGCGCCGGCTTGGCGTTCGCCGGCCGCTGGGCGTCGATCGTAAATGGCAATCTGATCGTCCGTTCGCATTGGCTGGCCCGCCGCACCGCCCGCCAACCGCACACCTTCTCCGTAGCGAGACGTAAAAAGACGAATGAGAAGAAACTACACATTTTTATTTTAACCTCGGCCACTTGCCCCGCCCACATTTTTGAACGGGCTCTTATAGTAACACTACAGTAAATCTGACAATCATAGCATCCCAGGTCTTAAACCCTGTGTTTTACTGCAACTCTGAGCATACTACTGGGTGCATTGTGTAACCTTCTGCTGCTGGTGCTGTTTGTGGCGTTGCATCATGCATTAAGATTGAGGCCAGCCGGGAAGCTGGCTGGAACAGACAGACAGGCAGGCTGTGAGGCAACGGCAATCACTGTAGCCTCTCTCTGACTCCTCAGATGATCAACAGCAATTCGCTACCAGTACTTTTGCGCCTTATTCCCTAATCCACGTTTTGTACACACCTGAGCAAAATCAAAAGCGTCGATGTTTCGGGCTGAAACCTGGCGGTCCGTCGACGGCCGGCGAGCCAAGAGGGAGTTGTCTCTCCGAGCTGAGCCGACAGCGCGGTGTCAACACTTGAGCTTTTGAATGTGTGTGTGTGTGTGTGTGTGTTCATCCGCCGGTGTGTTTTGCCTCCGTATTTCCTTCTTTGGCTATCAGGCGCTTGTGTTGTGAGTGGCCTTGTACACCACGTACACACACACACGCGCGTAAATACCCGGCGTGGAGTTTGCAGGCAGCGCCACAAAGACCTCCTTTATCCTCTCGGAGGTCTAAGTGCACATGCTCTGCTAATTACTTTCCCATTTGTACCTAATGCCACGAGGCTCCATTCAGAGCCGCCGAGGGAGCAGAACCGCACAGCCACTGAACACATGTCCTCTCTCTCCCCCGCCGCCGCCGCCGCAGCCATTCAATCATCGGGACGGGAGCTTCTGCTGCGTATACGGCGGAGTCACTTTGTAAGTAATGAAAAAGTATCGCCGCCGATTGCGTCATCCTCGTCAACGTTGCACAATTCGAAGACGGTGCGGTAATCAGCGATGCATCTGTGCACGCACCCATGGCCTTCGCAAAACAACCACCGGCCATAAACATCAATTATGTTTTTCAGAGATTTCACTCATGCTTCTCTCAGATCTCACACGTCCGTGCAACTAAATTGAGTTTACATTGCTGATAGCATGACCGAAAAGCTTTTTCTAGTGGATGACGGGTCTCTAACTGATCGCGCAGTCTAAGAGGCAAAGATTTACCAGCTGCACCCATAAAACCCAAGAAGTGGGACTACAGAGGGGGAATACAAACATCGCAGCAGAGAGAGAGAGTGAAGGGGAAAGGGAACCCAAGCTAGCTAGGACTTTATCCTGCATGGAGCACTGAAGCAATGGGGCCGCTGCATAATGCAGGCTGTAATTGAAAGGGGGGGCGGGGATGAAAAACATATTAGTCTTTAATGTGATCAGATGGAAGCCGAGTACGCGTTGAAATGGAACAGGACATGCAACTCCTGAGTGTTCCCTGCAGCGCCTGAATGCATCGCAACCTGCGGCCTGCAGGGGGGGAGCCGTGTTGAAATGAATTACATTACATGAAGCACAATCCAGAGATAGATGGTGTAAAAAAACCTCCAGCGCACCCTTAAAAACAAGCCGAGGCGTCGTCGCTCAACACCTGGCGGTCGATAAAAGTTTCATTCTTTTGTGTTAAGCGTTTTTTTTAACAGCGTTGCGTAAATGGCTCACCCCCTTGTCAACAGTTTTGTTGCTACTTATTGCTCGCTAAAGGCGGGAGGCGGGATGTTGATGAACGTACTGGGGTTTAGTTTAGTACATAATGCGGTTTATTCCATAGAGTTAGGGAGTATATGGCACCGTGAAAGGTGTTAATACATTACGATCGTACTCATTACCGCCATCGAGCAGCTTTTTTTTTGTGTACTTTCTATTTTTTTGGAAGTCAGTAATTTTGCTTTTGCTTAACGCCGTACGAGGCAAGATTTTTTAAAGCCGCCCACCCCCTCTAAAAATCTGAATGTTTTATGAGAAATCTTCAAAAGAAAAAGAAAAACACGAGGTAACTCAAAGGAAAACGATCTTGCGCCTCTCTCCTCCTTCGTCCTTTTGGTATCCTCGGGTCTTTCTCTTCACTGTCCCACGAAGTCAACCGGTTACCTCTTGCTGCCATTCGTGGGCCGCCGACGTGCGAAAACCCGCATAGTACATTTTGACACAACGAAGTACACATTTTGTAGACGGCACCAGAAACAAATTTCCGAGTTACTTTCTCCTATGTAGATGTTTACACCAGTGGTTTTATTTCTACTGAATAAAAGCTCTTTTCACCCCTGTATACTGTATATTGTATTACTTAGGATTCTGCGGCGGAGAGGCTCAATCCCCTCCGGCCTGCGGTGGGATCACAGGGCCAGCAGGTTAAGCAGGTGGTAAGGCAGCGGGGATAAAACAGCCTAGACATGGTCACTGGCTGGATCTCCCCTCAATCACAGCCAAGGTTGGTCATGGATGCCTGCAGCGCGTAGGTCACCTGATGTGCTCTCTCTCTCTCTCTCTCTCTCTCGCTCGCCACTCCATCTCTGTCACGTACCCCGTGGGACTGCGACCTATCCGAGTGTCAGCCGACCCGCCAGGCAATCGCGGCCCAAAATGTCATCCGTAGCCTCAGCCTCCCTCGTCCGGGCCGACCGCCAGAGAAGACTGTGTATATATCTGTCTGCTCCTCCGCATCCCGACCCCCGAACCTTTCCTCCTGCCCCGTTCCCCCCCCAACACCCCCCATACCCCTTCCCTCGCAAGGGCGCACATCCAGAAAAAGCCAATACCTGACTCGAGTGCCTCCAAACTGTTTTTTCCCATTGATTTTTAAAGCAGGGGGTAAGATTGCCAAAGTGGCTGGCAAAAAAACCCTATCGTCAAATTGTACTGGCATGGCATGATAACCAAAACCCTGCACGTAACCCGCTGAGCCGCTGACCAGGTGTCAGTCAGGCGATTCGTGGCAAAAAAAAAAAACACGTTCTCACGGTCCACTTGATTATCGAGCGGGCGCTCGGGCCAAATCGGAGATAAAAGCTGTGAAAGAAGCGCCGAGGAGGCATTCAGTGGCTCGTATTGCCGCAATCCATCACTCCGGGACGGTTTGGCCGGGGATGAGCGGCTCTGGCTCGTGTTACCGCCCGCGCTGGAGAGAGCCACTTACAAGGAACGATGGATAGCAAACACAGCGGACGCACAAAGAGGGAGCGGTGATAACCCTCTCCTCGCATTTCAAAGGGAGTCTGGGAGGCGGTGGGTGGGGGGGGGGGTCCCATGTCAGATCTGTTACATTAGATCGGTTTCTCATATATGGGCGGCGAGCAGCCCCGTCTAACGCCGTGTGATTTGATGCATTGTGGGAAGGGCTGTTGCGCTTTTTGTCTTTTACAACAAGGTCGCGGATGTGGTAGATCTGGATTTATACATTTGTGAGGACATTCATTCCCACAGTTTGAAATGTGTGTGTGTGTGTGTGTGTGTGTGTGTGTGTGTGTGTGTGTGTGTGTGTGTGTGTGTCTGTGCACAATCAAGGTTAACTTGTTAGGTGCTTCCCTGCTACCCCACACAGACATTAAACAACCAAGCAACCAATGTTTGGGGAAAATAATCATGCAATTCACTATGTTACGTGTTCAATTCTGAAAACAAAACAAACTAAACTTAATCCTCCAAATCCTAATCCAAAAAGTAATCCCAATTCTAATCTAAACCTTAAATCAAACACCAAATCCTAAATTAGCCTCTTGCAGAAGTGAGAACTTGCAAGATTTCCTAATTTTGGGTTATTGGTCCTCGTAAGGATAGAACACACACACACACACACACACACTACCGCCACTGCCGCACTGATAAGTAAAGTAAATAAAGGCATAAAGCAACCAAAAAAACAATTATAATTTCCATTTATGTTTGTTTTCCCTTAAAGGACCTTATCTTCATATAACTTAAATCAGTTTGATACTAGTTAGTATGGTGATAAAAAGGTGCATAAAGTATTCTGCAGCTAAAAACACGTCCACCAAGACATGAAAAGTCTGCGGTGTGTGTGTGTGTGTGTGTGTGTGTGTGTGTGTGTGTGTGTGTGTGTGTGTGTGTGTGACGGGTTGAATACAGCCGCCGTGCTCCGAATAACAAGCCGAGCGGCGTTTGAGAAGGCAGCCCTGACACTTCCATTTTCACCGCGGTGTTAAGTGCTACCTGCCCCCACCCCCCCAACCCCGTCGGCCTCGAAACGCACGTCCTGCGCCGGCATCGCTCATACCACGATGGTTCAAGAGGACAACAAGCAAATTCAATTGAGGAGGGGGAGAAAAAAAAAAACCCCACCTGAGCTGATGTTTCCCTAAATTGCTGTAAAAATAATAACCCAAGAAAAAACACACACACGCACACAAACACACAGTTGTAGTGCTTTGGATTAAAGCCTGTGCACATGAAAGAGAAGGTACTTGGGCGAGAGAGCAAAAAAAAAACCATATTTCCTCCGAACATCATTATCATTGTCACTGAGCAGCGAGGTTTGCAGAGAGAGGGGGGGGATCAAAGGCGAGCGGGGCGACGGCCTCTGGCGCAAGCGGCCCGCCGTGGAGGTGAAGGACATAGTTCCTCGGAGCGGTCCCTCTCCTCCTCTTTCTCCTCTTCCTCCTCCTCCTCCTTCTATTGCTCCCTTTCAACCCGACCGGGGCTTTGTTCACCTCGCGCTTTGAAGCAGCATGCAAAAACTTCATGTCCCAATTTAACTTGTCACAGTTGCTTATGGCTCCCTTAACCGCCGCCGCCGATACGATACGTACGAGGGAAGAAAGGGGAGCGTGCGGGTTTTCCGAAAAAGGAAATTAACAAAATAAAACATGAAATGATAGCAAAAAAAAAAAAAAATCACCTCTCCTCCACCTCACCGCTCTTATTTAGTCTTTTTTCCTAGTCATTGCTCTCACATGATAAACGATCAATCGGCCACCGTTGCTAATTGGCCTACAGGTGTTTAAAATAGATCGTCGGTGATTGGGCCAATCGCTATTTCAACTGCCCAATCACGACGGGCGGCAAATGCACGACACATAAAATACATATAAAAATACGTAGAAACGGTTGGAAACGGTTTTAATGGCGGCGTCAAACACGCACTAACATGTCATAATTCATTTGGATTCAAAACTTTATTTACACATGGTTAGCCTGACCTGTTAAACACAGTGCTATATTGATTGTTTTTGTTTGCTGCTGTTTGGAGAAAGCCTGGGTGAAATGCGTCGTTTCAATCAGTGATCGGATCGGTGAACAGCCAATCACAGTGTTAGAAAGTAGTTAATTGACATCAGAATCAAAAAACCTGATACCTAATTGGAAATTAAGCTTATTCTACTGTTGCACTCATTTTAAGCCAGTCAATGTAAATGCAAGTCTATCGAGTCAACCAAAATATGGTACCTGGAGTTCCACGGTTTACTTTAGCGACACATCCCCGTACCGCGGTGTCTGCCTTGCAAAGAATGGACGGCGACTTCAAATGTACAGCATCGGGATTTTTTTCCCCCTATTTGCTCTGCGCGTTGGCATAATTTGCTTCCTTTTTTTTTTTTACTCAGCGTTTTCCCAAATGTAGAGCGATGCCTTTTAAAATTCCGTTCCCCGCGAGTGCCGGGGCGATATTGAGTGAGGTTTACTGCGAAATCTGTTAACATGTGCCTCCTTGTGCGGGGCCCGCACACTTTGATTGATGAGAAAAACGGCAAGGGGGGATTTAATGCCTCTTCTACTGGGCCCCCGACGCCGAACCGACCCGCATGTCAGCACCCGGGAAAATATGACCACAAATTGAAACCATGGGGGGAAGAAAAAATAAATAAATATATAAATATATATATATATGTGTGTGTGTGTACCTTGAACTTTCCCCAAATTCATTTTCAGAAATACAATTTGCAGGATGCTTGCGCTGCAGAAAGAAATAGGTCTTGGTTGGGGGGGGGGGGGCGGGGGTTTGAAAAATGAAAATGAACGGAACGATTTGAAGTCTGGCGGTTTGTGTGTGGAACTGATTCCCCGGCTTCTGGCCCCACCGGCGCGCCGTGATGCGGCTGACACCTCTACAGACAAGTTTATTTAGCTCAGCTCTCTGAATTACATGTGCAGATGAGGGTGTTTTCTTTTTTTTCTTTTCATGAGGTGTACTCCGCCTCGCTTCGGAAAGCTGACAGCGGGCAGCGGGGGGCCGTCTGCGTGGTGCGTTCAAGTCCTCGGTTGCCCTCCTAATTCCGAATCCTAAAAACAGGCGTTTATTTCAGTTTAATGGTGTTTATCTCGCCGCCTGCGAGACCCGCCGAGGGTGGCCAGTCGGCATCGTTTAATCCTTATTAGATTACCCACAAACACATTCTCTCTATTTCATGCACTTCCCAAAGATCGGGGCTGAAGGAGACGGCCAGTAACAAGGTTTAGGAGAGACTGAGAGTTGGGAGGGGTGGAGGGGGGGGGCGTGAAAGATCAAAGAGAGGGAGGATCAGACCGAACGTGGACGTACGGAGAGGAAGAGCGAGAAAGACAGGCACGCACTCGCAGGAAGAGAGGGAGGGAGAGGATAAGGCGGCGAGACAAAACAACAGATAGCTGATGGGAAAAAAAACAGGGCCTGGCATGGGCTGGGATGAGGAAGTGCCCTCCAGCGACGAGGGCTTCGGAGAGAGGATAAATGCCCAAGTGTTGCAAGCAGCCCAAACCGGTATTAATCTCCCCGATAGCCTTTCACGCCCGCCGTGCATTAGGGGAAATAGCGCGCTAAGCCGCAGACCCGTTCGATCTCAACCCCCCACCCCCGCAAACAGCCGAGGCCCAATCGCAACAAGGACGGAGGACCGCCGGGGGTTTACAATTTAATTACATCACACAATAAGACAGGTGACGGGGGGGAAGCCATTAGCGGTGTGGTGAGAGAGAAAAGAGGTTTAAGGTAGTGTCTTTTTTTTTTTGTCGTTCAGGCCGATGTATAGGAAGGGCCTCAGATCAGATCTTAATTCCCCTGGACGTTGGATTGAAGGTCGGAATGCACGCGGCGTAGTCGGCGGTACTGAAATTAGGGAAAGTGTTCAAAGCCTGCAGGAAAGAGGATTAGCGCCCATTTGTGGAGAGTGACCTTGTTTACTACAGAGCCACGCGGGGTCAAAGAGAGCGCTCTTGCAAGACTACCGACACGGCCTCCGGTCACCGCCGGAGAATTAAGCCCTCAACCACTAATTAACTGCTCGGTAGGTTTATAGAAGCAACCCTGTCCTTTTTATGAACACCCATCCTGTCGTTTATTGCCGCCAAAGTCAAACCGAGTCTCACGGAGTCAAATGGAAATCTTATGTTTTCCTCATTTCTGCCCCCCCCCCCCCGCCCAGACTCCAGTCATCAATCTTTTAATCTACGGCGAAGTGCGGGTCGGGGTGCTTTTTTTTTTTTCCCTACGGCGTGCTGCACTTTCAAGGTTTTACTCCTAAGTGTGACAAATGAAGCGGAGTGGCAGGCGGAGGTGCCGGCCCGGGCCGGTGGCCACCGAAAAACACGAATCGAGAAGGAAAGCAAAAAGGAGACGGGAGCATCTCGCTGCAAATCGAAAAGGTCCAATTCAGTGTTAGTCCAGTTGAATGTTGGGTTGAGGAAGGTACGTCTGCAGGGTTGCGATAAGGACTGCGACAGACTGATATAAAGGCCTCCTGATATAGTGGTGAGCGGATATATTGGCCCGATAACGGCCTGGATACTGACCGGTCCTCCTTTATCACCCCTCCCAACCAGAGAAACCAGTGTTGGTGTATTTCACTCAACCAACTTCAGGGTTTTTTTCAGCCTGTAAAACCTGCAATGAAACCCGCCTCACCCCGGCTTTAAAGAGCCGCTAACCCACCTAGAACAATTTTATGAGTATCGCATTTAATGGAGAGATTTATTGTGACAGGACGGTCGGAATGCTGTTTCAGAGGCACTGAATCCGTGAAAACGGCTGATATTCGATATCTTGAAAAATATCTGCATCGGTATCCGCCTTCGAAAAAGCCTACATCGGTCTAACCCTGTCGCTGTGGAGCGCAGTACTTTGAGGCACGGTACAGTTGAAGCAATTAAAAAAAAAAAAAGAGTGAAGTGCGAGGAGTCTGCTTTTTTCGAGTAGCCCACAAAGACACGTCAGGACTGTCACTGCCGCCGCTGAGTGAGCTTGTTAGCACGGGGGTCAGCAGTTAAGGGTTAACTGCGAATAGTTCAAAAGCGAGGGGGTCGCGCCAGGAACAGGAAGTCAGAGCACTAATGGGGCGCACACGCACACACACACACACACACACACACACACATCTCCCCCTCCATCGATCGGACGCGATGGAATTCTTCCATCCGAGGACCAGAATCCAAAGTGCAGCAAGCGCCTCCATCCAGTTTATTTTCTCTCTTCGCCACAGCATTATCCAAACATGCTGCGGAGGTGTTGGTGACCTTTGGCGCACCGTCTTCCTGCTCCTCCCGCCTACCCACGTCTTTAACCCCCAACCTGTAGACCCACACACACACACACACACACCCCCGGCAGAGGACTCTGCAGGTAGCGGTTACAGAGAAAACGATAGAGGAATGGGGGGGGTCATACAGAGATGGATGATGGAGACAGTGAGGTGGGATGCCGGCAAAGGTCGCATTTGCCTGTCCCCCCGTCGTGTCATCATCCCCCCTCCCCTCCCCCACCTCTCTCATTAGCACTGGATGCTGCACGGAGCGCGGGGAGGGCAAGGTAAACAACGTGCCTTAAAGAATACGCCGAGCCTCTAACTGAACTACCCCGACGGACGCTCTCTACGCCGACAGAGCAGCATATGTTGTTGACGTGCTAAACTAGCAAAATCCGGAGAATTCTTAAGATGGCTCCAGTCTGCCGCGTCCGCTACCGTAGGAGATCTGCAGCGACAGCAGAATACGCCAACTGGCATTAGGAACTAGGGTACGACTGATGTAGAGGGTTCCTCCGCATCATTATGAATCCTATTTGGTTTGTTTTCGATGTCTGACAAAGGAAATCGGGATGTTACACAGCAGCTTCAGGGCGTCAGTCTGTAAAACCGGCGGTGAAACCTGCCTCACCCACCTTGAAAGAATTCCATTAGTCTGGGTTTCAATGAGTTTCGGTGTCCCGTGATGGCTTAAATGCTGCGCGAGAGGCTTTTCAGAATAAAACTCTGGGGGAAACGCTGACTCCATGTTGTTATTCGTCATTTTTTGGCAAGAAAACGGTCAAATCTAAAGCCACAAAATCGTGGATATCGGACAACTGCCATCCCAAAATATCGGCATCTGTATTTCCCTTTCAAAATGTTTTGTGTCATGCAACCCTGGGACGGGGCTCCGACGGCACATCCGACAGCCTGTATCAGTATCAATAGCTGATTCGGGTGCGGGCGATGCCAGCGCGAGCAGGTGGTTTTGCGGCAGACCAGACCAGACCGGGCCTGGCCTGTCCGGGGGAACGCATTAGGCGATGAAATAACTCGACGGGCCTGAGGGATTAGACGGACCCCGCGCGCGCAAGCACAGAGTGAGCAGACAATAGCAACTCAGGTTAATGACACTTAACTGATTACAGATCGCCGAGGGAGGGGAGGCGGCGAGGGCGGCGGCGTAGCGAGACGTCGGCGGTGATGGAGGACAGAGGCTAGAGGCGAGACTTTGCGTTAGGTAGAGAGAGGGACACAAATTAATCAGAGAGAGAGAGGGTAATGTGGGAAGATACTTTGCGTGGCACCAGGTGTTGGTCCAAGCCGACGCACCTGTGCCTTGGATTTACCTCGGAGTTGATCTAATTAGGGCAGGAGCAGAACGCTTACCGCAGTCACGGCTGAATGAGTTACCAGGTTTCTACATAGCGGAATCAGACTCCGTGTATTGGTAGAAATGATCCCGTTTGCCGTGGAGCGTGACGTTCCCGGACGAGTGGCTATCCGGTCGTCTTTTGGTTCGAGGATGACCGTCTGGCCCGGGCAGCTCAGTCGGTAGAGCACGAGACTCTGAGGTCTCAGGGTTGTGGGTTTGATTCCCCACATAGTGTCAATTACCTTTGGATAAAATGACCACGGATGAATGAATACAACTGGAAGGATTGGGTATGTAACTGTGTTCTGTCACGTTACTTAAAAAAAATATTCCCATTACAGGTAAATAACAATTAGAGGATTAAAATACTTTTAAACTGAAAGGGAGAATCTCAGAAGGCCATTTCCTGTAAACAGGCGAGTGTTCTACATGTTTAATAAAAAAATTAAAAAAAACTGAAGAAAAACTTTCCTGGTTTTCTTATCTGTACTTCAAATATGGCAAAGTAATCTGAAAGTAACTGAGCGGAAACGCTGCTCAGCTGGGGAACGCCTTGGATTGTGTTCATGATCACAGGTTTCGGTGAGGTAAGGTGTAACTGTAATGGATTACATTTTTAAAGTATTTGTCTCTCTCTCTCTTTCGCTCTCTTTTATTTCCACTCTCTCTTTCCTAGGATCCTGCTTGACGTGCTTGACGCACGTGAACCCTTGCGTGTTCTCATATGGATGTACGAACACGGGGTAAACATAGCTCAGGTGACGCCTGCGGGGTTTGGCGCACTCTTTTCAGAATAAAACACACACACACACGCGGCGCTTCCCACTTGACATCCAGGTCATGTTATTCCTGGGATAGACTGCGAACCCGACCGCAGTAAAACGCACACAATAAATCTCTCCGGCATAGCCGAGCCACATCATACATCACATGGCTTACATCATCGTATAATACACGTATAATAAACAACGTCGAGGGGGCAAGAAAATCACGTAAATCAGGTGAATGGAGGATAATTATGGCCTGTAAGGATCTATAACCTTTTGTGCAGTCACAATACCATAAATTAAAGGTTGCATCTTATATCAGAAATGCAACCCTCGCCCCCCCGAGCCGCCCCAAACAGTATTTCAAAGCTAAGTATCCTATTACTTATAGCGGGATAAAAAACTGCGGTGCGCTGCGCAAAAAGTAAAAGTGAATTTATGACTGAGGGAGAATGAATAAAAAAGAAAAAGAAGAACTCAGCACACACCAAGGACCGGGGAGCATCCTTGTGATCTCCGAGCCTTCCCTCTAAAGAAAGGGACTGTATATATTCTGCAATTTGCTGACACCTCCCATTCGCTGTATGCTTTTTACACAGAGAGAGAGGTACACGCAGTACAGCAAAGAAGCAAAAAAAAAAAAAAAAAAGCACCGAGGAGGATTGCTCGCTTTTGGGCTAATTTTGCCCACGCCGGCGTTTTCTTTTTTACCCCCGCGATTTTTTGTGCACACGTGTGAAATAAATGCCCCCGCCGCGGGCGCGTAGCGAAGGAGGCTTCTTCCAGCTTCTTCTTCCAGCTGTTCCCGTCTATCAAAGCGGCAGTTATCCACTCTGAAAACACAAAAGACATCAGCGAGGGATAAATCAGACAGAAAATAACAACCCTCCGTCTTGTCGTCGGCAGATTCAAGGTACGACGCGGGGAGAGGAAGGGGGGGGGGGGGGGCCGCGCGGCTTCCTGTCCTTCATTTGTCATTAATGATACACCTCCTCCGCTCTACGGCACTCACTTCTTAAAGAGTCTCTCCCCCTGCAAGAAGGGGATGACCGCGACAACGATCTCGGTCGCAGGCGGTAGGGGAATGTTCAGACGGAAGGCCGCGGTGTGTTTTGCATGCATCTGTGCAAAAAAGAAAAAAGAAAAAAAGAAAAAGATGAGATGCTGCTTTACGTTTCCTCGTGGGACGGATGCGTTTTCTCTGCTGTAATTTCAGACGAATTTACTCACATAGGCGGAAAACACTCTGAATGCCTCCATCTAAATCCATAAAAACACACCGATGTACGTGCAAAGTGCTGCCGTCTCTAAGCATTTACAGTCGCAAGGGGAAAAGAGCTTCAAAATAAAATGGTTTATCTCGGTCCTACGCCTATTGTATGTACACTACGAGACTTTTTGAACAACAACTGAGTGGCTTCTCTCATCTCACTCATCAAGCTCCTCTAAATCTGCAACTAAGTCCCTCGAAAAGTCATTCCAGCGTCTCGACAACGAGATCCTGCCGATTTTCTTCTGATGAAATGAAATTTGAATCGATATCGTCGCGAAGCCGAGGACTAGTGTTGCGATGGATTAACGAAGGAAGAAGTTTATTACCATTATTTATTACCATTACTGACAAAACTACTTCTAGGGATGGAAGTATTCCCACTACTTTGATTTGAATCGGGGCGAAAGTATGACGAGACTATTGGACATCGACACTATTGATGATACATTTTTGCGGATAAGAGAAGATGCAGTCACCAGTTTGGTATTGAGTATTCAGTAATAAAGTAATATTATTACTTTTGCAATGAGTAAGGAGTAATAGATTACTTTTGATGAGAAACAAGCCTAAGAGTTGACCTGCTCACTAGGAGATGGAAGGTGTTAGAAAGTCAACTGTGGTCGATCTCTGCTGCAAAGCAAGACGGATACATAAGACAGATAGAGAGGGAGAAATAGGAAGAGAGAGGGGAGTCATTACGGCAAAAAGAAATGGAATTGTGGGTATTGTTCACTTGGCCAAGGGCGGCAGCTGAAGCGGGACGGGACTATAGATTTCAGACCGGCGCGGGTCGGCCCCCGCCGTCATTAGCAGTGGGATCACGTCCACCCCAAGGCCCCTTGCTCTTTCCCCGACCCCGTCCTTCACCTCCCCGGCCCGGAGATGGAGAGCCAGTGGGCTGCGTTTAGACACACACACACACACACACACACACAGACACAGAGACGGACAGTTACATCCAGACACACACCGGGGAGTAAGTATTAAATCCAGCTCTGAAGCGCGTTGGTGATGGGAGCGCTTCCAGACAGACAAAAGGTCCTCGGCAAATCGATAGGTGGCCCCGCTGCACCCTCCGCTGCAAGTGTTGCATGAAAAAAAACACACACCGCCAACACCCATCTACACCTCTGTTGCACCTCAGCGCCAAGCCGCAATGTCTCCTTTACAGGCCTCAAGGAAACATCTGTCTGTCTTTTTGCCACTTTCTAACCCAGGGTTCTCACCACGGGCCGAGTGTAAAAACTCCATGACCTTTCCTTGCCTTGGTCGGAGGGGGGCTTCCGGTCCTATCCAGTTGGTTAAAGCTGCACTACCATTTAATACAACGAATTTGTAGAATGCTTTCTGAAGATGTATGGTGAAATGGAAGGCAGCGGGAGCTCCCGTTCCCGGCGCAAACAAAGAAGAAGAATTAGTTAGAAAGAAAGGTGCTTCGTCCATCATCTGGACGTGGTCTGGGTTTAAAAAGTCGGACCTTGAGCAGAAAACTATTATCTGCAAGCAATGTCGAGCAAGAGTTGTTGCCGGCGGTGGTAACACGAGCAATCTGTTTTATCACCTCAAAACAAAACATGTCCGCGAGTATGAAGAGAGTACTAGGATGCGCGCAGACACAAGCAGTCCCTCCGCAAGTGGTGCTAAACAAAAAACCACAACGCAGACGTCGCTAGCCGAGTCATTTTCCAGTGGCTATCCGTATGACGAAAAAAAAGCAAGCGGTGGAAGGACATTCCACATTCCACAACAAAGTACCTATGTAAGGACATGGTTCCTATACAAACAGGTTTAAGGCATTGATCAAAACACTGGATCCGAGGTATGTGATGCCAGGTCGAAAATACTTCAGCCAAACTGGAAAAAAGTTTGCATATAATGTGTTATTTATCTTTATAATTATTTTCTTGGCATGTTGCCTAACCTTTGAAGTTTTTGTTATATACAGTAGAAGTTATTTGAAGTATTGGAATACTTGAAATTTACATTTTTATGTTTATTTTTTTTTAAATATTTTGTATTGTTCAGAACCTATTTTGGAAAAAAGTTTGCATATAAGGTGCTATTTATATTTAATACAGTGCAGTTTTGCACAATAAAACATTCATAAACAATTAAGTTCAATGTCAATTTTGTCATAATATACAGATTACAGAATACTAATGGAAGAGCCCAGTAGAAACCTCATAGTTAACCCCCCGGGAATAAATTGTTACCATCCCAGAGTCTTGTACTGCTCCTAAAGCATTTTTATTATTATTATAAGAAAAACAAATATACCGTGATATATACCGTTACCGTCCACAATTCTAAATATACCGTGATATAAATTTTAGGCCATACCGCCCACCCCTACAATCTGATGTATTCCTGTAAAGTGACCCATTTGTAAAATTCCCCGACTTCCCTGGATAATTTATCAACTTCCCTGACTTTTCCAGAAATCCCACGACCGGCGGGAACCCGGCGCAACTTGGCAGGCATCGGGGGGAAACCAGCCGGGGGAAGAGCAAACGAAAAGGTTACTCCCAGATGAAAGAGGCTGAATCACAATAGAGCGCGAGGCAGGCCCCGGAGATGATTAATGCCATTCTCCTCTCCCATTTGCTGTTCATTAACTCACTGTCGGCCATAATGGCCCACGCCAGAATGGAAGGGGAGGGGAGACGTTCGGGTGTTGGCATCATTAGACGAACAGAGATGGGAGAGAGAGAGAGAGAGAACAAGAGGAAGGGGGAGAGGGGAGGGAAGGAAGGAGAGTGCGACGGAGAAATGAGAGCGCTGATTAGTGCGGCGGTGATCTACGTCTTAATCAAGACACCTCGCCGCTAGAAAGCTCTATTGGCGTTTATTGTCCACGAGGCCTTGTTCAATAAATATCCAAGTCTTTCAAAATAAAAGTTTTGATAGCAAAAAAAAAAAGCTTGTTACAGCAAGCACAAAGGGTCAAAACCCGGTTGGCGCAGAACCCGAAAAAAAACGTATTTTCGCACGTCACTCCGAAAGAGTTTCGGTGGGAGCAGGATGGAGTCGGACGGATGGGATTCAAAGAAAGGAAAAGGTAGATAACACCCGAGCGGACGTGCATTCAGAGAGGCATAACACAGAGCATTTTGGTTACAGTAAAGCTCTGGGCGGAAGATAAAGGCATCAGGCATTATGAATCTTTTTTTTTTTGCTTGTGCATTAAAGGGGGTTTGAAAGAGACGGGCCCGACGCAATTGGATTTGGAGAGCTGCTGCAATGCATTTCAATCTACGTCAGCGCTAACCTCGTAAAATGGGAAAATATTGAACTGATAGAGAGAGGGTAGGAAGAAAAAAAAAAAAAAACACACTGAACCCGACCGGTGAGGACAAGACTGAAGAGAGGAGGAGGGAGGGAGACGGACAGGGAAAGCCTTTTGAGACGATTGGTCGTCGTTTGGCAGGGAATGGGAAATGAGTGAGGAAGGAAAATGGGAAGTTTCGGAGTGACCTTCATCTGTCCTTACAAAATAATACTTAACACCATCCATGTTACGTCTCCTCGAGGTCTTTAAGCCTCAACTTCCTATGAAATATTCCCCCGCGAAGACACCCATAAAAGGGAGTCGGACTTCGAAAAAATCGAAGCGTGTGCGGTATTAGTAACGGCTGAGAGCGGCACGCCCCGGACTAGAGCCGCTTCGATATTTCATATTGTAAATGGGAATGTCATTATTTTTAGCAATACATGGGAGCGTTCATATTTAATACCCTTCCGGCAGCGGTCCCTTAAGTGCGTCCCTACAGCTCGCCAAATGCATCATTATGTCATCGCCAAATGCAAAGCTACGGGACAGGAGTGGTCAGGTGGGGGTTCCTAGACGATGGGAGGGAGGGTGACCTTGAGGCCTCTTCCCCCGCCGTCGTCTGTCTTCGTGTGTGTGTGTGTGTGTTTGTGTGGGTGTCAACCGTGAAGGCAGTGTTGATTTTTTTTTCCTCTCAATAATAAATATGGGGAATAGTCACATACAGCGAAGGAGCCACGGGGTAAGACGAGGTGAGGGCGATGTCACCAAGAAAAAAACGGACACGGTTGTCTGAGCCAACTCGGGTGTCCACCTGTCCTGCTTTGTTTTTTCCGCAGCCGCCATTGGCAACTGGATGGATCGACTTCCCGGGAAGTATTACCTGAAAGGTACACTCTGCTGTTGCTAACTAGGTCATGCAGCGTATAGCACCATAGCGGTCGGAAGCAGTAACAACACGTATTTGATTATGCTTTACGGCAGTGGGTTGTCAAAAAGGGTACGTTCGGGGACACCCGGGGGTCCTTGATGGGGTTCAAGGACCCCCAGACAAACAAAATGAGCAAGAGTGTCACTATGAATTAATTCACTATTAATGATCTCAATAAGAAAATGTATAAGAACGACTATTCTAGTTATAGGTTTCACTCTCACCATTATTATCTCCCCATGCACTCGTCTCATGTGGGGCCCCTGGGACCTGGGGGTCCTAAAGTGAATCTATTTGTGGGTATCCATGACGTGAAAATGTTTGAGAACCCATTTCTTTACAACAACCAACCAGCCAACATAATTTTCCACTGTGTTTACTGTTAGGTGTTCGGTTATGGCACTGCTGCTGCTTAGATACTCCTGCAGCTGCTCCTGGCAGATTTCTCACACACGGCTTCAGTGGAATGTCAAAAATTGTTTGGACAAATAACAGCGGAGCTAATGCAGTGTTTTTAAAAATGTACGTGTGGATTTCAACAGAAGATCAGCTTGTTGTTTGTGCAGAGCTGCAGCAAAAACCGGGTAACTCGGAAAAGAAGACTGCCAGAGGCAGCAGAGTGAAGCAAAACCATTCCACCGGTCCCTCCAAAAGACCGTAGCTCTGTGACGCCTCTGGGGACGTAGACTGGGTGTTGGCAGTATTCCTCTTTCATAATACCCACTATCACAACCAAATCCTACAGCTCCTCAGAGCAGGATTCAAACAAAAACAGGTACCACTGGGTACAAATGACTCCTTATTATGGTAGTCTTCCTACTGAAACACGAAACCCGCAAACAGTGCTATCATTACTCCGCCATCAGGGTCCTAGAATGCACTAGAGACTAGAGTGGAATGACTGTTGAGAATAGGGGATTCTGGGAGAAAGAGACAGAGAGAAAGAGACAGAGTGCATGAGTAGAGGAGAAGAGTGATGGAGCAGGTGGACGCTCATCCATCTTGTCCCTACTGACGGATATATGAGTGGGGGCCTCAGGCTTGCCGTCAGCCGCTGTGATGGATGAGACCTAAGTAGTGAAAAACCTACGTGTAGATTAAAATGACAACCATGGAGAACCATGCAGAAGTGTCCTAATATAAGAGTGGACGTAGCCTAGATGGAGACTGTGCATGGCTGGCATAGTCCTGATAGTGTTTACATTTTGGGCATTTAGCTGGCTCTCTTATCTAGGGAGACTTACAATGAATGGACATGAAGGGTTTGGGAGACTGTCTTATTGGTCAACTGTTAAGTGTTGAGAACATGGACACCAAAATCCTCCCTGTGTCCCCAGTACATCACTCAACATAGCGTATGCTAAAGTGTTAGCATGCCACCTGTCACTCAACATAGCGTATCCTTAAGTGTTAACACGGAGTCTATCACTCAACATAGCGTATGCTAAAGTGTTACCATGGAGTCTATCACTCAACATAATGTATGCTAAAGTGTTAGCATGGAGTCTACACTCAACATAGCGTATGCTAAAGTGTTAGCGTTGAGTCTATCACTCAACATAGCGTATGCTAAAGTGTTAGCATGGAGTCTATCACTCAACATAGTGTATGCTAAAGTGTTAGCATGGAGTCTACACTCAACATAGCGTATGCTAAAGTGTTAGCATGGAGTCTACACTCAACATAGCATATGCTAAAGTGTTAGCGTTGAGTCTATCACTCAACATAGCGTATGCTAAAGTGTTAGCGTGGAGTCTATCACTCAACATAGCGTATGCTAAAGTGTTACCATGGAGTCTATCACTCAACATAGCGTATGCTATAAGTTGAACGTATACCAGGTTTATGGGCCAATTTCCAGATTTCCATTCATTATATCAAGACAGCAGATGAGTTGGATACGGTTTGGTGAAGATATTGCAGTCTGTTGGTTGCTGTTGCTTTTAAGATTTTACTCATTTTTAGGCAGGGTTGGGTCTGGCACCAAGCTGTATTACAGATCTTTTAACTCCATATGGGCTCCATATCGCAGCCAGCAGTCAGGCAGGTTCTTATTGGCTTCCAGCGTCAGCTTAGGCTGCTAAATCTGTATCATCTTTTAAACATCGTCTAAAAAAACTCATTTCTATTGACTTTCATGTAATGATCTTTTAATTGTTTTCAATTCCGTTCATGGTTCTTACTTTGCTTTCATTGTTAATTTGATCTGTTATGGATATTTCACTCCTTTGCAAATTGCTTTCTGTACACAAATAATAATTCTAACAATAATAATAATGTAGCATTGCTCTTATTATTAGGGTAGGATATGATTCACCGGCAAACAACACACCGCAATGCATCCCCCACCTTGAACCATTTACAGTGCACTTCTGTTTTCGCCACACTTCTGCTAGCCCCGTCTGTTCTCCCACACTCTCGGTCCCCTTCTGAGCGTGCAGAGCTGTGTAGACGGATTGATATCTACAGTGGAGGAATAGACGCCCTTGTTCCTTCTTTCATCTCATCTGCCAGTCTGTCAGCGAGCTGTCTGCTCTGTCGCGGCTGCCAGCTCCATCGCTGCCCCCCCTCCCTCCTCCTCTCGGTGTGATGTTAGCGCTGTACCTACTGCATATGTGTGTGTGTGTGTGTGTATGAGAGATTGTTGGTGTGACAGGGCCTGCCAGTAACTGCACTGTAATTACTTGCTTGCGTGTCCAAGTTCCCGGGAAGTCTAGTAACCTTGTTAGGTTAAAATAATCCGTCTTCATCAGCCACGGAGACTCACGGAGCCGTCTGCGGCATTGGCTTGAGTTCATCAATTAAATCAGGCCGATATATAGTATCTCGCACAGGTAAGGTTTCTGAGGAACAACCGTACACCCACTGACCCACTTAAGGCTGGCACGGTGCTCTCGGGTATAAGGATGCTTTTTAACTCAGAGGAAATGGTGTGGAAACTAAAATAAGACGGTCTTAGTGTTAGTCTGATATATACGTTTTCCAATTTCCAAGTTAGTCTCGTCCAAATCTGATCTGAAGTGAATGCACGGATGTATTTATTTGTATTTATTTGTATTTATTTTTCTTCTTGTTCTATTATTATTTATTTTATTTTTTTATTAATAGTAATTATATTAATAATTAAATGGTGTTTCAGAGGATTTTCTACCCTGCCAAGAATACAACTGTACTTGAGATTTTTTGGGTATGAAAACGGTCAAAAACTGAGTTGTTGAACATCGATACCAAATACGTGCTATCGGCAGGTTCAGCCCAGAAACATCGGTATTGGTACCAGCCTTCAAAAACCCAAGACACCTAAGCTTTTTTTTCCCCCCTTGAGATGTCATTACTAGCTCTTTGAAAAGGTATCCATCGGTGGCAGCAATAGATGGAAACGTTTTTTCAAATGAGTCTAATGGCAGGGAAGTCGGAATGGGACCGGATCCAATCAAGCTCACACGAGACTTAAGTGACTCATTGTGATTTCGGGAACACTGGAACACCACAGATCCCCGTGGCGACTGCATGATCGCGATAAAAATGCGCGGCTTAGAAAACCCACGCGAAGAGCCAAGATGGAGGCGTCCTCACGCTTCGGTCCTCGGCTCACGCTGTGTAATGGCAGAGCCCTCCCTCCTGCCCAGGAGTCTGAGGTGTGAAGCTGCGGGAGGGCGGGGGGGGGGGGGGGGGGGGCAGCAGTGAAACAACTCACCCTGACCCACTTCCCTGTGACTCATGCTGCTATATGCTGCTGCGCACACACCTTATGCAAACACTATCTCTTAGTCGCTCTCCCTCCCTCTGCCAAACAAACCTGAGGCCGAACGGCATTGAAATCCTCTGAGAAAATCTTGACCGCATGCCATGCAGTAAGAAGTGGCTGGTCGATGTGATGGTTTTCTGCTTGAGCATATACCAAATGGAAAAATAGGCACTCAAAAGTTGTTTAAATTGCTTCTGAAAACTCCATGTCCAAGTCCAAGATTTGCCCTACCGCATCCGTGTGGCCTCTATTATGCCAAGAGCAAATTTCAAAATAAGAGCGATCAAACAAGCAAATCCATCGCTGCCCCCCTCCCTTTGGAACTCTCTCCCAAAACACATCCGTGCACAACCTTGCTTTTCAATGTCTCATCATTTTTCATTTCGCCCGCCTTTGTTTGTTTTATTTTTCCTCTCTATTTTCTTGTACTATTGGTTGTCTTTTTATTCTTTGTGATTTTAATTGTGATTTTTATTATTATACAAGGTCAAGGTTTGTGAACGGGGGACTTGGACAATGTGTTTTCCTGTAGATTTTAACAACCAAATCAAAATATTTGACATCCGTCTGTTGCTCTGTACGCTCAGGGAGGACGGCGTTGCATCAGAACCCGTCTTTGACCGGCCACATATGTTTCTCCAAAGTTTTGACGCCAGGACACACGGACAGCGGCACCTTGAGACCCTTTGGTGCTTTCGTCGTGCTTTCCTTCTCTTCTCCGTCCCTCCCCCCCCCACTTCTCCCCACTCTTCTCTACCCTCTCCCTCCTTTCCCCCCCCCGCCCCTTCTGTTCTGCGCTTTGTAATTGAGATGGAGGCCCGGCAGATGGATACGCCATGGATGATGGCTCCGACGTCGTCCAGCTATCTCTGGAAGACAAGAGACACGGGGAAGAATCCCTCGGCTTCCAAGGCCCCCGCGTCGCCGAGGCAATTAGAGCAAACCGCCCGCCTTCAGAAGTGAGAACCGGGGGTGCTTTCAGTCAGACGTTGGTAATAATTGCTAGTTTTTCCTGCACAGGCCTGCTTGCCCTTTTTTGCGGTGCCGTGACAACCTTGCAGGTTCAGCCAACCCAAACTCGGCGTCTAATTAATTTGAATCGACAATTTGGATGATTGAATGTTTGCATTATCATAATTAATTTTCCTCCACTTTGCAATAAACATCTGCGCGTGTTTGCAGAGCCCCGTATTTGCCAGGGGCATTGACTCTTGCGTGTATATCAATAAACATTTTGCACACGACAGGTGTTTGAATGTAACCCCCGTCACACACACACACACACACACACACACTCACTCACAAACCTGCCAAATGTTTTCCAGATTCGGTCTGCATGGCATATGTTTATGCACGTGGTAAAATCAAAAGTCACAGAAGTTGCAAATCTTTTCACGGATCAGGTCGATGCAAAATTTAAAAACTTTTTCGACCGTTTTGCGATAACCGAATGACATCTGGACACGTGCAGCATCGCAAATGCAAAAAAAAAACAAAAACGGCGTGACAGCAGAACGCAGGTTGCGGTAATATTCCCCAAAAATATTATCTATGGACCCAGAGCCACATCTTACGGGTCCAGCCCCAGCTAATCTGCCAACATCTGCGGTGGGCCGACCCAACACGTCCACCAGAAGCACCACTGGCCCGCAGACAACTTCACAGACAGAGGGTGATATCAAACACCTGCTATCAAGCACAGGATATTAAAGCCCTGTGCAGAGAGCGCTTTACTCTCTGACTGATATCTGATTGGTTGGCTCGCCGGCTGGCTTGGGCAAACTGGAGTTCCCTCCAGTATCAAACTACAGCTGCCGTCCAAGTGCCTGGCGTTTGTTGTTCTACCTAACACTCCCTATAATTAGACAGATTCGGGGCTGCCAGCTTCTCTGCACGCAGGATTAACCACACACACACGTGTACACCCATCAACCTGCCAGTGAGCTTCACTCCCTGCTGTCATTCCTTGTCATGTCTCCACATCTGGCTTAGCAGGCCTTCTGCAGGACAGGAAGACAGGAATATGTTTGTTTTTTTATGGAATATGCCCCCCGACGCCGACGATCACAATGGTCGCCGGCTCATCGCTCCACATCCACCCGCCAGAACAAAAGCAGGAGGAGAGAGAGCCCCGTGTCCCCAATGAGAGGGAACGTGACCAATTTCACAGCGCTAATAGATTCCCCGCGCATTTTTGCTCGAAAACTAAAACCGGCAAAGGACAAAAGAGACCTAATCCTGTTTCGGGGAGGACTATTCATAAACTTAGCAAAGCAAAAAAAAAAAAAAAAGAAATCCTCCACTTCACCGAGAGCAGAACGAGGACTCCGAAATCACTCTCCGTTTTTCACCTCCCCGGTGCCAAAGTGATTAAATTCATTAAAATCTCTTCAAGTAATTGCAGCTCATCTATGGCAGAGTAAATATTCAATTAATAGCGACATTTTAATAACTGTGATTCCTTCATTCCGCCTGCGCATAACCTTGATGCATGCCTCCTCTACATTAATTAATATTTCTCTTTGGAGGTCAATTTAATTTCCTTTAACTATTCATTAGCCCGCCATACAGGGCAGCACAAAAATCCATTAAAAGGATAGTTCATCTCACTCTCCACCCTCCCTTCCTCCTCCTTTTACTCTCTTGTGCAGTCTTTTTTGTGTGTGTGTGTGTGTGTGTGTGTGTGTGTGTGTGTGTGGGTAGGTTAATCTTTTCTCTTCCCTTTCCAACCGGACAGAAAGTGGGCTTAGGCTTTCTGTGTTGAGGTGGCGAGCGCGGGGCCGAGCTGAGCCGCACCGAGCCGAGTGGAAGCTCTTCACCGGTCTGTTGGTGTTTGGCCAAGGCTGACTGGCTGCCAAACAGCCAGAGACAGAGCGGGGATGAATCAGCACTGACAAGGTGAAGCCAGCTTCGTGTTCGCCGGCTGACAGCTCAGGTGCTCAGAGAGATGGAGACACAACAGATTACATTTAGGCCGCTGCAGAGAGAGAGAGAGAGAGAGAGAGAGAGAGAGAGAGAGAGAGAGCGAGAGAGCAAGCAAGACAGAGGGAAAGAGTCCAAAATGGCTTTTGGACACCGAAAACTTTTTCTCTGTGATAAATGGGAGAGTTGTACTCGACTTTGCATGGTTGCAGTCCAATGAATGTGTGATGATTCCTGAGTCTGCCAAACATGCAATGCAGCACCAAGCAAACAAACCAAACATGAGCTAGTTCTTTTGTGTTGTCAGTGAAATCTGGAGGAGGAGGTGGAGGGCATGGTTTGATCTCTTTTGATCTCCAGACCCAGCTGGTGCTACAATTGCGGGTCAAAAATAAAAATGTTCAAACCCTATCAAACCCTATCAAACCCAGTCAAAACCCTGTCCAAACCCAGTCAAAACCCTGTCCAAACCCAGTCCAACCCAGTGAAACCCTATCAAACCCAGTCAAAACCTGTCAAACCCAGCGAAACCCTATCAAACCTAGTCAAACCCAGTGAATCCCCGTCAAAACCAGTCAAACCTAGTCAAACCCATTCAAACCCTCTTCCACCCTGTCAAACACTGTCAAACCCAGTCAAGCCCTGTCAAAACCCAGTCAAACCCAGTGAAACCCAGTGAAACCCAGTGAGATCCTGTCTCCTCCAGTGTCTCCTGTCCCACACAGTAAACCACAAGGTGACATATTTGTTCCTGATTGGCCCAGAGGGGAGCTGATCATTTGATCACTGTTACCTCGTATCAAACTGCGTTAACCGGAGCATTATTGCTTAATGCTCGTGCTCCAGCCCTTAATAGTACGGTGCTCCCGCCCCCCCTCTTCTCTCTGCTCCCTCCATTCCCTCTGATCCAACCTAATAGCAATAAAATACTGCGGCTGTGAGTGATGTCCCTTCTCATGCCGTGGGGCAGTGGCTCTCGAAATGGGGCCCTTGAGGGCACTCCGGGGGATCCGTAGCAAAATGAGGAATCATTTAATTTCATTGTAATTTAATTCAGCGGAAATGATCCCGGCGAGAGAAACGTAAAAGAATGGCGTTTGTGGAATCATAGATTTGACTCGCGCCACTATTAACACCGTTGTACAATTCAACACCAAATCAGCAACAACAAAACTTCTCAATCTGGGTCCCTGGGACAAAATCAAATGGGGGTCCGGGGGGTCTAATGTGTGTCTATTTGGGGTGAGTGAGATGAAAACCTGCGTGAAGCCCCTACCACAGGGGGGTAATCTGCATTACCACCCGTGCACGCCGGCGCCGCCACTGCCCCCAGGCCGGCCCTGTACCCACCGCTAGCATGTAAACACAAACTAATCATAACATTAATCTCACCATGCAACTGTGCACTCTTGAAGGCAGCCCATCTGTGAAGGGTTCCCAATTAGCTGCTGTCATATGGCACAGGAAGGAGCAGATTTTTGATGCATACTGTCCTTGGTGAACTACTTTACCGAGTAATGGGGAAAAAAAGAAACAACAAAAAAAATGTTGGTTGTTTTCTAGATTAGAATTAGAATGCAGTTGAATGTTATTTGTTAGTGCCTTAAGATGAAGTCGAGGTTTTTCCTCCCACCAGTGCATACTGCAGGTGCTCAGGACCAATATGTGAGTTTGAATGGGTGAATTGTTCTGCATTTTATCTCCAGAAGAGTGTTCGCCCCCAGACAAATAGCCTACTGTGCCTGCCAACAGAAACAGCGGTCTGGAGCATCGATCAGGGGATTCACAGCAAACCAAACAGCACAAGGAAAAAAAACCCACACACAATAGCGAAAACCACCGCTGAGTGAGCTTGCCCTCCACCCCCGCCCCCACCCTGCCGATGCATCTGCATCCGCGATGCAACCGGCCATGAAAGAATCGTCGACAAAGCGGCGGCATCCAACAACCAACAAGTGGACAAAAAGGAACGGTGTGTGTGTGTGTGTGCGCGTCTCTTTACCTTCCGTCCACCCGTGTTCAGCCTTATGGGCGTGAGGAAGGGGTCAAAGATCATGTGGCTGGTCTCGATGTTGACGGGCGACTGCCGCTTCCCCACCGAGCACAGGTTCCAGGCCGAGTTCACCAGTCCCCAGAACGACGGCACTGCAACACAAACACAAAAGGGTTAGCAATCTGCGCTGAGGAGATAGGGGTGGTGGAAATATAATTAGTAGGGTTTGACCGATACCGGTGCCAATAGCTTATATTGTGTGCAGGTGTTCAATATCTAAATTTGACCATTTCCATGCCAAACAAAAAAGAAAAGTATAAAAGGATTCGCTGATTCTCGCAGAATTTTATTCTTGGCAGGATTGAATACAACTCTTATAGAACATTTAGACCAGTGACATTAAAACTCTCCATTAAAATAATAATAATAATAATAATCATCATCATTATCATCATCATCAACATATTCATGTATGAACTCAGTTTAAGGTCTTCCCATAGACAGCCAGAGTTGGATGATGCTGATTGGCTGATTTTTAATAAAAGGCCAATATCAATCCCAATATATTGGCAAACTGAACTGGTAATATCAATCCAACCCTAGTAATTGTCTACATGAATGTATTCTCTAGTCTCTACAGTGTATCAGAAGTTAAGGACTAAAAAGCCACAGCGATAACTGCAACTCAATCAATGCTGCAGAAGGAATTCGTCACCTCGCATTCATACTGAAGATAACCAGGATCGACTCACGCTGCAGCACGCAGGACCAAAAATCCCGAGCCTTTGTGGGTGAAACCAATCTGCAGGCCCTTTTTTTGCATTTTGGTCGCAATCTTTTTTCGGAATAGAAAAGATACTACCCTCTGAGAAAAAAAATAGATATCAGCCTGTATAACGAGCTGACACATGTACCGCACGGCAGAATGACACAGTGAGAGAGGATGTCAGCACCGTGGGAGTGATAGGCATCTCAGCCATGTCATTTTCTTACATAAGACTTGGCGACCGGGGGCCAAGAATTCATTTCCTCCCCCCCCCCCCGGGGCGGGAAGCGTGGCTTATCGCTCTCGACTCCAGCAGAGGCAGCTCCGATTACAATATCGGCTCTAGCCTAAAGTAGCATTTTCCATTTAGGAACACGGCATTACGCAGAGATGAGTCACTGGGATCGTGCTGCGCAAATTCCACCTTAAGAGATTTCCCAACAAAAAACCCAGAGATAATTTGAAAATATGATAATTTGTGATGAATCACAGAGAAGGGGGCCACTAGACAGTTTGAGTTCACAGCTAAAGGCCCGGTGGAGCTAACAGCACCGAGGCGAAGCGAGCGGGTGGTGTTCATCACCCTTTCTTCCGTGTGCGTGGGTGTTCGTTGGCAGATTTCACAGGCGTTTCACCGCACTGGAAAGATATCAGAAACCCCTTTACCTCCAATCATTTCAAATAACAAATCAAATGACAAAATCAATGTTGTACAGTACCAGTCAAAAGTTTGGACGTACCTGACTGTTTCTCATGATCCTAAAGACATTTTGATCTAAAGGCTTATGCTTAAATGCTTGAAATGAGTTTCTTAGACAAATATAAATCGTGAAGTTGATGCCTATGTATGAATTTCCTTTCAAAACTAAATTTTTTTGAAATGCAGTTTTCATTTAGACCTGGAAATTTTAAATTTAGAGGTGGAGAATGTTGAACCACAATGATCAGTCATAATTTTAAAGGCCCACATAGTGATTTGTGGAATTTCTTTGCTCGTTGATGTCTAATGCCAAAGGTTGGCTACTTCAAAGAATCTAATATAAGATAGTTTTGATTTGTTTAACATTTTTTGGGTCACTGCATAATTCCTTTCGTGTTATTTCATAGTTTTGATGACTTTACTATTATTCTAAAATGTGGAAAATAGTAAAAAATAAAGAAAAACCCTTCTATGAGTAAGCGTGTCCAAACTGGTACTGTATCTTATCTTACCTTACAAATCATAAAGCATTCAGCTGTCTAAATACGTTACGCGGTCAAGTTGACTTGAGTCGCCATTTAGTGAAGACTTTTGCCTTAGCACTGGTTCTGCTCTTAGACGCTTGTTGAGGAAGGAAATGCACTTACAATTTCTGGTGACTAGTAGTTCTATTTCTATTTACCCCCTTTAACTCCATGTTCCTGCAGTTTGTCCTGACAAGGGAATGGAGATTTCTAAACAGCTTTTAAAAAGCACGATTATTTTCATGCTCCTTCTCTTTTATCAAACAGCATAGGGTAGAGAGCGACCGGAAAGATGGACGGGGTATCGGCACGTAAAAAGGCCATGAGCTTGACGTCGCAAGAACTTCGCCCGCTGAGTAACCGGCACACCGCCCCCCTCCCTCACCCCGGTCAACATTTTTTCAACGCTCAAGCTCTTTATTATAAAGAGTGTCCCCCGAAGCATATCTATTATTCAACTGAGCCTCCCATCAAGCAGAGTTAACCCGCCACTTGATTCGGTGTTCCGATTAAAGTTTCATGCAACTTTAGGGTCACTGCAACTGCAGCTTGTATCAAAATACTTAGCTCCTACTTGGTCCTTCACCGATTGCATTATGGATGATGACTACAGACACAGTATGGTGACTGTGCTGTAGACATAAGTCCTTGGTTACAAGACACTGTCTGTCTGTGTTCAGACTCTATCGCTGTTTCTGCAGACTGCAATGAAAGGCTTTTCTTGGTAATCCTGCTGCAGGTGTGAGCTGTTTGTGTGTACCGTCAATACTTTGCCTCCGACGCTGCTTTAAGAACCTGACAATGAGAGGCTTAGTATCTTGTTATGGGAGTTGAACTCATGACCTTCCAGTTACAGGGCTGTCTCTCCAACCGCTAGGCCCACCTGCTGCCCAAATACCAATTGTGGATGTCTTGAAATTGCAGTTACGGGGGCCGGAAAGCGACGGGACAGCGCTGATAATGGGTCGCCGTGGAGTGGGACGAGTTCCGGCGGACAGGCAGTCTTGTACATCCGCGCTTTGAACGCTTTGAGAGTTGCTGTATGTGTGACAAAGCGTGTCGGGGTGGCCGCCGTGGGCTCTATATAAGTACACGTCCTCCCTGCAGCCGGCCACCGTGTTAGCGCGGAGAGAAAAAAAACACGGCTATCATTTCAAACCCAGGATCCCCGCTGTCGATGGAAAATTACCCCATCCCACGGAACTGCCTGGCAGGGAAAAGAAGCAAGAGAATGAAAATACATTAGAGATTTGTTGAGTCATCACTTGTTAAAGGTAGCATTGAATTGGGCAGTAATATCCTTCAGGAGAGAGGATGGTAGGGGGGAGAGAGAGAGAGAGAGAGAGAGTGAGAGAGAGAGCAAGAGCGAGCCACCCCTTGATGATGCGAGATCCTTCACGGAAATGACAGGAAATCCATGGCCGGAATGGGAATTGGAGTGTGAGGGAATCGATCCATTAAAAACCCCTGGCCCCTGTGGTAAATGTACACATAATTATTAGCCGTTGATAGATTCCCAAATGCGACGGCGGCGGCAGGGGACATCACTCACTGCCGACAAGAGGCACAAACCCGCGCTGTCAATAATCAACAGAGGCCCTCCTATAGCGGCGGCGCTCCTATATATATCACTTAATCCGCTCGCCGGCATCAGTGACACTTTCATTTCTTATTGGACTAGCTGTAAAAGTGGACGGGGATATATGGCGTGGCCTTTTGCAGATGTCGGCCACAGTGATGTGTTATGTACGAGTGAAAAGGGCAACAGAGGGCATCCGGGGGGGGGGGGGGGGCGGGGGCTGCAGTTTCATAGCCAGTCCTTTTATTCCCCTTATTTCTCAAAGGACCTTGACAAGAGGGATTTCAAATGGCGGAATCCGTCTTTGGGTTATTTAGTCTCATTGACACTCTCTCTAGCAGTAGTTACTGTATGGAAGTATGGAGTGCAAAGTCAAAGCTGCACAGTGGCGGCCCCAAGTGGCAGGGAGAGGAAACTTTGACTTCCTGTAAGGTCAGTAAACTGCACAGCCGGTCTGTGATGCTTTATACCAAAATATACCAAAAGGGACGAGAGAAGCAAGAGATCTGAGGTCTCCTAAACGTCTCACTGCTGTTCAGGAGACAGTTTGGATTTTGCAAGTTTTAGCGATCATACTCGACATCGGAAATCGGCAAATAGGGAGAACGTACGCCGTCTCAAATAGGCGGCGATGCGGCGCTCTTATTTAAGCCGATAAGACGGGTGTATATTCACACACAAATATCTGCCTAGTGCAGCTTTAATCTCGCTCCTCTCGGTTGTGGGTGTGTGAGGCCATGTTTGCAGACTAATTACGTGGCTGCCTTGGCAGGATCCTGGAGTGCACGTGGGTCGTCCCTGTGGGCTTATTAGAGTTCAGGGTCGAGGTGAGGGGTGGGATCAGGAGGTCTGAGGAAACACGCTTGGCGCAATTAGGCCCTTCATTAATTACTTCCACCGCCGCGTATCTCGCCGCTAGCGATGCGTTCATACATCCAAAGCCTGGAGTGAAGACACACACTCTTTCTTTTTTTTTTATTATGAAAATGCATAATATAGAAACGGATAGACCCACGGGGGCTAAACTGGTAGAGGGGGGGGGATCAGCTCCTGCACCCAAGCCAGTTTATCAATTCCAAAGACAGAAAAAATGTAGAGCTCGCCGAACTTTAGTTTTCCATTTGCAAACAGAAACACACACGAGATACAGACGCATCTAAATGTACGTATGCACACACACACACACACACACACACACACACACAGAAGACCACTGTTGCTGGCTACAGAGGTGTGCATTTCATTAAATAGGCCCTGGTGCAGAGATAGCCTTAATGAAATGTCTTTATTCTGTCAACTGGATATGGATGAAAAGTTAGAGTAATAGTCTTTGGGAAACAGGGGGGAATTGGAGAAATGCAAAGTGCATACGCATGCACACTCTCACACACACACACACACACACACACACAGTCTCTCGTTGTCTCTCGCTCTCTCTCTCCCCTAAGACCCGAATGTATTCTGTACATCAATTTCTTGGACGAGCATAAAAAAAAGCATAAAAAAGTGCCTTCCTTTGTAATTGCTGATGCGAAGCTGTGTTTCAACTTGCAATGGGAGACAGAGAGAGAGAGAGAGAGAGAGAGAGCGAGAGAGAGAGCTCCGGGAGACCGAGCGGCTTGGGGATAAATGCTTACCTAAGCAGGTACGCAAAAACATCTTAATGATAATGAATGTCTAAGAGTCGCATTAGAGGGAAATGTCATATTCCGCGAGCTCTCAATTTGAAACGCTGCCCCGGTGCTGCCGGTTCCATCTTGTTTACTCACTGGGGGGGGGGGGGGGGGCCGCTGTGAACAGAAGATATGTCCCATACAAAGGTTCTGGACAGGCACCAGGTGCAATCCATTTATGAAGAACTTCATTCAGAGAAAACTGCACTCTGACAGGGTCTTCTTGCAATTGACTTTGTTGCATTTTTGTATTTGGTTTGTTTAGGGTCACATGGACTCACAAGTAGCTCATCTACTGGACAGAGTTTCGGTTACCCTGGTAGGAGTTTGGATTACGTTCTCACTCTGCAAACAGCACTGCAGTTCGTTTTGGGAGAGCACGGAGACCCGCATTTTCGGGACGATCACTCGGCGCCACCCGAGTTGAAATTGTTCTCAAACAAACCGAACTGAAGGCGCTCAAACAAACCGCTCCAAACTTCAACTACCTGTCCTAACAGTAACCTCTCTCTGAATAACTTTTATTTTATATGTATTTCTATATTACTTTAGTGAGCCTTTTTCTCTTTACCTAACCTAAATCTAACCCTGCGCTAGTCCCTTGTAGAAGCAGAGTAGCTCCTCATGAGGACACACACACACACACACACACACACACACACACACACACACACATAAACACACATCCAAATGGGCGCTGCCACCGGTTAGGCACTGTGGGGCTGCAATAGAGACTTTTAGCACCTGGCACACAAGCTCATTACCACAGTTCATCAATTGACCCTTTTTTATCAGGTGTAGCATTAGCGCTAATGGGGCTAACATGGGCGCTGCTGACGATTAGCAGGGCCGACTGTAAATCATTGGGCCGCCATTACAAGCAGGGTAACTACCTCAGGTGCTAAACACCTTTCAAGATCCATGTGTTGATTGATGTTGAGTGGATGAGCGTGTGTGTGTGGGTGTGTGTGTGTGTGTGATAGAGAAAGAGACAGATAGGGCCAGGGAGGAAGACAACAGTGTGTGTGGTAATTGCAGACTGGGCAGAGTTTGTGTGAGAGCTGTCACTGCAAGTGTTCATCTTGTGCGATGCTGCCTTCAAGTGACGCCGGAAATACGAGCTCAGCGCACATGAACAACCCAAAAAAAGTGGCAGATACAAGTGGAAAAGTAGAGATTTTCTAAGAGATGTTTAAGGGGTGGGCAGCGGGGATGCCGCATCAATGCTGATGGCAAAAAGTGATGACTAACAACTTTTTGGCTAATGGCCTTGAATGACCTTGAACTCGGAAGTAGCAGCTTAGGAGGAGCACTCGAAGGCAGCACGAGTGTGTGTTCACGTACATGTGCATTGATGTGCTAGTACGTAGCAATAACGTGCGAGTGTGCGTGTGTGGGCGAGGGGTGTGGGTGGTCTCAAGGAAATGGTCGGTGACAGTGGGTCTTGTTTGTGCTTGTCCTGTGATGCTGGGGTAATCCTGCTGGCCCAGCACAGCGTGAGGGCCTCATTAGCGCTGCCCAGTGAACAGAACAATAAACATGCCAGTCAAGCTAACTCCTCCTGTCATGTTGTTAATGGTCTGCGATATACAACCTGGCGGCCAGCAGAGGCCTTCGCTCTCAGGGGCGGAATAACAAATGCAACGTCCCTCGGGGGGGGGTGTATGGGGGGCACGGGGGGGGGAGGGGCACCCGCAGATCCATCACGGGCTGGAGGCGGAGGGATGCTGGAGGAGGCTGCGGGGCAGTATTGTAGAGGGGGAAAGAAAGTGCATCTTTTGTCTGACTCGGGTGTTTTGAAAGCAGGTAGAGGGCCTAACAAGTCGCTTAGCGCGTCCCCAGCGTACGACAGACTCCGAAGATTGAGCCGGCCTGAATGGAAATCGTGCACATTTTTAACCACGGGAGCACGGGTGGCCTGACGCGTGCAAATTCCTAGATCCAAGAAAACAACCGACGGCAGTGGAAACCTGACAGAATATTAATGCGACGAGTTACTGCAGTCGGGTTCTCACGCTGCATCAACACAACTTGTCCTTATCTGGGCTCTACTTACAGCTAAACAGTCTCAAAAACAGGAGAGAGAGAAAAGAAAGTGAGAGAGAGAGAGAGAGAGAGCAAGAGTCATTTGGTGTGTTAATTAACAGCAGATCTTTGAGGGCAGACTCCAGACTCCATTGGAAGCCCGACCCCCCACTGATAGACACCTTGCGACTCGCAGCGAATGTTCTTCCATCCTCAGGGGGGTTTTGCATCACTAACTCCCCCCCCCCCTCCTCCTGCCCCCCGCCTCCCAAGTGTACCCAAGACAGGTACAAAAACAACTGTAGCAATTACCTGAAGGTAAAACACCCGTGGTTTTGCCAATCTGTCCCGGGGATAATCTGGTGTTTGCAGATAGCTACCACCTGAAGTAGCTTGACTTAAAAAGAAAAAAGCAACGAAATGGGCCAACACGCTTTATGGTCCCGTTTAGAAGAGGAACATTTTGAGATATTGGCTTGGCGCGCGATGAGGGTGGGCAGCTTACGTGCCACAAACGAGCAAAAAAACAACATTGCGTCGTAGGACGAGAGCGAGCGGGCCGGCTTTTCTTCCAATTTCCCCCACGTCTTTGTGTCTCCATTTCCATCGCGGCGGGGCTCTTCAGCCTTCCCCACAGTCCATGTCATTACATTTTTATTGTGGCCGCGCTAGAGGACGTGTCAAGCATGTCCAAGTATGCGTGCGGGCTTGATGCGCGGCTGCAAATCCCTAGGAAAAGGTGCGGGGGGGTAATTGGTAATGTCTATGTGTCTCTCTCTCTCTCTCTCTCTCTCTCTCTCTCTCTCTCTCTCTCTCTCTCTCTCTCTCTCTCTCTCTCTCTCTCTCTCTCTTCTCAGTCTAGCTGGCGCTCGGCCTCCTAGTCTACACGGATGAGGAAGGAATGTGATTAAAACACACGGTGACTCCAGTCCCTCGGGGGGTCAAACACATACACCCCCCCCCCCCAGGAATAGAAACAGAATGAATATAAGCAAGGGTAGCTGTATTTACTTTGCTGTTTTTTGTTTTTTTTGGCGTCACCGTTCAGCCCCGTGCCATGTTCCTTCTATTCGGCGGTGGCGGCAACAAAACCCAGGTGCGTTCGCGCTCAAGTTCGACGCCGATGGTGGGTCATCTCTCGCCCCATAGAGAGAGAGAGTCTCAATTAAGACCCCCCCCCCCCCCCCCCCCCCCCGCCGTTTCTGAAAGGATGCTGATAAGTCTGTGCCTGACGGTTCAATGAATTTCATTTGGCAGCACGAGGACGGACCGTGAATAACAAAGACATTTTTAAAAAAAGGGCCGATTGATTGAAGGGCCGGTTCCGGGCTAATGAATCCATTTCTTTTTTTTTCTTTTCTTTTTTTTCTCCCTCTCATGCATAAGCCAAGAAAGAAGCTGGATTTTTTTTTTAAAAAGACTTACACCGGAAAAAAAAGAAGGAATTACTAGTACTAATCTCTTTGCTAAGTGCCAGATAAGGTCCGGTAATAGAAATCATTGTGTCCTCTTTCATGTCCACCCCCGAAAAAAAGGGACTTCAATTCTGACAGACAACGAGCGTCCATATGCTGCCTCTTTTTAGACTCATTTCAGAGGCGAAATATTGCTTTGACTGTGCCTGCCAGTGAGTGGTGAGTTTCTGAGGGGTTTTGAGTGTGCAGGCAGCAGAGTGACAGCATCAACATTGCTTGCTCTCTCTCTCTCTCTCTCTCTCTCTCTCTCTCTCTCTTCCACACACACACACACACACACAGCAAGTCCCTGCTAATGAGGGGATGGAGGGTATTACAGCTGAAAACCTCAGCTGCTCACTATCATCACTGGCATAAGAAAAAACCTCTTCCCTCCCGGCCGGCGACACGGAGCGCTGCCAGTCTCCCGCGTGATGACATCTCACACGCCCACTTGCGGGACGTGGGCCAAGGTAGGGTATCGGGTTTCAGAAAGCCACATGTGACACTTTTTATATAAGAAAGTATAAGAAAAAGGACAATTTGTTGAATGAATGAATTTGTTAAGGGATATGAAGTCAAATTGTGTTGAGTAAAAAGAGCATGTTTTGCGTCTTGCACTACTAAGAGTAGATAATGCATTGCAAAGAAATCGGATCCCTGCATGGTAAAAATAAAAAAAAAAACTCTAATAAATGTATTTTGGACATTTGTATACTTTTAATGCCTTGAATTTAGATTTTTTTAAGGACCCGTGGATAGCACGTAATGCGAAAAGCCCATAAGATCCCTATGGGGAAATGAAAGGGATATCTTCCTGCTGTATACTCTTTGTACCAACCAACTCATCAAAGGCTCATCATTTACATTTCCACGCAGCCCTCACAATGCATTTGTGTTTTTTTGTCTCGGATGAAACGTTCGGTCGGCGACGTCTTCCCGGAACAAGGCTTTCCGGAGACGCCGGGTACACCAACGGTACGTTCACATTATTCAAAAAGAAACACCTCGACAAAGAGATACGAACTGAGGTTGGAAGAGTGTGTTGCATCGCGTCGTATCATCCGACGAGTGTGTCGGAAATCGCTCTTCTGAAGACGGCGTGGGCTGTGTGTGCGAGAACAGTAGGATGGGAAAACTTGGCTGCTCATGAATCCGGTCACTGTAGGCAACAGCTGGCGCTGAAACAACTGCAAAGAGACGCGCGTCTTTGCGGGGATCTTCCTTCTTTTGAAAGCCCCTGACAGTAGGCAGGCGAGGCCCCGCCAAACTGACATATTGCAAAAAAACACCGGCGGAACCTGCTTATTTTCTCTCTTTCCACCCCCGCCCCCCCTGTTTCTGGATTACTCGCATTTCTATTGAATCGTTTGCAAAGATTCAATAAGTGCTTATGTCAGCTGTCTACATGCGGGGCATCACACAGAGAGTCTTCTTTTACATTATCATACAAATAGCTGCTCCCGTGCACGGCCAAGGATCGCGTCGAGATAGGAGCCACGGGGGAGATAAACTGACAGCGGAGTCAACGGCCTTCATGGAGCTTGCCTTCATATTTTTCTGGCTTTGCGGGTGCAAAGGTCATCACGGCAATAGCGCAGGGTCACGTGTCCTTATGCACTCAATGCCATACACACAGACAGGCATGTGCACACACACACACACGCAGTTTTTTTTTTCCTGGTATTATTACCTCTAGCATATGGATTGGACATATGGACCGGGCTGGAGTAAACAGCTAATGCATTCCTGTGCAGTAGGATGATGAGAGGGATGGATTTGGAGTGTGTACGATAGAGAGAGAGGGGGAAAAAATCTAATCAGCTCTGAAGAGGAGAGTCCAATCTGGGCTGGATGCCTGGCAGGGAGACGAGAGATGACGACAGATGTGCAGATTTGACTTCTGAGTGCAATCCCGACTTTGCTGCATCGCTGCCCGACATCACGCTCGGGGGTCGGTCGACGCGTTCGCACTGAACTCTGCCGTGAAAACCCTACGGGGTTGGCTCAATTTGTTTGGTTCATTTGTGCAGGTGAGAAAACATCCCTCTGCTAAAGGGCCAGGCAGGGCCTCCACATTGTCCTTGCTATGTTCCCTCTGAAAAAGTTAAATGGACATGAGAGATTATTTTGTCATGGCCAACAGTGTTAGACAATACGAAACCATGGCAAAATGGAGCCAGTGCTGTGAAACGCCTTGGTAAACCGCCACCTACTGCAAGAGCCCAAGGAAGCTGGACTATAAGTTATCACTGCAAGGAAGTGCACTTTGTGTAATGCAACTATGGCTGAGATATTAAAAAAAAGGCAGCGACACTTGCATGACTACAGCAAAAATAGCACATCGGTTCAGAGAAATGATCAGTTTGGTTCATCTTCAAAAGCTCACGTAGGAACGAGATCAGGCCTACAATGTGATAGTATTGCCAGTTAGTCACAATTGAAACATATTACAAAAGAAATTACCACAGACTATGTGCGTTTCAGCTTAAATTGTACATTTAATTTGCAATTGACATCGTTCGATATGGTGTGTGTGTGTTTGTGCATGTTTCATCTACGCTGGCACACGTGGAAAATGAAGGCTGGGGAACGATGCATGTCAAAATGTTTGAATTATCGTGAGCTATTCCAACAGATTATCCCCGGTGTCATGTGTCCCCGGGACTGCAAACAGCCAGGGCACGTCAGTGAAACCCAATCTGATTTCCTCTACCACCCCCCCCCCCCCCTCCCTCCCAGTCTCTTCCTTCACATAGCATTGGCGACCGACTGTTCCCCCCCGCCGGAAAAAACATAAACCGAGCAGCCTTTAAAAATGCATTACACAGGACTCCACTGTGACAGATAGCGGATGATGTATGATATTGTGAGGTAAAGTAGATGAGTCATCGTTCAAGGTTGCGGACCGTTAGGGACCATGTGTGGGGTTTTTTTTTTTTACCCCCCCCCCTCTCCCCCCTTCGTGTCCCAAGCAGAACTTTAAGAGGCAGCGCTGTGCTGTGTGTCTGAGGCTGGGGGCTAGCCCTAGGGCTGGCGCTGACAGGTGGGTTGCGTGGGGCGGAATACTGAGCAGACGGAGAAGAGACTCCTGTGTTACACATCTAAATGTTGACTCGGCTCCGGGAGGGCACCGGGCCGCTACGAAAGTCACGTGTTGCCTTTTTCCGTCGCCTTCCATCTTCCCGGGAAAAGGGTCAAACGAGGTCCCGTTTGCACCATTGTTAGAGAGCGAGGGGGCTTTTCAAACACAGAAGAATATTTAGCGTATTGAGACGGATATCAACATCAATTTCATGATATAATCAAAGCATTTTGGTTATGGCGGTGTCATTATCTTGCATGGCGTTTGATGCCACTAGAATCTGTGCTTTCAATTAGAGTGGCGTACACATCAAGAAAACCTGGGCTTTCCTGATTACATTGTAACGTCTGCACATCTACATCTTTACGTCTAGGGTGCAAAATGTTCAAAATGTAATTTATCGCTGCACTAGATGAGATTATTATGTAAAAATACAGTCAACCAAAATCACATATTGGGGCTGCAACGTCCCGTCCCCCGCTAATTGAGACGATGTAGATTCGCCCTATTCACCCAAATTAAATTCCGGTGTCATCTATGGACTCTTCCCCATGCATAGAAATTGACTAATCAAAACCTGAGACCGAAATCCAATACCGATGTTCCTTTGGTGTGCTTTGAATAAATGTTTTTTTTTTTTAATATATATTTTATAAATAAATAATTATTAGCATAATTATTATTAATTAATTAATTAATTAATATTATTATTATTTGTCATATATCTAGATTTTAAATATATACTGTATTTATTTGACATAACTCATTAATATACACCTAAATGTATATATTTGAACATATGTACTATCAAAGTATGTTGATATATGTATTGTACATCTCCATTTACTCCCAAGGTACAGAGCCTGTTTAAAAAGTAGGTATTCATAATAAGTAATATTATTAATATTATAAGTAATATATTATCAATTGAATGTTGAATTATTTTGTTAAAATGACAGTTAAAAATAATTACACTTATACAGTTATTTTTTTTTTAATTAATTTTGAAACACCCAGTATATTCAAACATTCAAATATCAATATGTTGATATATTTATTTTACATATCCAGTGTATATACTCCCAACTCATTTTTATATTTTGCTAATATGTGTAAATATATTCTGACACAGCCCAAATATGTATATTAATTAGAAGTCTGTATTGGGTTTACTGACGTCACCTGGCTTTTGGGTATTAAAGTTCAAATTTTTCAAACAGTTGCCTCTCACTACCAAATGGAGTCAGGTTTATTAATATAGCCCTTCATCTCAAAGGACGAGCCTACCTAGATCTAGCTAGTCAACGGTAAAACACAAAACGAGATAAACACATTCAGAACACAGGAAACAGGAAACAGAGGCAGAACACGGAACCCAAAAATAGTACGCTAGGACAGAAACAAGCCTTCCAACCCATCTAACCTGACCGATAACACCAGTCTTAGACCCTCAAAGAAGACAGGGAAAAACTCTTTTTGGGAGAGGAAAAAATGGAAGAAACCTGGGTGGGGCAATTCAGAGAGAGACAGATAAACTAGTGTGATGATGCAGCCCTAGAAGGAGGTCGCTGGCAAGTACCTATACTAGAGCTGTCTGAGCTAGAGTAAGGAGACTAGGGGTTGATCCTACGAAAGCGCTTTAATCCAAACTAATCCCTCATACTGTACGCCGACTGGTCCACTATCTACAGCTCCACTCAACCTCGCTCATTAATTACAGGGCTCTCTTATCCCGCGTTGCATCAATATAGCATTTCCAGGTCACGCAAAATGCAGGATACAGCTAAGGAATAAGCTATAGTTCAGCGGCGTCCATTCAAATTCACGTAATCCAGCGAGCATCCAGCAAGCGTGTGGTCCACGAACGGTGATCACTTTCAATGCGGGGACAGGTCTAGCGACAAGCTATATCGCAGACCTTTGAATCCCACGTGAGCCTGAGGTCCTTGGGCAGGTTCCTATTAGCCGTTCCAGTCTAGATTATACGTGTTAGATTCGTATAGATTGGTTCTTTGCCATCCTCCAGGAATTTCCCAGACTTTGGAGCGACATTGCTGAGGAGCTTCTGCTGCCAAATCAGTATAAACTTTCAAATCACTTCTTAAAACTCCCCTTCAAAGACTTACTTTTATGTAACGACCTATTTGAGATCTTTGACTTCCCTTTTATGGTTTACTTTTGTGTCTTGCCTTGCCTTTTGTACATTCCATTGCCTTTGCTGTTTTTGTTTCTTGCTCCTTTCTTGCTGGAGCCTGGATCCCAAGATAAAGACGACAAAAAAATGAATCTCACAAATTGAGATCAGTCAGCACCTGGACAAATTACTCAAGGGGGGGTTGGCGGTACTTATTGAGAGGATCCACAGTCGCATACTGTCCAGCTCACGAGAACAAGATTTCCCATGATGCCTCAGTTAATGGAGCGCTTCTCAAGGAGCCCCGTCGCTCTCAGAGGACCCGGAGATCTACTGGTCTTTCATCAGCCTCTGGGCGTTGCTTCACCACTGCCTGGGAAATAATTACTGAACAGCTGGAACGCCAAGCAATATTTCTCCTGTCTCAACTCCCCTCCTCTCCACTGCACCCCACCCCCACCCCCACCGCCACCCCCACACCCCCCCACCACCCCCGAGGCCTGATTGCTAAATCATTTGAAGTATGATATGAATGAGGCTAGAGGAGCTGCAGCCTATGCATGAATTACAAATAAGGGATATAAGTTTCATGCCTGTTCTTCCCCGCCGTCGCTATTCCCATAAACTTTGAGATGGGATTGATGTTGGGATTTGTATTCCTCAAATATATATCAAAGGAAATTGAAGGCAATCATTGGCACACAGTAAATCATGACTTGAATATGACACTGTTGATCTCTGCAGCAAAATTTGATTTCCAGAGACTTGAATCATGCATACAGTTGGCCGTTGGAACGGGACATGAATGCCTTTGATCAAACAGTTTCATGACAGGCGTATCCCTTCCCTCTCTCTCTCTCTCTCTCTCTCTCTCTCTCTCTCTCTCTCTCTCTCTCTCTCTCTCTCTCTCTCTACGCCATTCTTCTCCGATTTGATGAATCCTTCTTCGGCGTCCCTTTCCTCTCCCCGCGCCGCACTCTTTCGTCCTCCCTCTCTCGCTCGCCGGCGCCGAATCTCTCTTCTGCCTCTTTCATCATCGCCTCTCTTGACTCCTTTCCCCTCTTCCTCCGCGGCTCGGCTATAGCAGAACTCTGCCACTTGAGAAACTCCTGCAGCACTCGCACAAAATGGATGCCCCGCCGAGAGCAGCCACCACTCCTGGCATGGAGTGGGAGATGAGAGAAATCAAGACAGAGAGAGAGACAGAGAGAAAAGTGATGAAAGAAAAATAAAGAAAAAGACCCCTTTAGTGGCCCTAAATTATTGCCAGGAAGGCCTTTGTGCAACTCTGGCTCAAGTTTCCAGGGGCTCCCTTGTCATAGTGACTTCTAACCAGTGATGTAGTGGTAAAGGTGGGTCAACCGCAGTGTGACGTCCGGTCGGTGATCATCAAAACAACCGCCGACATCAACAAAAATCAATCGTGGCACTTGGAAGTCCATTGCGATGCATTGCAAGCCGATTAGAAGCCCAGTAGAAGCACAGATAAACTTTGTTTCTTCTTTGTTTCAGGAGTTCATGTGCAGAACAACCCTGAAATAGTTGTTTTCGTGTTTGGAGGTTGAGGCTATGTGGCGGTTATCGCGCTGGGAGGTGAAAGGCTGTCGACGCGCAGGAGGCTAATGGCCTGAAGGAGCGGACGTGGCCGTATCACTCCATGTAGGGGCTATAGGTGTACAATTGCTTTTGTAACCCCCTGGGCCTCCGCGACCTGGAAAAGGCAGGAGCACGAAGGGCCCGGGCTATACATAGCCCTGCGCTTTCTCCCCATCAGTCACAATGCATTTGCCTTATTGCTGCAGTAGTTGCGCCGGGAGTCCGAGGGGGAGGGAGAAAGCAACGGAGAGTCGGGGGGGGTAGGGGTGGGGGAGGGAAAAAGAATGGGGATGGCTGACTGGAGAAAGCTGTACAGTAATCCTCTGCCTGTTCTACATCCAATTCGTTCCCAGAGTGTTTTCTAAAAATACCTTTGCTGTTATTTTCTCCGGATTCTATCGCTCGCACAAACATTAGTTTTTTCTCTCTGTGTCGCCGTCCTGGGGTGAGAAAAGAGAGGGGGGAAAAAATAGCGAAAGCAATGTTGTAGCTGGATCCACATATGATTTAGTCGTCCCTGGGTGTGAATACCACCTTAACTCAATCCACACGGTTTTCTATCTGGAGTTCAAGGCAGCTACTTAGGCTGACCTTTCTTACTTAGTATTAATTCATAGTTGGCCTACACACAGTGATGTAGTGTAAATAAAAAGATGGCATCTAGGAGCCCGCTATAATTTGGTGCTAAAGGACAACTGGGGTCAGGTCAGAAGAGTCAGCTAGTGGAGGAATGCTATAAGTAAATAACTAAAAAGCTGATTAAACTACGACCTCCAGTCAGAAATAAAGAATACAGAACTACCAAGCTAATTAAAAAGCAATTACAAAAGCAAATTTTTTTTTTTTAATGTATTTTTACTTGGAAGACTTCATACAGCATCATTTACATCGATTCACCATATAAAATGACTTCATGCGCTACAGGTTTATGTCAGTGAAAGGGTGGGTAAACTGACTTTAGGTGGCTTTGCCCTCCACAAATACATGAAACGCCACGGCAGGCTTCAATCAGAGGAAACAACCTCCACAAGGACGAAACTAACAGGAAATGTTTTCTCTTTCATCCTTTTTTTTTTTTTTTTTTCCCTTCTCCTCCCCTCGAGTCTATCAGGGGAAGTTCCGAAAACCCGGAGTGAATCAGGCAGAGCTACCGCCTTCTCAGATGAGCTTCGCAATCACACGAGTCAGACCCAGGCGCCATGTAAGCTGTGAGGAAATGAAAAAGAGACTTGAAAGAGGATTTTTTTTTTTAAGCCAAAGAAAACGAGAGTGAAAAGACTTGGGCGTGAAGGGAACGGAGGTGAACGCAAGACGAGCTCACGCTGTGTAACAAACATTTCAATGTGGACTATTACTAAGGGGACATTGTGAAAAGTATCGACTGATTTAACCTCAAATATGATCCGTATATTGAACGCTACGTATTAAATACATAGTAAATATGTTATTTTATCATTTCCTATTCTATAAATGTCAGAGCTGTTCTGTACTCTGCAGGCTGAATTCACTTCCTGTAATCCATGATCATCTTAATCATATTTAACACTCATCTGCTGGAAGCTGGCTTTACCCCCGACCGACTTGAAGTGTGTGTGTGTTAGCAAAAAGCTGTTTAAAATGTAATGTTTGCTTGTAAATGCAAAAAAAAAAAAAAGTGTCTTCTCCTAATCTCGCCCGCTTTGTTTACTTCCACATACCGTAGTTACCCGTAATTTAAAAAAAAGCTGACGCAACATCCGAGCGGAATGGTCGGGCACAGCGAGAGCTCATTTGTTCGCTTCCTCTGTCTCCTCCACCCCAAAGAAAAAAATATTATTATTTTTTTTTACAATTCTCGTTTCCAGCTTCTTTCTTTCACAATCCTCTTTCATTCAAGTCGGCCCTCATTTTCTTTCTTCCGAGACCACAGTAAAAAAAAAAAACGAGAAAAAAAAAAGCTTGGGATTAAACCGGAGGAACTGCTGTCTCACTTTGGGTTTATAAAGTGGAGAGTTCTTATAAAGCGTCTTATTGCTGCTGTCACTATTCAATGCGATCTTATTGTATACCCAGACATCTATGGGTATTCATGCACAAGCAGTCGTGTATCTTGATCGTTTCCTTTTCATTCATCATTTTCAATAGGAACTACAATTTAAAGCGGCGCTGGGCAATTTTGAATGTTAGCGGTTGAACACCAAGAAATCAGTAATATAAAAAGTAAACAAGATTTCTAAGTGTCTGTTTAGTCATTTCAATTTGTCACTTCCTGTGTGATTTCCATACCTGACACAAAATCTGCGGTATCTGACTTAGACAGATGAGATACTCTTTGTGAGTTATGTTGACAAAACAATGTATTTTTTACATTAAAAATTATGCCTAGTGCACCTTTAATGTTAGCATTAACGTTAGACAACAGTTTACTTCACTTTACTTCAAATTAAGGGAAAAGATTTGGGGTTATTAGGTTTTCTGTTGGTACGTTTTTGGTTGTTGTGGGCTTGAAGTCAGCCGGCTACCTTCTAAAATAAAGACTTTGCAAATAATTCCCCTGGTCAGATTCTAGGGTGCACCGCTTTTTCTTGTGCTTTCCGTACAATTACTCCGTGATGAATTATTACCACCTGGCAGCTAAGAGTTACTCCGGTGAAATGCTGCTGAGCTGCTGGAATGGGCTCTCCTGGCGTATTCCAGTACTCACACACATCACATCCACGGACATATTCCACGTCAGATTAGATTAGATTAATGAAGTTTAAATGATCCCTGTGTGGAAATTGCGGTAGTGAGGACGGTGTAACAGATAAATAAATAAATAAAGATGAAGCATTTTTTTTGACAGATGTGCAGGTTAGAAGCACATCATTAACTCATTCATTTTCATGTTGTTCTTCATTATTTGGATCGTTCCTAGGACGCTTCACGAGTCAGAAGGGCTTCACAGATGATACGTCGAGATTTGAGTTTGACTGACAGCTCTGCACATTCAGTATATCTGCCTACACGTCTTCATTCTGTATTCGCCAAAACTTAAAAAGGGCAAATGTGGCATGTGATGAAAGACCGGATCGCAACGCGTTAGTCTTTGAGCCCGTTGCCCCGCAGTAGTGAAGTAGCAGACGGCATCTGAGTGGAGTGTATGGAGTGGTGTGTGTGTGTGTGTGTGTGTGTGTGTTTGTGTGGGGGAGGGGGGCGGGGTCAGAGAGGGCCATGTCATTGTAAAAGGAGGTGATGATCTCTCTACACAGTTTCATCAACCCGGGGGCCGATCAGACTCACTCTGTCCACAGTCCACAGCTGCTGTCCCTTACTGCTACACACACACACACACACACACCTTGTCGGTCACGTCATCCACACATCATGAGTAAAGACAAGTCCAGATTCTATTCAGTCCCACATATACTGTAGACCTAATTCACGGCTACACACCGCTGCAGTTACTGCAAACTAATAGATGACAATCCTATGGAACTATGGGAGCTGTTTGAAAAATCGCAGCTAAGGTGTGAAGATTCATAGTTAATGGTTTCCTTTGCTTAATAAGATGCTGCTCAGTGAAGGGCAGACAGGATTTGTTTAAAAAAAAACAAAAAAAAAAGGTTTTCCACATTGTAATGAAGTGTGAGCTAAATTCGCCTCTTGAAGAGATAGGCCAAAGGAGGAGGAAAATCGGTTTTGGTGGGGGAAAACTTCCATCCAAAAGATACACATACACACACACACACACACACACACCAAAGCCCCTGTAAGGGTTTGGCATATCCTCCTGTTTTTGCTTTTCCTTCGGTGACACGGCGTCTCAGGGGAGAGCAGCTCCACCTGCCAGCCTCAGCGGCTCCCCAGGCCGACTTATTAAAACACTGAGACGCAGTGAGCGCACGCACACACAACACACACAAACACACACAAACACACACGCACACACACACACACACCTGCATGCACATAAGATATAAGACATACACCTGGCCTGGCTGTGGCCTCACTCCCAGGTCCTTCCAGAGACAAACACACTAAAGCCTGCGGTGATTCATCACTTTCCAGAACCGCATACACACACACACACACACACAGCCCTATTTCTTGGACTTCCTTTTGACACACCTGCTTTCATTTTCTCTTTTTCTTTGCCTTCTCTGATTCGCATTGCAGGGAGTTTATCTGTTTGACTGGGTGGAATTGAGCAAATGGACTTGGCTAAAAGCCTCTGAGCCGCAGTAATGCGGTGGGGTAGAGAGGGCCAGTGAGACGCCGGGCCGTTTGGTCGGCCGTACAATGAAATAACAACAATGTACAATGGATATCATCTGAAAGTCTCGGCAGGCTGATTTTGAATACAAATCAACATCAATCACAACAACAGCAGCAGCACAGGGGATATCTATCAGTCTGTTGTTCTGCTGGAGGTCTGGATGAGAGAGGAGGAGGCGTATTTAGATGCACGTGCACACACACACACACACATGCATGGAAGCAGGCGCACACACACGCACACACTCTTGCATAGCCTACATACACACATACATGGTCAAACACAGATGGGTAAAAACGTACGTGTGAATCTGTGCGTGAGCATGCATTGCGTGTGTGTCTATCCATCCATAAGCATGTCTATATATGTCCGCAGCTGCATAAATGTGTCACCTCACCTCATTGTGTTATAGTATAGTGCCTTTGTGGAGACAGGCATGGAGGGTTATGGGCTCCAGCACTGCATGACCTCTGCTCTGGTGCTCCATGTTGGGAGCACCGGAGCACTAAAAAAAAAGCATTAAAAAAAGCACTAACTTATAGCAGCGCTAAAGCTAAACGGTAGTATAAAGTCATTTTAAATGATACGTCTGTCAGTTTTGTGTTGGAGATTGGTCAAATTTACATGAAACACGATATTGTACGTGGTTGCTCATGAAATAGCTCCAACAATAAACCTGGCTACATCAGCTACGTTGAGTCAAGGATGTTTAAAAGTGTATAAATCTACAAGCCAAATAGGCCTCATAAAAACCACTGACAATTGTTTTATCACTAACAAGTCAATCTACTTGGTTTAGTGTTAGCCTACTATCACTCAATGTGGTTTACGCTAAAGTGTTAGCATGGATCCTACTATCACTAAACATAGTTTATGCTAAAGTGTTAGCATGGGGCCTACTATCACTCAACATAGTCTTTGCTAAAAGTGTTAGCATGGAGTCTATCATAGTGTAGTAAAGTAGTAAACATAGTGTATGCTAAAGTGTTAGCATGGGGCCTACTATCACTCAACATAGTCTATGCTAAAGTGTTAGCATGGAGCACCAGAGCCAAGGCACCAGGAACACATTTTGATTTTGGTTGACCAAAGGGCCAAAGTGTTAGCATGGGGCCTACTATCACTCAACATAGTCTATGCTAAAAGTGTTAGCATGGAGTCTATCATAGTGTAGTAAAGTAGTAAACATAATGTATGCTAAAGTGTTAGCATGGAGCACCAGAGCTGACAATCCACCAGGAACACATTTTGATTTTGGTTGACCAAAGGGACAAACTTGTGTATTCCCTTCACTGTTTGTGAATAAAAGGACAGGACAAGAGCAAGAGCTCCACGAGTCTTTTCAGATCTCTGCACTGACTCAACGGCCTGCTGGTTAATGAGCTTATTCGTCATGATCTTTGTTTTGCCAGAGGGGAAAATGAGGGATCAATGTTTTGGGGCATCATTTCAAAAAAGGAACGCCCCCCCTCTGTTTTTCTGCTGATTATTCTGTCTCTCTCTCTCTCTCCCAGGTGTGCTGTTGGCCCCGATTGAATTGATTAGATAAGACTCTGATTTCCAGCATGGCCCCAGACATGATCAGTCTGGAATGCCAATAGTCCTGGACTGTCTGGGTCATTTTTCCTGACCTGCAGTCGGCAGGTTCAGGGTTAGATATGATGTAGTTTGACTGATTTGTTGTATAATGGATCAATATTGCCCTTGTTGTCAATGGAAAGCCCCTAAACCTGAATTAATTCCAATGCGGCATTTTGATTGGATTCCACACAAGTATGCATGAATATATGAAGATGATGATGATGATGATGATGATTATTATTTTTATTATCATTATTATTATTACCCTGGGTTTAAATTAAGAGTTTTAGTATCTCACAGTCCAAATGCTGCCAAGAATGAAATTCTGGGGGAAATACTGAACACTTTTGGGAATTTTTGGGGAATTTCCTTACTTGAAAATGGTCAAAGTACAAGGTTTGAACTCTGGCAAAAAAAAAAAAAGCTAACAACAGCTTCGATCCAAAAAAATATCGATAGCCCTATAAACGTTACCCATAAACCCTAAAGAAACAGGAAGCGGCACAGAGCAAATGAAACAATATTACAGTTCCGTTGTGAAAGAATGGTACAGGGTGGAGAAAAAGTAAGAATGGGAAACAAAGGCAAACAACAACAAATAATGCATCCACCCAAACACTGCGCGGTGGGGGAAACGGCGCCGGGGCGAGCTAATATTAGAGAGGCTTCTGAGGAGCTGATGTACTGCAGGGGGGGGGGAAACCTGTACAGGCAGATCCCCAACAGATGTAGAGGACGTGGAGTGGGGAGGGGGGGGGTCATGTACCGGCGCGGTACACAAGTACTGCGTGTTTGCACTCCTGCGCCATATGTTCCCATTAAAAACGCACTAGTACCAGATTCCCACATATGTACAGGCTCACGGTGGCATGCATGTGAGTGTGCATATGAGAATGAACCTCCATAAGCCTGCAGTATTAACTTAATGAAGTTTTTCCTAGAAGGAGCACTGGGGAAGATGCAGTTTGAATGTAGATATCGCTCCTACAGGCCTATACCAATAAAAGAGAGCTCTACGGGGAGAAAGAAGTGAGTGCAGCTGGATAAAATGTCTACATTCTATACCTAATACACAAAGGTGCCACTCAACAGATGGTAATATCGTCGAGTGTAGCGTCAGTAAAAGAGATTACGGAAATCATATGTATTTATGTCAGCATATGATGAACTGCATCCACATATGTGTAAAACAGCACTGATATCCAGACGTAATCTTTTAATGCCACATACTGCATCCTGGGATCAAACTGTTTGCTAATGTTATATTTTGCCACTGATATCATTGGGCATCTAGCTTTAGAGCCTCTGCGATATTATGAATTCAGCGGAAAGGGCAGGCTGTGTTGTGTGATTCAACGGTGCAATGAAAGAAGTGCATAATGAATAATTGATCCACTCTGGTAAAAAAAAAAAATATAGAATTAAAGTCTAGTAATGAAGATGCATGCTTGTCAGAGTGAATCTCCCGTCACCTAGCGCTGATATAAACACTCAAAAAAGATTTTTTTTTTTAAATCTTCACAACAACGCCCACAGACTAGGTGATAGTAGTAGCTTTACAGTAAAGTCCTCCCTCTATTTTGGTGGGGGTTTTTTTCAGATGCCGAGTCTGATTATCATCTCCTTCTCGTCTCGGGTTTTTTTGTAAAATTCGCTTGGTGCACATCTTCCTCTGGGGGGGTTGCAGTAGCCTCCAGGTTTGAGAAGCAGGCTTCAAAATCCCCTTAATAACATCTATTGCCTAGGTGGCCTTGAGTGAGGCACTTAATCTCCAATTGCTCCAGTGGAGCTGCTCAGGGGTGGGTGGGGGTGGAGGGAGGTGGGGCAACAGAAACAGACTGCGGTTGTACTGGGAAGCTGTGTAAATGAATGTATAAAATAATTGGAACTAATGAGTATATCTGGAGTACAGGAACTCAACATGGGTTCAACTGTAGGCAAAGTGCAAAGACTTAATTAGTTCATTAGTTGATTAATCGATTAATTAATTACTTAATTGGTTAATTAATCAAAGCAGTAGTTGGTTCCCAGCATTCGACGTATGGCAACCGTGGAGAGTTCAACGTCAACCCAAACCAGCCAACCAACATTTTCACAATATGACGTTATGGCAGGTTTTTCCTGCATAGAGAATGTTTGGCAGCTGTTATAGGCAAGCACCAAGAATGAAAAAAAAATCTGCAAAACCAGATCCTTTTTCAATTCCTATTTTGCCAAATTCTATTTTTGGTTGCGATGTGGCACTCTGACCAGCAGGGTCACGAGCGCCGTTGTACCCGATCAATGCCGTTTTCTGACCCTGTGTGGCAAAATGAACATGAAAGCTGCAGGCATGAACGTTGAAATGCATCAGCATTTATTCAAAATGTTTGCTTTGTTTTTAAAGATTTCTGAGTGTGTGTGAATGTGGGGTTTTTTTTTGTGCATGTTGCCCAGGTTGTTTTCAGGAGCTGAGAGAGAGAGAAAAGCATGAGAGTGACTCTGAGCTCTCTTCCTCTTCAGTTTTAACGAATTAAATATTCATCAATCCTTCCCCACTCTGACCGTACACACACACAAATCACGTCGGGGACCCTTCCCAGGCTGTGATTTGTTTGCAGATGCTGGTCAAACAGGTCCATTTGTCTGCTCTCCTAGCAGCGGGACAGCTCGGTACGCCTCTCCACAGCTCATAAAAACGCCAGCTGAATTTACATCAGGCCCGGGCCGGGGTGTAAATACCTCCCCGGGTCTCTGGCCCTTTACACCCAGAGGGAGGAACGGATGAAGTCAAATGGAGCGAGGGTGATAATGAAACCAATATAACCCTGGTTAACCTTTAGCTGAGGAGCAGAACCCCGTAGGCGCCTCCGGGGGGGCGGCGCCGCGTGAAGCGGTTAAAGCCGGTTGTCTGCCGATGAGAGGGCACTAGGAGGGGTTCTGGCATACTGGTAATGATGTGATGGGAGACACAAACATGTACCCTACTGGGATGCATTTCAAACCGGTGCTCTGCAAAAAAATATCCATCTCAACCACTAAAGCATACCATTGAATTATCATTTTCAGACAACAACAAAAAAAAAAATCCTATTTATTAGACTCTTGCTGAGACCTGATATGAAGAAAATGGGATGAGAGTCAAATTTGAGGAATTTTATTGAATCAAGTGTCGTTTTCTTGATGTTAGTGGAGTAGCCGATTCCCGATTATTCCTCGTTTCAAGATATTGAACTAAGAAAAATACGATTTCAACACTGAACATGAAAGTAAACGGCTTGTTGATGATGATGATGCAAAACCACCGCTGACCTCACAGAACTAGAAGGTTTGAGTATTGTATCACCGGGATGCAGGTTATTATATTTTACTTTGAAAATCGAAGCTACACACGCTGCTTTTTTAAACGATATCTACTGTTAATCCATCACAAGCCTGTACAATTCAACACAACATTCACATTAAAAAAAAAAAGGATTATTTGACCGGACCACAGCGAGTCTGATAGGTGTAGTAATTGAGTCATTTCCCTTGATTGATTGATTCGGACAGGTACAATTGCCCGCGTGTAGATAATATCATAATCTCACCAGCCTCGCGCTGCTATCGATTCACGCGGCCATTGCTATTCAGGTGGCATGCCGGGTTTTACGGCACGGGGGGGGAAGCGATATGAAAGATGGAGCGACAAAACTTTTCAGTTAAAAGGATTAATCTGCCTTGACGTGAGTGAGGAGCGGCATTAATTCTGCGCGAGTCAACACTTTATATTATACGAACGTACCGCTTCATGAAATGGTGAGCCGACAGGGTTTGGGTGACATATCGCAGGAAGGGGTTGGGAGGGGGGCTTTTATTTTGTCATGACCTTTTGAGAGACTACACTGAAATAGAGATAATGAAATGTGCGTTAGTGGGGGAGTGATGTGGATTATGAAGGACCTTTTTTTTTTTTTTCGGGGTTTGAATTTTCTGGTGGAGTGTCTCCTAGACTTGACGTGAGCGCTCAATCAGACAAAGTGAGGAGGGGATGATGCCGTAGAGCATATTGGGTAAAGGCCTGTCACACTGCATCGGCAATATATACACACTTTATCCTTCCTTGCTCTCTCTGTCTCTCTCTATCATTCTGCGATCCCACACAGCATCATCTAACACACGGTGAAACGTTCACTGCCCGGGCACAAATGACAGAGGAGATGAAAGAAGAAAGTTGAGGGCAAATGAAGAGTTGTGCCACTATCTGCCGGGTTCCAGTCGAACCCCACTGCGAATTCCATGTCGCTAACTCGTCTCTGTGTCCTTGCCCAGATCTGTGGAGCAGATTTCTTCATCGGCGGGTGGGGTGGGGGGGGGTCATTCTTGGAGGCTCTCTTCCCCTCATTACCATCCCCGCCCCTGGTGTGAGGAATCCTGCAGGGTTGAACTGCAGCAGAGTCCCCCCTCCCCCCCTGCTGAGGAGCTTTGTTTAAACGGCGTCATTGCCGTATTACCCGGCTTAATGGAGGCTACTGTCCCCGCCCCGACCCTCAGCGAGCCGAGGAAAAAAATATGTATTTAAAACGGGGTCGTCGTCTCGCCGCGAAGTGAGGTCGGAGGAGATGCTGAGAGCGGGATTGGAATCGCTGAATGTGGGCGGAAGGGAAATCTCATTTTGCTTTTGCTTAGCTGGTAGCGCGGGCGACCGCTGTTTGAGGGCCAACAAACCATCAAGCGAAAGGGTAAATATAATTAGCACCGCTATTTCCTTGCACGGAAAACACTGGTTTGCACAGAAATCAGACCTGGGAAAAGTCATTCAACTCACCACAGCTTGGCCTTTCTAGAGTTCTAATTGGCAATGGGAAGTTTAGGGACAAGATGGGGGGAAGAGGTTGAGAAAGGTTGAGGTAGGCATACACTATATGGCCAAAAGTCAGTGGACACTCCTACTAGTTATTGAGTTGAGGTGTTTCAGCCACCCTGTTTTTCAGGGTTTGGGCTTGGCCCCTTAGTTCCAGTGAAGGGTAATCTTAATGCTACAGGATACCAAGACATTTTAGCCAATTGGGTGCTTCCCAACTTTGTGGCAACAGTTTGGGGAAGGCCCTTTGCTGTTCCAGCATGACTGTGCCCCTGTGCACAAAGTGAGGTCCATAAAGACATGGTGAGACGAGTTTGGTGTGAGGAACTCGATTGGCCTGCACAGAGCCCTGAGCCTCAACGCCACTGAACACCTTTAGGAGGAATTAGGACGCCGATTGCGAGCCAGGCCTTCTCGTCCAACATCACTGCCTGACCTCACAGATGCTCTTTTGGCTGAATGGGCACAAATTCCCACAGACACTCCAAAAGCTTGTGGAAAGCCTTCCCAGAAGAGTGGCGGCTGTTATAGCCGCAAAGGGGGGTCCAACTCCGTATTAATGCCCATGGTTTTAGAATGTGATGTCCAGCAAGCTCATATAGGTGTGATGGTCAGGTGTCCACTGACTTTTGGCCATATAGTGTATCATATTGTGGTGGCCTGCTCCTGCACGTCAGCCTCCGTCAAATGCATGCTGGGATGTTACAGCTACTGCAGGAGTTTGTAACGTCTTCGACCATCATCGATCTGTCTCCATGTGATGGAGCCAGAGACTCTCCCAGTCCACTCTGCCTTCCAGACGTCCTCATCCTCATCTCACACTTACTGTGCATGCTGCTATTCTGCCTCCGTAAGCGAAAAACGGAGTGTGCGGGGAGCTGCGAGCGTGCAGCTTAATCTCCACATCTCTCGCCGCGCGCCACCGCCGACAAGAAGATGATACAATATTCAGCCTTCGCATTCCTCCGCAGATCCCCGCAGACGGAAAAAGAAACAACGGGGCATCAACGCGGAGATTGTTTTATTTGCCCGCCTCTGGCTGCAGGTTCGGTTATCACTGAAATATTGAAAAACAAAAGTCCCGGAAATTACACACATCTACAAGGTGAAATGTATTTCTGTTACTAACCAACTGATATATGAAAGAGGCGCGCCGCGAATCAACTGCAAGCAAATCTCTCCCCGGCAACAAGTTCGTTCAGGCAGGTGAAAACGCTTCACTCGGCAGCATGGGGCAAGAAGTTCAACGCGACTCGATTCACCCGGGCGGGGTGAATGAACTAGATGTTGGAACGTCGCTGCGGGGAATTGCTTCCATTCCACAAGAGCGTCATCAGTGAGGTCGGGCACTGATGTTGGCCGATGAGGCCTGGCTCCCGGTCGGCGTTCCCCGTTCATTCCCAAAGGTGTTGGATGGGGTTCAGGGCTCTGCGCAGGCCGGTCAAGGTCTTCCACGCCGATCTCCGCGAGCCATTTCTGTACGGACCACGCTTTGTGGAAACAGGGAAGGGCCTTCCCCCAAACTGTCGCCGCCAAGTCGGAAGCGGAATGTCGATTTCCCGTCACCGGAACCGTGAAGAACAGCCCCAGACCGCATACTGTCGGCCACGTAGTGTATATGTGCCTTAGATTGTATAGAAAGACTTTCATTTGAAGCTGACTGTGAAAGAAGCCCAGAGTAGGTAGGTAGGTAGAGAGAGAGAGAGAGAGAGAGAGAGAGAGAGAGAGAGAGAAACATGAAGAAAGAGAGAGTTTGATAGAAATGAAGACACAGAGAGAGAGAGTTTTGACTGAGCATATCTTAACCACTCTGTACAGATCGAAAAGAGGGCGAGTCTGGCGAGGACCTTAGGTCCAGGGGGCTCCAGGTCGCCCGGTGATTGGCGGCCAGCCAGGGATCAGCGCCGACCTGTGGAATTGGAAGGATTTAACTGAGGTGAGGAAAGTGTCGGTGCCCATCATCGGAGGGTTACTGTGAACCTGTGTGTCATATTTTTCACACACACACACACACACACACACACACACACACACACACACACACACACACCACCAACAACCTTCAACTCTATTCCTCAGCACTCACATTCTCTTACCCTCCAGTCCTCTCCCTCGGCTTTCATCTCCTCGCTTGGTCTATCTCTCCTCATGTAACCCTTTCAATTCTCTGTAACCTTTCCCATCCACCTCCTCTCCTCTCCTCAGCTCCTCTCTTTTTTCTTCTCCTCTCTTCTCCTCCTCTCATTTCCTCACCTTTTGTTTCCTCTATTCTCTTCTCCTCTGATCTCCTTTCCTTTCCCCTCTCCTCTTCTCTCCTGTCCTCCTCCTCTCATTTCCTCTCATTGTCTCTCCTCTCTGCTCCCATCCTCCTCTTATCTCATCTCCTCTCTTCCTCCCACATCTCCCCTAGTTTCCTCTCCTCTCTTCTAATCTCCTCTCCTCCCCTTTTCCTTCCTCTCTACTCATCTCCCCCCATCCCATCCTTTCTACTCCTCTCATCCACTTCCCTCTTGTCTCCTTCTCCCATCTTTAACTCTCCTCTCTCATCTCCTCTCCTCCTCCTCATCCCTTCTTCATGGCGCCTGCAGGTCCTGAAAGAGCATTTTAAGTCTTCAATTCAATTTGAGAGGTCTTAAAAATGTTGTGGATTTTTTTTTGTCTGCTGAGAAACGAGTTCAGTCATGCATATCATATTCTACAGTTGTTTTCATTTTCACGTTTTTTTTTTTCAAATGTGAAATTGGTCTTGTATTTTCATTCTAACTGGCAATAAGAAGAGATGAAACTCGCTCGAAATTCGTTGGTGTTTCCTCTCCTCTCCTCTTCTCCCTCTTCCTCTTCCTGTCCTCTCCTCTGCCTGGCTCTTTCGCTGCTGTCAGTCAGTGGAGGGTAAATAAAAGGGAGGTTATGAGGGCCATCCTGTCTGAACCCCATCCATCACACTGCCACTTAATACCCACAGCTGTCAGTGTGAGTGTGTGTGTGTGTGTGTGTGTGTGTGTGTGTTTGATCTCTTTAAAGCCGCTACAGTACTACAGGATTTTCCAAACTGCACATTAGAATTTGAACAAAGGTTATCAAAAATGTAACTACGCCACTTACAGCCGGCCCGTGTATGTGTGTGTGTGTGTGTGTGTGTGTGTGTGTGTGTGTGTGTGTGTGTCTGTGTGTGTGTGTGTGTGTTGGTTGCTGTATGTGTGTTTTGTACGTTTGTACTTTCGTACACGTGTATATTTCTGTTTCTGTGTGTGTGTGTGTGTGTGTGTGTGTGTGAGAACAGGCTAGAGAGAGAGAGTGTGTGTCCACCAGTTCCTCTCTGACTGACAGTGAGCGGCAACCTCACGCAGGTTTTCCTTACAGCGATTCTCTATGTGTCTTTGAACGCTATCACACACACACACACACACACACACACACACACACAATCTGACAGAGCAGCGGCATTAAAAAAAAAAAAAAAAGGCAGCAGCACATGGATTATAGAGGAAAAAAATCTTCTGTTTGGGCCAAGAAAAGTACCCAGCAAGCATTTGGCAGATGGTGATGTCCAGGCGGCGGCCGAGTTCAATGTCAACCCAAACAAGAAGCAAATATTCACAGTATATTATGGCGTGGAGAAAAAAAAATCATATTGAATTTTTAGACTGAAGTCACCGATAGTGTTTTGTGCCAATATTCAATATCTCTGACCATTTTCGTGCCAAAAAACGGAGAGGGGGGTTCAGCGTTTCCCTTAGAATTTCACTCCTCTGAAACTGCATTCAGACCATCATGAAACTCACTGAAACCTATCTGGTTGAAATGACAAAAAACTAAAAGATGATCCGCCATTTTCGATGAAGAAAACTGTCAGGAACGCACAGCGGTGAAGCCTTACGAATCACTTGCGACCTATAAAGCAGGAAGTAAAGGTAAGTGTGTGTGTGTGTGTTGGTGTATTGGAGAGGTTTGCCAGCTCTGCCTGGGTTAGCACTGTCTGCGTCTCTAAACACGGCCATGTTGGTCTGTTTGACTGTGTGTGTGTGTGTCTGTGTGTGTGGATATGCAGTATATCATGGTGTGTATGTGTCTGCGTGTGTTAGTGCTTTCTTTGTTGTGTGTGTGCGTGTGTGAGTGTGAGTGTATGTGGCTGAGTGGTCTAGTGTGTGTGTGTGTAGGTGGGTGGTTGAGTGTATGTGTGTCTGTGGGTGTATGAGGGTAAAAGGTTAGGTGTCTGTGTATGCGAGCGAGTGAGTGGATGGTTGAGTGTGTATGCCTCTCGTGTGTGTGTGTGTGTGTGTGTGTGCATACAGCCTGCCACTTTGATTGCCGCTGAATCCAGCGCACTGCTTGCACTGGCAAAGTAAGTCCCATCTCAAAGCATCACATCTCTCCCACAAAATCCAGACAGACCGCCAGGGTTTTTTTTTTTGTTTGTTTGTTGTTGTTTTTTTAAGCAACCGCCACCAGAATGAAATCCTGTCAAGCCGAGCTGATTGATCCGAAGGGTTACCCGATCCATCTGCGGCGAACGCTAAACTAGGAGGAAAAGACCGAGACGGGACCACTGTGTACCAACTTGGGATAACAGTGCAGCGGGGTATCCGGGGGGGGGGGGGGGGGGGTAATATTTCATCCTGAGAGGTAAGAGGAATATCTGTCTGTCTGTTCAGTCAGATGCTCACGGCTGGGAGGCCTCATCTCAGCTTAGCGCCGATTTCCGCCACGCTGGCCCCTGCAAATCTTATTTACACCGGCCTGCGCGGGACGGGTGGTGGTGGGGGGGGGGCGTCCGCGCTTAAAACAAGCTGGCGATGTGCTATTGGATATCCATTTTCCCACCGATAAACCCCGCCGGTGGCCAATCGTCTGTGGCCCCGGCCGCCGTAATTGGTTTTCGATCAGCGATTGTCACTCGAAGAAGAGCTCTCTACCTGCCAGACGTATACAAAGTACCTGCCAATTAGCCTCCCCCATTGATTCGATAGGGGGGGGGGGGGGGGGCTTAGCCGGAGTATTAAGTAAAAAGCATTTCAGGGGATTTTTCAGTACACTGCTTTTTGGACTTTGCAACTGGGGGCTAAAAATGCTGTAATTGGTACTTGGTACTTGGTACTTGTCTCCGTGGGATGTGAAGTGGAGAACAAAAAAAAAAAATTCTCTCATTTGTTAATCAGCTCACAAGCCTGCTAGGAAAAAAAAACAACTGCAACCCCGCTCGCGTTGATTTGCCGGGAAACAAAAGCGGCTGTCCGACGAGACGGAGACGAGGAGGGGGGGGGGAAACGGCGGGTTTGAAGTCGCGCGATCCGATCCGATGTCGGCTTGTTGGAAACCGAGAGCCGTCCCCTGTGCTTTTTCAGTGTAGTCAGTTGAATACCACATCAACAACCACAATCTTCCCATATGGGTCCCAACTGGAGGTCTGCAGCCCTAATGTGTCCAGCTTTTCAGACTTAAAAGCAGCTTTCTCTTTCTGTCACTCTCCCTCCAGTTACCCCTCTGTACACCATCTTCTTCTCTCCTCACATGCAACTCTTTCATCATTTCACCCTCCGTCGTTGCCTCCAGAGCTCTGTCTTTAGCTCTGGGTGGGTCCTAACAGGGGGGGGGAAGCCCTACTGGGTTTCACAAACTCTCCCACTCAGCAGCCTTCAACATTACGCCCACTGGGAGTCTGCCAGTTACCCCCGAAAAACCCTGGTTCCACAGGTGCACAGTGTGGAGATCCGACTGAGAGAAAAGTTAGAAATAAAGAGTGGAGAAGGGAGAGAAAGACAGCACTTCAAAATAAAGGCATCGTCTTATATCCAGCATTAATATATCCAGGGCCGAGTGTCATGCAGTGGATGTGACTGAATGAGAGACATGACTGAATGAGAGAATCACTGCTGTTACTCCAACACAGGTCCTCTTTCAGTTCTACCATCATGGGCCAATATTGATTGAGACTCAATACTTGACCATATGACTTGTGTCAAGTGTACAATGAAGTTAGACAACGTGGGAAACTGATGACATCTACCAAATGGCTGTAACATCACTTACCCTTCGACCCTGTCAAAGACTTTAAGGACTCATGAGATTGACCATTAAGACGTGGCGGAGGAAGAGGAGGTGAGAGCGGAAGCGGAGAGATTGGTACGGCACTTAAAAATCATATCTGACCTTTTTCAAATGTTAAAGCTAATTGGGAGAGCTCGGAGAGGGTAAGCAATATTCCAAAAGGCCAGCCGCTGTGACACACGGGCCAGAGAATAGGATTACGTTTGCCTTTAGTGACCTTGCGGAGAGAATGCTTAATGCCGCCGGGGCGACCGCTTCTCGGTTTCAGGGAGATACAGTCGGCCGTTGGCACTTTATTTTGAAAAGAACTGGTGAGGGCCCAGAGTTCAGATGATAACGTGATAGTGATATTATTACTTTTCCCAGCAGTGCGTAGTGCAATGAATTACTATTTCATTTTCTGCGATAATATTACCAATAAAAAATAAGCAATTACTTTTGTTATCACCCAAATAAATCGACTTCATCAAGCCAAAGGATGACAAGAACGTTGGACACCGACGCTGTTTGGTTCCCACGATCATTCACACATGCGAGGCCATTGAGTTATCGTGATTTTTGAAGGTACGAGAAGATGAGTAACAGCAAAGCAGTTCCTGTTGAGTAAAAAGTAATGAACTTACCTCTGAAATGAGTAATGAGTGCTATATTACTTTTTTTCCCGAGTAACATGCCCAAAACTGTATTGCACATCTTGTGAAATGCTGGAGTACAAGCTTGAATTCCAATAAAGCCTCTTATTCCCACTGACTCTAAAAGTAGATTAGGTGTAATAAGAACACTTCCGATCGATATTATTTCCCCCCCACGTCATTAAATTGCGCTTCATTTGCAGTGAAAAGCGTTCCTCTCTCTTTTATGTCCCAACTCTCAAATCCTGCCTTGCTGCAGAACAAGGTAACTAGAGGTGGGAAATCTCTGCGGGGGCCACAGGAGGATCATGAATAGTGTTTAACTGCTCCAGCTGTTGTATGCTACTTAGTACAGCAAGTACACCTTTGAGAACCGGTGGAACTGGAGAGAAAGCCAGGAAGAAAAAAAAACAACAACAAATGGAGCGGCAAACCAGACGACTGGTTGGGGATAGATGGAAAGCCAAACAGACAGACAACTGTTTATGTAAGCCTGGATACTGGATATGCACAAGTAAAGTTATACGGTTTGTTTGAAGGCAGATGCCTGTATGCGCTTGTGCGTACGTGCACACACCGTGCACGCACACGTTGCATGTATTACTACACTTGCATTCATTCCCTAACTGTCACAGCTACTCAGCCCTTTACCCTCACTTTCCCCCGAATTCTAGTCTCACTCCCCCGAATTCTAGTCTGTCTGTTATGGTCTTCCTGTCCCTGAGGGCCCCGAAACTACACAGCTGATTCCAATCCCACATCTTCCCCCATGTGTATATCAGCCCTTCCCTCACATGTGCTCATTGCTTGCTTGTCTCGTATGTCTGCCCTTGTGTATCTTTTGACATGCTAGCGGTCCCAGTATAGTAAGTTGCTTGTCTGTATTTATCTGTTATCTACCCTGAGTAAAGCCTTGCCTTTTCTGAGAACCTCTGCCTCCGTCCTGTGTCTGCTTCTGGGTCCACCTGTACTTGAACCCCGACACTAACCTTCATTCCCTTACATGCCGACCTTAACCCTAACACCTAACCAGAACCTAATTCAAAATTTAAAGCTTTTTAAAAAAAAAAAAGTTTTCTCTTTGTTGTGTTCATACGGCTGAATGTTTTGCTCAATTAAAAAAAAAAAATTAAAGCTGCACTTTTCTGCACAATTCTGGTGTCGGGTATGTACACGGGCTGGAAATCACCCACGGGTGATGTTGAATCAAAACCACCATCATCAGCCACTACATTTAATTTACTGATATTGCCTTACATCATTTCTGGGAAGTGAAGCCCTCACAATTCAAACGGTTACCTCTAGCTGCCATTTGGGGGCACCAACGTGCAAAGTTGCCTACTGCAGCTGTAACCCTAAACCCAAGCCCTAACTCTAAACTAACTTAGACCCTTACCTAACCTTAAACCCCAACCTCTAACTAGGCCTTTGTAGATGTGACGACCAGCAAAACGTACCTCACTTTGCACAATTTTCCTCATCTGTTTATCCTTGTGGGGACGTTTGGTCCTCATAAGGACAGAAGTACACACACACACACACACACATAGACACCTGCAGGCTTTATCAAAAGCACTCTAGCTCAGCAGGAAAATACAATCTTGGGAAAATAATTGGCCTGACACGCACATACACAACAAGATGAAAGGGGTGGAGGGAACAGTGAGCTGCTATCAATCAATCAGCAAGAAAACAGCGTCAACTGTACGCGAAGGGCAAAGAGGTCTCGTCAGAATGAGAAAATAAAACTGTTGCCCATGGCAAGGTGGTCCGACGAAATCTTAAATATGCAATAAGCCTCCCACTTCAGCATCAAAAGCACAAAGTGGCTAAAAGCAGAAAAAACAATATTCTCTGGGAAACTTAAATTGCGGGGCTTACCTGGAACAAAGCTCCCCTGCACAACCTCCTTGTACGCCCACCATCCTTCATGAATTTTCGGCGGATTTGGCTGCGCTGTGAAGCGAGGAAAGGAAACACAGAAAGAACAGACATATATCAATCACTCGCTCTCCAACTGAAACTGTTTTTTTTTTTTTTTTTTCCCCCAGCGGCGCTAACCGCTAACCTTCTCAGCGAGAGGCGAGAAGGGGCTCAGAGCAAACTGGCCTCCCGACTGGAATCTCAAGCCCTGCTCTTTTCCTGTCCAACCACGCTCCCTCTCTCTCGCACACACGTAGACACACACATGGCACACACACACTCCCTCGTGCGATCACTACCCAGGCATTAGTATGGAAATGCATTCTGTCATGTTGTGTGAGCTGTGGAAGAAAGCCCCAGATTAGAGCAGGGTGGTACAGTATAATTGAGGTGACCAAGTAAAGGTCTCTCTACAAAGGGAGGGTTGTGACCGAGAATTACCCACCGAGCCTTTGGGATATTGGTTTTTACACCTCAACTTTTTTTTTCTTTCTGTTCATTCGCTCGAAGCGCAAAGCAAGGCTTAATAGAGGGGCTAGAGGTTGCCGTGCCTTGCCTGTCTTTAATGGAAGTCGAGGTGGCCGAACAACACCCCTCCCCCTCCCCATAACAGTCGTGTGCCAGTAACACTGGAGAGTGGTTCAGTTTCAGAGGGGTGGTCTGGCTGGACAAGGCAGTCCGAAAAAAAGGCTATTTTTTTTTCCCTTTCAGGGCAATCTTCGCTGCAAATACTGAAAAAAGGCAAACAGCAGTCGGCCTCTCCAAAAAAATTGATCTTTGCAATCCCATTTGTCGACTTGCGTCTCGAAATGATAGATTGCTTGTCCCCTTTCGATGTAAAATGAACTTGAAGTAAACACCACCTTTGATCGGAGTGTGTCTAAATCACTGCGGTGGCCAATTGAACAGCAATAACAAGTCGGGAGTTTCCAAGCCATTAGAGGGAGCCTGGCCCCCTGCCCGGCCCTGTTGGGCACCACTGGCAAAACTTTCACTTCACCTGCTTGAAACTAAACACGATCATTTACAGTCAGTGAAGGTTTGTGAACCCCTTGTGCAATAATAGAAATGTTTACCATGAAATCCTTTTTTTTTAATCAAAATGAGCCTGAACTGAAATAAAGGATTTATATTTAGAAAGTCACATCAAAAAGATCTGGGCTCCGTCAGTGAGACAAATAATATACACATGGAGAGAATTTAACATGACAGACACTAGAAGGTGGACGTCCTTCTAAAATATCACCTAGAGCCGCAAGAAAAATATTAAATCTGATGTCATTGTGCATCACTCAGCAATAAGAAGAATAGAAATGGCATTTTATGCAAGGGTAGCCAGGAAGAACCTCTACTGTCTGTAAAGAAAAAAGCTGCCTGTCTTCAGTTTGCCAGAGACAACCTGGACAAACCTGAAGATTTCTGAGTCCAAAATTGAACTGTTTGGTCTCAATCAAAATTGCCCGACAACCCAGAACCCCACCACCAAGTGGGAGTGTCATGGTCTGGGGCTGTTGTTCTTCCTCTGGACCTGGATGACGCAACATCATTAAGGGAACCATAACTTCTGAGGGAAACCAGAGAAGTACTTGGTGTAGTACTATGCTGCCCTGCTCTTCTGGAATAACAGCACCCTCTTCCTGTTTCGTGCCATAAAGCAATTTCCCTCTGTGCCGTAAAGCAATCAGCAGTGTAGAGCCCAGTAGAGGCTGCCAGGCCTTCTCAGCGATGGTCTCATTTGTTCATACAGATGTCTCAAAATGAATGTGGTAATGACATATAACCACATTCATTTTGATATAATTACATTTTAAAAATGTTCTATGGTTAGCTCTGTAATGCATTGGCATTACAGAGCTAACCATATAGCTCAATAGGAAATATAATGAAGGTGTGTACCACTTCATCAACCACAGAACTTTTTCATCATGAGATAAAACCTCAGGAGCAAGATAATGAGGGGTCAGAGCGAACAATAGTATCTATTGTGTACGGTGTTGCTTCAGTGTGTGTGTGTATTTTGTATTTGCAGTGTGTGTGAGAAAGGCCCTTGGGATCCAAGCTACTGTAAGTAATAATATAAAGGAGATTTGGAAGCCTGTGGACATGATCCTCTTACAAGCTGCTGACAACAGTACCCCTCTCTCCCCCACCCCCCTCCCCTTTTGTCTGCACGTCTGTACTGTATTGTATTATAACATAGCTGCTGCCTCTGACCCCCCCAAAATCATTGATATTCCCATCACATCAGTTACATCAGTACCATTATTTTATTGTATCTATTGATGAAAAACATCGATCCACATGGGGAACAATTACAACGCTGTAACGTATTAAATAGAAATAATATATGAATTACAGCATTTATGTAGGATGTGCACAATAAGAGCAGCAGAGCACACTGAGACAAAGAAAAATAAAAACTATGTACGATATAAAAAATTGCAAAAAAAAAAGTGGAATATACAGAATATGAAAATAAACAAAAAGATTAAAATCGAACAAATGAGAAACATCGGTTTTTCGGTTTTGGATACTATTACTTTTTTTGTCAAGACGCAGGATTAATACTGTAGGTTTCTCATAGCTGTATGTGAAGTGGTGGCAATTGGCCTACAGATGAGCCATAATCGCCAGCCTGCTGTTCATGAGAGAGAGAGAGAGAGAGAGAGAGAGAGAGAAGAAAGAGAAGAAAGAGCAAGAGAAAGAGCAGGGCAGCATAACAAGTGCCATCCCATTTCTCACAGTGTCTGGCTGTGGCCCCAAAACACACTTCCTGACATCAGCAAAAAAGGAAAAGCCTCCAATCTATAAAGGGAAATGCAGACAACACTCGGAGGGGGTGTGGTACTAAGAGGATGGCAAGAAAGGAAGGGATGGAGTGGAGGATGAGTGTGGCAGAAAATGATGGATCGCCATTTTCCATTTCCCAGCAGCCTCAAGCTCCTCGTCAAACAGCGGTTATCATATAAGCGAAATAATGCGAGATGTCTAATCTATGGATTAATAGAGTAGCGGAGGAGGTAGCGGACGAGGGTATGCTGCATACTGATAAGGTATTAGGAAGTATTAGTTAGGGTTTTAAGGAATATGCCTCCCTTTCACATGTTAATATGACCTTTTCCTCCAAAGTGAAAACCAATTAAAAAGTGTCTGAACTCTGCGATGTCGTACCAACACCTATGAGCCCCTTAAGGATCCGTCGCGGCAAGGGTACGGGCCACGACAACCGGCATGTCAGGGCATTCATTACCGAGTCAGCCCGTGTTTGGCTTTATCATGACCAGGCCGTTTTGAAAACTTTAAAGGTGCAGTCATCTACGACTTTTATCAACCTCTATCAGCGAGCGGGAGGCATTGCATTGAACATCAGGAACGTGTAGTGAAGAGGTAAAATATATCGCCATGAAATATACTGGAATAAATATAGACGTCAGCGGTATAGGCCCATAACAGGCTAACAAGTTTTGCGATATTGTCAGCTCGTCTAGCTAAGAAACGACATAGGTTGACAGTTCCGAAACGAAACATCTGTAGCTCTTTGATCTTTGTAAGTAAAACACAATTCCAGCCACAGCCAATAATAAAGGAGAAGGCATGTGCCTCAACTCATGTTGTGACCATTTGGCCCAGCTTTGATGGATTTGTGTGAAATTTGCGGTGGGCGGTGCTTATAATCCTTCGTAAACTGAAATGTCTTGCAATGCTGCTCACTCATAGCACCTGTCCTCCATCAGTGAGCAGTTGAAAATGCAAGTTGGGGCGGAGGGGGGGTTAGTGTGGGCCAGAAAATGAGTCTCAACACTTGGCCAAGTAATTGTTCAGTCATTGGTATTGATCAACAACCCTATTAACCCCCCACAGATATATCATGGACATTTTGTGCTATAGGACAGTAATGGAAGCCTCTTGGTGGAAGGAGCGACCATATCTTTGTCAGATGTGAAGCTATTGAATTCCTATAGATCGAGGGCCAAGTAATCCACAGTCAAATAATCAATTACCATGATCAATGATCTCCATTCTAAACATCAATAGCTATGTTAAACCTGGTTTAATTGGACTCCAGCATCGGCGCAGGCTGAGGCTCAGCAGTTTAAAACCCTGTCTTCTTGTGAATTCCATGCAAACCACAAATAACACAGCTGTCAGTCTCTTTATTTTTACACATTTAGATAATTATTTCCTGTATCCACATTATATAAGGTAAGTAGTTAAGATATTTGTTTTAAATATTAACAAAATACTTGCAATATTATTAGATTGTAAGATTATTGCTCATGTAGTCATATATACAGAGTCCACAGTCCACTAAGAACTGTTATTTAAGAATACATTATTTAGAACTGATACAAATCAACAATTCTTACATCTTTCTCAAATTGACTAAATGAATATGGTCTTCTATGCGGTATAGACGACTGGCTAGACGAAACTGCAGCCTTAATGGGAGAGTACTTCTTCGATGCCAAAACAAGTCTAAACATTTAGCATGGGCCAAACAATACCAAAGTTTCAATGTTGAAGACTGGAAACAAATCTTTACTGATTAATCAAAATTTGAACTTTATAGTTGCAAAGTTTTGTGGAAGACGATTCAGCAGGACAATGACCCTAAACATGCATCGACGCTATGCCAGGCCTGTTTGAAGTCCAAGGAAGAGCTTTCCATCCACAATCACCAGACTCCAACCCCATCTTTGGGAACATTTGAAAAGGGAAACATACTGTAACATCACAAGACACTCTCTGGGATGCCCTAAAAGAGTGATGGAATAATGTGGATTCTCTAATTCTGCAAAAACTCATATAAGTGATGGCAGATGTTGTGTGTGCAAGTTGTGTTTAAGGCAAACGGTGGACATATCAAATATTGAGAAATTTTGACTTGACTAAAATTTTGACAAAAAATTTGACACATTTTTTTTTATACATTTTTGTTAAATGATGAAACAAACGTGGTTTTGGTAGTGGACTCAGACTTTTGACCCCACTGTACTTAAAGTTAAACTGACAATGATGAAACAATAAGTTACCTGGCTGCTCCCAAAAATAATGCTCCCCTCTACTTGCTGTGCAGCAGGTGTCGTGGATAACCACTGTAGTTACTCTGGAACTCAGTTGACAGTTTGGTCCCAATGAAATTCAAGTCAAGTTTATTTATATAGCACTGTATCACAACCAAGCCTCAAAGGACTTCACATGCCTAACTAAATCAGGCTGATAGACAATCGAGTTCATGAGACAATCAATTATCAATCAATTACGGCAAATTAGATGTTTTCAGAATATTATCAGATTCAAAAGTGCATGTAAACAGAGTAACTGGTAGAAGAGGACTGAAAGGATTTAACAGAGTGGAGAACATAGCGAGCCTATGAAATTTGCCTAAGGTAGCCTGACCTGGCCAACACCACCAGCCTAAGGTAGCCTAACCTGGCCAGAACCACCAGACTAAGGTAGCCTAACCTGGCCAACACCACCAGACTAAGGTAGCCTAACCTGGCCAACACCACCAGCCTAAGGTAGCCAAACCTGGCCAACACCACCAGCCTAAGGTAGCCAGACCTGGGCAACATCACCAGCCTAAGGTAGTCTAACCTGGCCAGTACCACAAGCCTAAGGTAGCCTGATCTGACCATACACCACCAGCCCAAGCCCTCTAATAAAACAACTCCCAGAAAAAATGGAAGAAACCTTGGGCGGGGCAATTCAAAGATGCTCCTCCCACCAGGATGGATGGGCGTGCCCTAGATGCCAGGACAAAATATAGTGCAGGTCAATCAAATAGTTCAATATCCTTGTTCAGCCAGGGCCCCTGTATATATAGTGCAGGCCATATATGCCATATATGTATATGAAATGAATGAACACAATGTAATATTGATTTTGCGTGAAAATTGCTACCCTTGACACCTATCCCTCTCTTTGTGGGAGTCTTTTCTTTTTCTTTCAGTACTCTGCGAGGCTCCATGGTTGGGGGGTGTCGTATGCCGTCATTCGTTGTTTTCATAATGTGGGCATTGTGAAGCCCTGTGAGACTGTAACGGTGATAAAGGGCTACACAAATAGACTTGACTAGTATTAGATAATGTCACTGGATTCAAGTCAATTTGTATTGGAAACTACAGTTCATTGAAGTGGATAGTGTTGTTATATACTACCACCATTAAACAAAGAGCTCCACGTGGTTCTTTGGGATTTGCTGCTGAGTCACTGCCATAATCGAGGCAAACTAAGAGAGAACCACTTTCTTGGTGAACGTTCTTTTAAGCAAATTAGAAACCCATTAGCAGTAATATCGCTTTAGCTTGCTTGTCAAGATGTTCATGTTAATGTTGCAATTAGAGAGATTAGTTGCACATGTTTTGTACCTAAAAGGAGGGTTGGAAACTTTACTAACGTTATTAAGTTAGTATTAATAGAAAATTCCACCCTCAGATACTCTTACATTGTTATATAGCATCAATCGCTGATGTTCAATGCTTTTATTTTTTAGTGTACCCAGTTTCCCTCAAGCTGCCTCAGCTACTTCTGCTTCCGTTATACCCCTTTCACACCAGGGCAATGACCCAGGAATGCCCCTGTGTCAGACGTTGGTGTGGGTCAACACAGGTTATCAAACGCGGGTCCACAACCCTGCTCCCAACCTGGGTATAACCCGGGTCAGATGCTGTTGGCTGCAGTGTGAACGGGGGGCGGGGGGGAAACGGGTTTATGCAAAGGGACAGAACCTCATTGGTTGCAATCAGAGGCGCATTAGTATAAGACGTAACCGCTGCTTAAACGCATGTAAGCCAGTTCACAACAAGGGCCGTTTCAACAAAAAACAAATAGAACGAATAACAATGGAGAATTGGAAAGAATCTGTAATCAGAGAGCTTTTGTCCATTCGTGGGGAAGAAGAAATAAAGCGGGACAGTAAAAGATTCAATTATCTACGGCAATATCACACAATTACTTGTTCGGCCCGGCGCGGCAGTGACGTATAACAGATGTAAATATGGTGACACGGGTCTTGTGTGGTCTGGTCTGAATGGTGACGACCTAGGTTATTCCTGGAGCAGTAGTTTGGTCTGAATGGGTCCGACACGGGAACGACCCGTGTTCAATTACCCGTGTAAATCCTGGGGTTTGTGTGTGAAAGGGGTATTGGTGAGGAACTGACACCAAAACCTGACATTTGCAACTAATGTTTTAGGTTCCCATAGACCAATCAACGTCACTGATTACGTCACCGCTCAAAGTGGTTGCCTTGCCTTGCTAGCAGCTCAGTCTCTGAACTGTTTTTGCCTCAAGCTAAAAATTGTATTGGTCGCAGTATGCGTAGGTTTTAAGATTTTAGCTTACTTGTCAGCAAGCCCAGTTAGAGCCTGCACTCCACTGTGCCTGTGTGTTTTCTTTCCCTACATTTACAAGTCTTAGCCGCCGGGTCAGGTTTTGCCATTGGCTGTGAGACATCAATATGGTGATGTTTTCTTGAGTGAGCATTCGAATGCAAGATGTACCACCACATAAAACCAATTTCCTCTAACAAATACTTTAAACAATGGCATTTATGGGCATTCATGGGCACCCCCACACCTTTCAGCTTTATTCTATAGGTTCATCAAAATACTCTCTCTTCTTTCATGTATGTTAATGGTCTTAATCTTAATTCTTTCACTTGAATATTGTCTTAAGGGGAATTATATAGCAGCTTTTACATTGTGAAACGGGATACTTACATGTTTCAAAGCCTTGTCTGTATACAGTTGATGAAAATTAGTAATGCTTAGTGACTTTATAGTTTGAGTTTTGAATCGTTTGAGCAGTCAGTAAGAAATGATGGAGGTTACAATTTTGAGCAAGCCTTTGGCGCCATATGGAACATCTACAGTTCTATTTAGAACCATTGACAATGGTGCTATTAAGACCCCTTTGAGTAAGGGTGCCATTTACAACCATTTATGGATGCTTTAGAACCTTTTGTATTCAGTGTGTTGTGAAATGACTTTACCCCATTCCATTTGTTTGTACTTATTTTGACAAAAACAAGATTTTAAGACTCAATCCTCGACTAAATGACTTGTTAAGATGGATATGTACGACTGTAAGTTCAAATCTCGAATCAGACGGTAGGCGGGTCTAGAAAACGTGGTCAGTGATCTTTGATTTGATGTGCTTGTTGAATACGGACTTAGATTACTGAGCAGAGCCAATCAAATGGGCATTACCTTTAAGCGGTGATACGCTGCACTGAGACATCCCCCGTTCATCTCCCATACCCAAATCATGACTCGCGTTGCTGTCGTGTTGTTTTGAACTGAGACGGCTCCTCTAAAGCTGTATGACGGATCTAGTTGGCCACAGCCTCTTACTGACCTGAATCCCATTTAGCAGAGCACAAGCCTATTTCATCCTCACACTTAGGAGTCTGGCAGCGTTCAGCCAACTGCCCCCACCACCCCCACCTCCACCTCCCATAAAGGCAAATAGAGACTCTGTAAATAAACAGTTCATTTTCATATACTATCCAAACTCTTGCATTAATATTCATGGCAGGGGCAGAGGCAATCCTGACGCCCAGCCATGCAGAAAGAGAGAGGGAGGGAAGACGGAGAGAGGAGAGAGAGAGGAGGGGGGGGGCAGGAGGAAGAGGAGGAGGACAGGTAAATAACCAGACAGCAGACGGCGAGCCAGAAAGCGACAGACAGATTGAGCAAGACGCAGACACAAAACTGAGAGTGGCAATGCGCGTCCATAAATGAAACTTGACCTTGCCAACAGCTGGGCTTACTGACTTATGAGACAATTATCTCTCACCAAGCTCCTATTGGTGCCTCCCTTTAATGACCCCAGCTGGGCGTGTGTGTGTGTGTGTGTGTGTGTGTGTGTGTGTGTGTGTGTGCCAGGATGCATTTGCTTCTGTGTCAGAGAGTAAAAGACCTGGGCCCTGAAGACACTCTGAATCAAACCAAAGCATCCACAATTGGTTTCCCATCTAAAATGCAGCAGGCAATATGCTGTCCCAGTACTGCTTCGTCTTCATCCGCCGGCTCAGGAGACACTAGTCATTCAGTCAAACGGGCAGGCAGGAGGGTGTAAGAGCTGCACTGCATTGGAAAATGTACCATAATAGGCGAAACTAGAATAAAATGTCCAGATGGATCTCTTGATGAAATTGCATGCAGTTAAAAAGATCTGTGAGTTCCTTCCTTCCATCTTTGGTGCTCATTCCTCTGGTGTGTCTGCACTGCACCTCCCAGAGATCACCCGTCTTTCTCCTTGGATTTTCTGTTGATGGGACTTTGAGTTCCTGCACGTGGCGCTCTTTTCTCTGTCTGCAATCCTCACCTTTTCTTGGCTGGAAACTTTACTATCGCTATCGTTTACTGCCCTCTCCACCAATGTGGAAAAACCAATGCAACGACTCAGGCAGGTTGAGGAAATGGGTGGATATGAAAAAAAGGTAAATTACAACACTTCACAAAACAATTCCTGGAATGAATTGAACATCACAGATTGATGATATATAACAGTGTAAGAGTATGTTTGCTTTAAGGCTCTTACCTAAGCAACACTAGCTGTCTGGCCTGTGGACACATTTGACTGGGAGACACGTGCCGGGTGCTAACCGCGGTGCAACTTTTTGCCAGATGCATGGCATTTGGCTCCAAAACCTCCTGCACATCATCGAAAAGCCAAGTTCAGGCAAAAGGGGGGCGTGTACCCACAGAGCCACAGACAGATACTAACCATGTAAGATATATCTTATTTATATTATTATTATGTCAAAAAGTTGCATATTGCAGCTTTAATATTGCAATCATTTCATTGAATCGGTCCACTCAGCCTATGCTACGTCGCTGAGAACAACTATAATATGTCGACGTAATCCAATATCAGATAAGATGCAGTAATAAGGAAAGTTGTGCCAACTGAGCGTTGTTCTTTTACCCATCTTACGGATTCTGTCAGAAGTTTATTCAGTTGAGCCAGAGAGAAGTGGCTGAGTGTGTGGCGATCCCTCAAAGCTCCGAATATGACTCTAAGGCTGGGGGGGAAAAAAACAAACGACCCACCCCTCTCTTTCTCTAAAAGTTTGTCAGTGTTTTCCTTCGGCCGATCGTAGCGCGAACGGAGAAATCCATTATTTTGTTTGTGAGAGAGAAAAAGAGCGCCGGAGCAGAGAAAGGAGACGCATCCATCAATAATTGAAGGGGCTTAAAGTAGGTGAGTACCTTTTGTCCTCTTGGGCCCGTGATCCTATTGAGTTGAAAGCCATAAAACCCTCTGTGCCTCTGCCAGTGACTAGACACTGTACTTTACTACATTCTGCAGTATCTCGGGCTACCGTCGTTTCGGGGTCCCGGCACACACACGCACTTACATACTCACGGAGCCCAGAATAGCCAAATGGGGCAGTGATCTAACGGTGAGCTATCGGAAGGCAAAGTCACCCGAGCATTATTTACCGAATACCCGGGGATGCAGTGGAGTTTGAAAGCATCTAAAATCAATTTAGCCATTTGAGGAAAACTTCTCGATGTAAATCACAGTACACATCATAGTAGTTAAGGCTTTTAAAGGCTTTGATGTTCCATAGTTTACCTTTTTATTTACCACCGCCTCACTCCCGAAGACAGGAGCCAATCATGTTCATGACCCACTAAGCCCACTTGGCTCCATCTTTGCACGGACTTATGTAACTGCCTTGTCAACACATTTTCGGTCATTGGCTCTCAAGGGCCAATGCACAACTAGTTCCCCCTATATAGCAGCCGCGTATGAGCAGAGTACGGAGCATACGCTGCTGGGAGGGGAGGGGGCGAGGAGCTTCGTTTCTCTCAGGGGGCCGTATAGACGAAAAAGAAAAGAAAAAAATCATGTACTACAACGTAAGCTAAATTGGATTAAAGAGTTCAACCAAATAGCTTAGCGCTCTGTTAAATGTAAACCCACCGCAAATTGTGTAATCGCCGGCGCGGTGTGCATTGCATTCCGGAAGAAGAGGTGACATGGCAAAACAAACAAGCTCCTGCGGTGGAAAACGGAAGGGGGGGAAAAGCCGAAGCCGAGATAAACGCCTCGGTCTCGGTGGCACCCGCCCCGCATGCTGCAGAGCACATTCACTTACTCCGTCTCTCACACAAACACACACAATATCTATTCCCATTACAGGGACACACATCTGCACAGGATTATCAGATTAGTGGCTGGAGATTTGGCTTCCCTGACACGGCCTGTGTGTGTGTGTGTGTGTGTGACGGTGAGTGAATTGGGACGCCTGGCTGGTGCTGTGCTTTCTTATGCAGCAGGGCAGAGCTGCTTGGCGTTGTTGCTCATGAGAAACTACTCCCTCACAAACACACAAACACACACACACACACACCATAACCATACCATCTCCCCATTATAAAATACAGCTCACTCCAGCTGGCTGCTAAACTTGAGATTCCTGAGCAGCAGATGTGTTAAACTACTATACTTGTGAGGACCTTCCATTGACGACATTCATTCCCTAACCCTCACCACCAGCCTAACCAATTCCTAAACTAACCTTAACCTTAACCTAAACCTAAACCAGCCTCTTGTAGAAGTGAGGACCATCCAAAATGTCCTCACCTTTGCAGAAATGTCCTCACTCTGAAGGTCTTAAATACTGATGCTAACAAGAATAGCAAAACAAGTGCACACACACACACACACAATATCACACTGACCAGACGGACTTGTAGAAGTGGGCAGGGATTCAAGCAGCGACACATTGCAGGCGCCATGTGGCTCTGGATTTGCAACAGGAGACGCGTACGCTAACCGGGAAGGAGGGACTGATCGCAGGCGTCCTCGGTAACGTGGGAGTTTTCTTAGCGGCATATGGCCAGCTGGTGGAGACACGCGTAATTGTCATGAATACACTGAAAGCCTACCCAGCGATTTCATCGGCGTGTTTTTACATTTCTAAGCTTCCCTGAAGGCACTTTGTTTTTCTCTCAGAAGGTTAACTTGTGATTATCTCCACCAGTCTCAGCTCCCGGCCTTGTTTCCCACCTGGCAGGAATCTGCTTGTGAGGCTTGTTTGGACATTTTCAAATGGTTTGTCAGGGGAAGGCTTCATCTCTACCTCTATTAAGCCTCTTTCAGACGTACACCTCGGATATTCTCCAGAGAATCAGGTCCGCACTTTAACCGGAGTTTCCCTTCCACACGTATATCACACCACCGGAGAATGTCTGTTTCGGATGCGTTCGCAAAAACACAAAATACTCCGGTTAGTTCAGGCAAGGGGGGCGGGGCCTGGGTAGAGCATGCGGGAGACAGGACATGATGCAAAAAGTACGCTGCGGAAATCGCAGTGTTTTGTTTACAGCACAAAGATGGCGGACGAAGTGATCGACTCGCTCTCAGTGGCCGTTTTAGCGTTGATGTCAATACTAAATGTAGTTAGACGTATCCGCAGTATCAGCGAAAGGGTGGAAAGCGATATACAGGCAAGCAGAAAAAAGTACGACGCAGCTGCCTTCTTCCTCAACCTTAGATGTTTGTATTATCCCGGTTCGGCGCCAGTCACACGATAAATACGTCATCAACACACCCACTCGCTCGTAGAGAATACTCCTGAGAATCTTCTGCTCCATTCACACTTGGGCTCACTCAGCGAGAAAACGTATTTTAGACTAGGGTGCCGGGTGGGTAAAGTCTGTTTGATTTCCAGACCAACTGATTCGGACATTTGCGTTCACACATACAACCCCTCCGAGTAATGTCTAGATAAGTTCCGGATTTCACCGCATGTGTGAAAGAGGCTTTAGTGTTCTCATTTCGATAATACCTCAATACCGTCATGAAAGCCTATAAACCTTCGAGTTCTGCAAGCTGAAATTCTGTTTCAGTCTCACTTCCAAAGGGTGTAAACTTGCAAATGGAAAGAGTTAAAAGAAGAAGGAGGGTTGAAATGGGGTGAGTCTCAGTCTGGCTCAATGTCCAACCAAACCATGACTTGAACTGAGTCCGGTACACACTGAGAGCATCTTGGTTGATGAGTCTCTATTCTGATTGGAGGCCAGGGTACCTGCAGGTCCTGAAAAAGTCTTAAAATGTCTTAAATGGTATTATCTAAACTCAAGGCCTTAAAAAGGTCTTGAATACAGTTAAACATTTAAAGTCTTAAATGCAGTTTTAGAAGTCTTAAAAGTTTTGTTTTTTTCTGTTCTCCTGAATAATCAGTCCAGTCATGCAGACCATAGTCTCGATAGTCTACAGTTCATTTTCATGAAATCAGATTCCCAGATATGCTTTTTCTTATATTACATTCTAACTGGCATTTAAAAGGTCTTAAAAACTCTTAAATGTAAGTTGTTGAAACTTGCAGAAGCCCTGGCAGGCAGGACGAGAGACTGTAAGAAATGATATGATGTGTTGATTGTTAATTGTAACAAAGAAACCCAACCGACCATCTAAACCCCCCGATGCGAAAGTCGCTATGAAGCTGTCCAAGCCAAGTGTGGTAAATGCTTTTTCTTGTTCATAGCAGTATCACATTTCTAGACGTTCAACTCAATGTTGGTCTCAAAGTCAAACCTCCTGATGTTGTACCAGCACCAGCCTCCGAGGCCCCAAAACCAACCAATCTTGTGATACTGGTGATGTTAACTAAGGACAAATTCCTATTCATGCACGACAGCGAAAAAACATGAAAGTATTATTAACCAAAAAAATGATGCAGAGCAAACCCCGCATTGTTTTCCAGCTGAGTGTTTGCATGCCAGGAGAGCAGCATGATAAATAAGCATTAGGCACAGTCATTATTTAGGACAAGAAATATGCAGCACGCTTTCCTCCGGGGAGCAAATAAAAAATTAAGCCATCCATTACCGCTTTTATAACATTTAAATATCTTCTACTTGGATTCTAAAACTAATAAAAAACCCTTTATTTGATTTAGTTCAAACAAAGGTATTCTTCCCTCTACTTCAGGGGGAGGAGGAAGACAAAGCGAGGAAAAACAGAGGAAGGGATTCGTGTTGACTTTTTAATTAGCGTCCTTTTTCGCTGCCATTCTAACGAATACCATCGCATTCTCAATTTCAGACTTTTAAAAAGTCCTGCTTATTAGAAGCTGGCTAAGCCCCCTTGAGCAGCGTTCAGAAGCAATTTGGCGACTGTACTGACATGTGAGTTAGCCCCTTACATGTATTTGCGGTGCTTTGTTGCATTTCCACATGCCCGTGGTACCGAAATCATGAGCCATTAGGTTTCAGACAACTTTTCTTAAATCAAGTGTCATTTTCTTGCTACTAGTGGAGTGCGGGGTGAGCCATATTCTGCCTTGTGTCAAGATACTAACAAATGTTCCTCAAAAACCACCTGAAACAAGTTGATTTGCATTGAAAATGAGGAGATTTATCTCACCCTTTGGCAGACATTTTCACTTGTTGTAAGAAAAACAAGAAACTATGCATGATTTTTAATTTGAGATGACATTTTTTTGCAGTATGCACGCTTTACTGTGAGATCTGAGGCAATGCTGCTGCGGTATGTGAGGTTTTCTTATATAGAGAGCAGCAGACAAAGACGTGGAGAGACAGGCAGAGGAAGAGCCAGACAATGAGTCAACTGGATGGATGCTGGAGTGGAAAGATGTCAAGTGCAGGAATACTGCAAAATAAATGTCCCTGCCATTGTAACAAATAATTTAGTCTAGTTGTGTTAAAATTAGTGAAAAAAAATCTGCAAACGGGGTGAGGAAATTTCCCTTCCTTCCTCGTTTCACCTGAATTTTCCAGACAATCAGCATCTTGAAAACCGGGCAGAATAAGGCCCATCACCCCACTGATATCAAGATAATGTCACTTGATTGAAAAAAAAATGTCTTGAAACGAGCACTGGAAACGAGTGACGTTATCTCACACCATGAAGAGGGAAAAAAAAAACAGTCTGGGGATACGAGGATTTTGTTTTTGCTGATAACGCGTTACTGCAAGGCCAAAGCAGACAGAAAAAAAGGCATTTCACTGCCTGAACAGATGGAGAATAGACAGACAAAACTGTTTACCTGGCACATAATGTCAAATCCTTTCTACAATGGGCTTTTGAGCACTTGCAGTCGGGGGAAAACATACCGCTACAGGGAGTGTAGCGTATAGTGTAATCGAGGATAAACGTGTGCTCCAACACAGCACTGCACCAGCACGCTGCCATTAAAGGAGTTTTTTTTTTCAAGTCGATATTGATCGTCTCAGAAATATGTGAAACATCTCTTTACTAGTTAGCTTGAATTTTTTTTTCTTTGGTCAATATCAAGAGTACAAATCCAGCCTGAAGCCACATTGGTCATTTTTATGATCTTAGACAGTTTAGTCAATATTTGTGGGCATGAGAAAAATATATATATATCTCAAGGCTAGAAACCCCTAGGCTGTAATCATCCAAGAAGCTAAACCCACACCGCTGATAATGAACAATACTGGCTGCTTGGACTTAATGTTAGATTGATCAACTCAACGAGCTGAATTCAGGTCGGTCTCTTAAACAAGTAGAATGTACAAACAGCAGTTATGGTTTAATTGATATAGTAGTTACTGCATCATTCCTGCAGGAGGTCCAATTTTTTAATTTGAAACACCAATATATCATTGTCAAATTATCTCTCTCAACGTTCCACAAAACTGTTTCTTCCTATAAATAGATTCTTTAATCAAAGGTTTTCTCTTTGGCTTCCCATATTCCCATCACATCCACCATCTGAAACTTTTAAAGCTTTAGCTCTGTCTTCCTGTTTTGTGCCATAAAGCAACCCAGCAAAATGCCTTTAATGTACACTGCTTTAATGACATCACACATATTTGAAGCAGAAATCACATTTAGTTACATGCAACGTTAAAATGTGGCCTCATCGCAATAGCAGTCCACATCTACAGTACATAGTGTAATTTACATCCAATTGAGGTTTATTCTATACTACTAGCGGTTCCATTATCTCTGGGGAATCACCTAAGGGTGCTGTCACAGTGTCCGCAGAGCTGGTCTCCCATTCGCCGCCACTGGAGCAATTGCTGAGCGTTGTCTCCTGATTACATCACAGATTAGAGGCTTGACACTGAAGAGATTTTCATGTCCACAAATCCAGGTTTAACTGTGCAAGATAACAGGAATAACACGCCGCCTTTGAAGTCTGGCTTACCTGCATAATCATTCCCGTAGGTTCAGTTTAGCTTTAATTTTGGGAATATAGCATAGAGAATCCCATTGATTAGCTGCCATTATCGTACTTTGCTGGTAAATGAGCATCTTTCAGCTGCAGATATTTATGAAACAGTGGCATCAAGGTGATAAAAACGATTTCACAACTTGCATCTCTCTAATTGATGTCAAGTTTATGCTTAATTCACATCATATGGGAATAGTCATAGGAATGACTTGATGGTTCAAACTAACGACTTGAGGTGTTGCCACATTCAACCTCTTTTGCAGCCGTCAAAGACGCAAGATAATTGACGTTTTCTGTACATTTTGATTGCCTGAAATATTATTCCCAGCTTTTAGTGAGAGATACGTTTAAGTTTGTGTTTCACAGCAAAACAAATGTCACAAACAAAACAAATGACTTATTTGATGAAACAGTTTGTTTTGTCTGTTTTATTTGAAATGAATACATAATTTCCTATACTTGACTACAGGTACAGGAAATCATGGTTCATTGTCAAACTTTGAGTTCCCAAGCAGTACCACCTGAAAGCTGACATGAACAGTAGAAATCTTGTATTTACCATCTTTCCCGTGGGACTGGAATGCAGCACCAGGTGTAAAGATTCATAATTTACTTTTCACAATACTTTAACTTCATGTTATTTATTAAATACTGCACAATAAAGATTTGTATGAACTGATTTTTTTCACCACACCATGATGAAGTTAGTGACCTAAATTGAAAAATGTAAGTTAAAAAAATGTAAAGGAAGAGACAATGGTAAATCGGGGGTAGGGGGCGGAGCGGAGCCAGTGACGTATGTAGTTGTCACTAGTCCTTACTCCTTGTTCCCAACCTGAGGGGCTGAGGTACCAAGAGGAGAGCCTGTTGTGCGTAATGCGTACACGCCCACGCAGTCATGGATTACGCACAAGTTATTATAGTGCAGTATTCCCAGACTCACGTCACTCTCAACCACTCTGCAAAAAAAATGTCCATCTCAACGAGCCATTTACTCCCACATTCACTCTTAGAGTAGTATATTTCTCGAAACAAATGAAACATTCTCCTAATGGTCCACTTGTTTCCAATGCATCTTCACTTGTTTCAGGAATTTTCTTGCGTCAAGAAGACTAGGGAAAATAACTCGAGTATTATCAAGAAAATGACATTCTTGAAACAGTTGATTGGCATTGGATTTTAAGACTCAACACTAGACTCAATGATATTTTTCTGCGGTGCACATACACAACATCGGCTTCAAACGTGAACAAACCCAAGTGAAACCTCTCGAATAAAAGCAATCGCACAACACAAACTCAGGCGTAAAATTGAACTCCTGACACATGGATACACAGTTGTCCGCCGAGGGAAAATAACTCCCATCATTCCCCACTGAGAACTGATGATGGATTAGCAGCGTCTCCCTGAGCAGTAAATAGGGAGTCGTCCAGCGGTGACCTGGTGCCGCGTCGCATCTGCGCGTCGCCGCAGAACGCAGCGCGCTCGCCGACGCGCACAACCGCTTTATTTGACAATAAATGACTGTTTTGTTATTGCAGGTCAGAGACTTCGCGGTTATGCGGGAGGGGTATTTTGGGGGCCTGGCGGTGCGTGACCAAAAAAAAAAAAAAAGAATCACTATCAATGTTGCCGACACCAGAAGCCCCTTGGAACACCCATGTCATGCGTGCGCCAGTACGCATTTAGTCCCATCTTCAATCCCACACGCGCACACACGCACGCAGCCAGTCTTATAGGTGACCAAATTTCATAAGCGAGGAAAATTCATTCTTTAAATCAAGCATCATGAAGCTTTGGATTGTAATCATAAGGCGCTCCAGACACATACAGCTATCCATATTGCCATTTACTGTCAATTATAGGCAGAGCAGTTGTCACAGCGCGTCCCGAGAGACATTTAAAATGAGTAAGACACCATTTTCCATCTATACCTTTCTACTTGATCAGTTGAATCCAAAGCCTACAAAGAAACCATCCACCCAGAGCCTCGTCCAACCCCGCAGAATTTCAGGAAATATCTTTCTGATAACTTTTAACGGCATAATTCATTTACGGTGAATATATTTCATGCACCCGCCCCTTCGGCGAACACAAACGACGCCCATAACTCACCTGATATACAGACAATGAAATTGGCCTGAAGAATGATCAATATTTCCAAAATTATATCCATCCTCTGTCTTCATTCCAGGTACATGACGCTCAGGTAAAAAAAATCAAATATATAAAAGGGGCTGTATCAGTTGCAGATGTCTTGTCCTCCCAGGCTGGATCCCGCTGTACACCTTCCACCAGGTATTTTCCACATCAGACACATAGCAGGTATACAAAGCCTGAGAAATGTCGCACTTCCCCCCCAATAAATCTACAATTCCAGAGATGGGAAACGGATGAACTCCAGACACGAGGAAAGAGGGAAAAGAACAGACAGGTAGCCCAACTGATCCTCAGTAGAAGTCAGTCGGTATTCACTGTATTATTCCAGTGCGCCCTAGGACGGACACATCACATCCATCCATCCATCCGGTCCCGGCTTCAACAAGAGGACATCCCGTCTTTCCGCGTAAAGTCACACATCACCATTTCCTTTAAATCTCAATCTGAGAGGAGAGAAAGATAAACACTAATTCAGCTGTGGGACAGAAAAATTACACTGGAAGAAGCCTAGAACTCGACAGAAAGTCGCATCGCCAGGTGGCGAGCCTCCAATTGAGACTTCTCTCTCGCTCTGCAATAGACCAGTGTCAAACCAGACAGAATTTAAAAACAAGACATCCGGTTTGATTTTTCAGAATAAAACCTTCATTGGCGATCATAAATTGGAAACGTTTTTTGAAGTGAAAGTAAATCTACACTTGCTGTTTTTTTTTTTAACAAAATGTCCTTTTTTTTCGCAGCATAAGCATATAGGCCTATGCAAGAGGCCCTATATACAAGGCTGTCAATTACACAAAGAATTTCTCAAACACCAAATATATACCAGACAGCTTAGAAGGATGTATACTATCATATGTATCACAGCAGTTCCTAACGGTGGCACTATGTTTAAATGGACTCTTTAAGACAGGATGTCCAGCATGTTTTTTGTGTCATTGGGTTTTGCCTAACATTTAATCATAAGGCAGCATATTACAACATAAACTTTCAGTATTTATTTTACAGCTAGTTCCACTCCATATTTGACCTAATGACTAAACTGGGCATGATTTATGTTGTTCTGTACGCCCCAGTACTTTATGCTTTTATTTTGAAGGCAACACCATTGAACTTCTGGTCTTATCCTGGCTAACTCTGGTGATTGACGCAGCTCGGTGCTTCACTATTCACCGCAGACTTGAAACGCAATTTCTTTAAAATTACATGCACAAATACATAGGAATATATAAAACACACTTACAACGATTGAGGACAAAGTCGCTGCGAACCAAAGGGTTAGGGAAAACTCCGAACCACGCAGTTTCGACGCAAAAGGAGAATATCGTCTCCCGATACAAGGCAATGTAATGTAAAATAAAACTAGTTTAAAAAAAAAAAGAGATAAAAAAAAAACCAAGGAATCCAACTTTGTAGAAAACACTAGGCTACTGATGAAAAAAATATAATAATTAATAATCGTGATGCTCCGTATGAACTCCGTATCCACATGTAAAAAAAAAATAGCTGCACTCCCAGGCTGACCCTGACGCCACTTTTGTCCTCATGAATGGGTTTTTTTTTGTGTGGAGTACTGGTCCAGTCGGGCACTCGGCGATGCCACCCAGCTCAGCGGGTTGTACACATCAGGGTACAAGGGGGGGGGGCGATGCGCGCTCACAGGCGCCGCGGATGCGCGCACAGGTGGAGGGAACCGCGCACTGCAGAAAATGTCAACTCAACAAGTCATTTAGTCTCCCATTCAGTCTTGAAATATTGTTCTTGTTGGACAATTCCATTTTTCTCCACATTCTCTTGTTTCGGGAATTTTCCAGGAACAAGTGTCAGTATCTCAAGGCACTAGAATAAAAACAATGACACTTCAAAAAGAAAATCCTTGAAATAAATTTAATTGCATTGGAAATAAGAGAAATTAACTCACCAGAATGGCACATGTTTTCACTTATTTAAAAAAATAAGATACTAAAAGATTTTAGACTAGATACTAAGTGACTTGGATGTGTGATATATCATGGGTATTTTTTTGCAGTGCGATGTTCAACTTAGGTAGGGTGAGAAAATGAGAGAGAGAGAGACTCGCACCATGTAATTTAGTCCTAACAAAAATGCTTTTGCTTCCCTTCATACATTTTTCATAATTTTTCACTTTGCTGAGTACACTGTTTTGCTTGGATTATCCAGACTGACATGGAACCCTATAGCTGTAGATTTATTGCCTTGCATTTAATGCTGAATTCAGGGGGTCCAAAGCTGAAAAACAGTACAATTACTTCACTGCTTTGCACTGCAAAACACACTTTATTATACAACATTAAACATGTAATGTTTCATCTAAATCCTCACACATTTTCACTTTCCAATTTCTCTATTTACCATCAAAAAATTAACTATAGTAATCCTATAATACATTTTACATGATACTATACAAATATCACGACAAAACTCAACATGGCATACAAAGGATATGTCATTTCTCAAACACATCATATCTGTGTGTCTGGTTTGGGATAAGACACAACATAGGTGTATTATAGTGATAGGGGATAGAAAAAATGCCATAACATACAATTAGGTCAACTCACTATTGAGTACCGGCACTATTGAGTACTTGTATAGGTATATAGGTATTGTATATAGGTGTATAGGAATGCTGTTTGTTTGAATGTGAGCACTGTGTATTCTCTCTGAACAGTGGTAAGGGCAGCAGTCAAGGTCGCCACGGTAACAGAAATGACAAGATCATCCACTGTTTCTTTATTGACACTGCTATACGGGTCCACCAGTTGTATAGCATACGTATCTGTTATCCCACATTCGACCAAACACCTACAACATACAGTAGCCCTACATATTGATCTCGCCTTGGCGTTTATTTAACTGCATATCACACCATCACATAACACCTCCATAGCTTGACGTGACTACAGGTGCCAGCCGCTACCTTAGGCAAAAATACCTTTCTTGTACTAACCGTATTACTCCGCCTGTCATGTGCTTTGGTGTGGGTGTCTGACAACCCCGAATTTGTCAAAAGGTGTCGGGGCTGTTTGAAGGTATAAGGACGTAGTGCTATGATTTTCCTCAATTTATCCCTTCCCGCTTGTGGCCCCTGTGATATTCCGAGTAACAAAAGCCGGCCGGGAGGTAGAGAATGACGGGCAATCAATACCGTACACAGGCTGGGTTTTTTTTTTCTTCAAGTGCCACTTTTCCACATCAGAGAGGTACATCCCCGTAGACTGTCCCTTTGGACCAAAATGCTTTTACCCGTCAAGTCTCATCCGGTATCTCTTTCCCAGTATGGGGGCCTGGTATAAAGCACCTTCTTTTAAGGAGGCTTTTCAAAGGTTACTTTCTCCTGGAAGCACACAATGATGGAACCGGAGACGTGATTGTTATTCAGCTGATTGAATAGTCTTTGTGCTGCCAGTGCTGCCAGCATGAGAAAATTGCTATTTTCACAAGTGTAGTTATGAAGAACCATCCTTCCATCCATTCACTCATTCATTCATTCATTCAAGGTAGTATTTTTTTTTTTCAGTTTCATGATTTTGTTTTCAGATAGGCTATACTATGAGTCATGATGAGAAGAATGTTCTTCGTGATCATTTGCAAATAAATGTAGTTTAGTTAAAAAGATACATTCACAATACTGGATGCTGATTGGCAGACGATCCCAGGTCCTCTAATTCGAACGAGGCAGACCTGCTGTTTGGAGGCACAATGAATTCTGAGACATTGGCATAACTACTGTAAGCAAACGAGACCAGAGAGAAATAAGAGAAGTTAACTCACCAGAATGACACATGTTGTCACTTAAAAATAGGATTTTAAAACTCTAAATTAGACTAGATACTAAATGACTTGGAGGTGTGATATATGATGGGTATTTTTTTGCAGTGCGATGTTCAACTTAGGTAGGGTGAGAAAATGAGAGAGAGACTCATGTAATTTACTCCTAACAAAAATGCTTTTGCTTCCCTTCATACATTTTCATAATTTTTCACTTTGCTGAGTACACTGTTTTGCTTGGATTATCCAGACTGACACGGAACCCTATAGCTGTAGATTTATTGCCTTGCATTTAATGCTGAATTCAGGCATTGCAGGGGGGTCCAAAGCTGAAAAACAGTACAATAATTTCACTGCTTTGCATTGCAAAACACACTTTATTATACAACATTAAACTTTAATTAACATTAAAATTAATTTGTACCAAAATGCTTGTACCTGTCAAGTCTCATCCAGTCTTTCCTGGTATGGGGGCCTGGTATAAAGCACCTTCTTTTAAGGAGGCTTTTCAAAGGTTTTCAGAGGCTTTTCGCTAAGACTGTCAGCCTCTACACTGCATTTTACATAGTGTGCCGCTGGTGGATTTGGTGCAAAATCTGCTGGGTTGCTTTACGGCACAATTCAGGAAGAGGGCGCTGTTCTTCCAGCGCTAACGGAGCTAAAGCTTTCAGAGTTTCTGGCAATGGCAGGATGGTGGAAGGCGCGAAAGGTCACTTCCAACATGTTCAGTAAAGCCAAAGCGAAACAACCTTTGACCAAAGAAGCAACGAATCTCTTTGCGACAGGAAGCAACAGGGTTTATGGGAAATGTAGTCTTCATTTTGAGAGACCCTAGCGCTAACGATACCACTGGTGTGAGATAGAGGCTACGAGTCGTCTCCACCGTGGCCTCATTTATTTATGGCAATTACACCAATTAATCTGTCAGTGATAAATTATTGCTGCATGTTGCTCCTTTAAATATTCAGTGATACATTTGTGGGCACAGGCACACTGCACCGGTTGCTAGTCGGCATCCAAAGTTAGAAGTTACCTAATACCTTCTGTAGACTTCCTTCCAGATACTAGAGGGCAGGCAGGTGTTAGGAGCGACTCCAACAAACTCCACGGAGTTACTGTAAATGAAGCAATTAATATTATGAATTCTGTAAAGACTCGGAAACCATGTAGCCAAGCCTTCCGGGCTGCGTCGTGCTAAACACCGTCGCAGCAGCTATTACGGCTGAGAGGACTTCACAGGACACAAACAATTCAATTACAAAGCAAGAGAAAAAAAAAAAAACCATAATTATAAGATAGGACCTCATTGGGCTTGTGTTGCACGCAAGAAAAGTTCAGGCTCCGCAGAGGCTCCGTGACATTTGAAGATTTCCAAACGCTATTATCTTGTGTACAGGGTAGGCAGATACATAACTCATCAACTTCATCAACAACAGTAATTTTCCCATATGAGCCCCTGGGGGGGGGGGGGGGGATGCAGGACATGACAACATCCAAGTTTAAACCTTTAAAACCGCCTAAAGATATACAGATGGGAAGAAACTAGAGTGCTTTTTGATATCAATGATCTCATGCTGGCTAATGGGAAAATGTGTGTGTGTGTGTGTTGGGGGTGGGAGGGGGTGATGACAACTGAATTTTTAATGCAAATGGAAGCCGCCGCCGCAGTAAAATGACACGTCAAGTTTGAATATCTCACTCAGTAAAGACACGGGCTCGGTTGAAGCATCGCAATTGACAGATAGCGACTATGCGAGCTGAGCCAGAGTCGACGCCTCTAATGTGTCCCTGATAAACAAGCTACGCCCCCCGTTCGCACCATCCATCCATCCAGACGGCCACTGTGGACCTCATAATTTGCAGGTACGGCTGGGCTTTGCAAAGCCTGATCGATATTCCTGCGGTTCAGAGGCCAAATTTATGCAGATGAAAGACACTAATTATGCTCATGCCTGTGCGAGGAAGAATGACTGGGTTGCTAATGGGAAAATCAAAACACATTAAGGGGCCGCCAAAATGATTTGATTTTTCTTAAACGACTTCGCCATTCTCCGAGAACAGACGGAGAATGGAAGGCAGCGAGAGAGAGAGAGGGAGGGATCAGAAAGACGGGAGAGAGAGAGAGAGAACGCTGTTGAAAGATTTCATTTGGGCTAATTATGATTAATTCAGAATATATCTGTTCAAAAGATGGCCGGGGTCTCGTTGTTATTCTGCCCGGGCTGTGTTTTGCAGTCTCGCCGCTGTAAACAGAAAAGCACTCCAATAGCCCCGGGAGGATTGAATGTGTCCGTCAAAGAGAGTTAAAATGATACCCGCCTGTCGACTTCAGGTACGGCGGTAACCTCGGACGTAATGGCGGGTAAATCCGCTTAAATCCACTTACACCACATTTGTAGATGGAAAGTGACAGTTTGCTACTTTGGTTTCGTCTTATTTTTTTTATGTTATAAATTCATGGTATGCATCGTAGTAAGTTGAATGAATGACTATTTTAAAACGTATTTCAGCATAATGGTCTTTTATTCTTGTAAAAAAAAAGATGCCTCTGTTTCTCGATGAGGTTAACTGGCTAGAATGATCATTTGCTCTGAATTCCTTTGGCATGAGTGAAAAGGTTGGCTTCATAATGAGATCTCCACCAATTGGAAAACAAAGCAACTTTCCTAATTTGACTGATAGCACAAAATGAAGCCAAATTGTGGCAGCAGGCATCCTCCATATTGAACGGTGAACTTTAGGTAGTGATTTTTCCAAAATGCATCCTCTTGAACTCTCGACTCACGGACTAATGATGTATTTGCTTTGCCTCGGCGCACAAATGTTTCTTCGGCTTTTTTTTTTGCTCTTCGACTTTCATTGTTAGTCCTCCCTTTGCAATTAGATGAGATGCTAACTTGGATTGACAAGCCTTTGCGTCATGACTCATTTGTTGATAGATGCTGTGCAAAAGACCAGAAAACTATGATCCTCGCTAGCTTTGCTCTCACCCCCGCCCTAAAAACACTTCACCTTCGGGTCTTAAGTCGACGCGATCGACGAGCTGCGCTGTCAAATTCCCCCAAGGACAGACGTTCTCTTAAGGGGCGGCCCGGGGGGCTTTTAATTTCTAAAAAAAAAAAAAAAGATTTCTGAGAACTCAGTTAATACTCAGCTCTTTAATGATGCCCTTCTTGATAGTTAAACCCCTGAAACTTCAGTCACACACATCAGAGAGTCCAGTGGCGAGAGATTACCCGATAACCGTAAAAACCTTGTCTATCAATCAGCAAATGGACGAGGAGTTTAAAAATACCCACCTTCCCGACGATACTTATCAGCTTAGCGCCACTAATGAGAATTGCTTCATCTGCACTCACAGGGCTCCATCAGTTGATGTGAACATTATAAGAGTCGGCAGAAAGTAAAGCAAGGTCCTAGATTTTTACACTCTATTACACATCCATCTTATAAGCCCCGTTTTATTATCTTTATTTAATGGGACTTGCGATTTTTGAATTTTAGATAAGAGCCTCGTCGTTCAAGGTAAACATTTTTTACTGCGGCGTGCATTATTTCAGCCGTTTGATTTCAGTTTAAGTGGCTGAAGGGATGCGGGGTCAGGTATCGGATAAGTTATTATTATGCCTCGCCGTGCTCCCATTTTTCTCCATATTTCTCCTAGAAACACATTGGCTGCAGGATCAATACACTTCAGAGGGCCTTTAAGTTTTATTCTCTACTCTCCGTTACCCATATCTCTGCTATTCCATTACCCTCCATTTCAAACCGCAGGCATTTGGTTTTTTGATCTTCAAGAGTCCAATTTGGCAACCAGAAGTGAGACGCTTTACTTGGAACTTTGTTATGGTGTTAAAATAATTTTGTATGAATCGTGTCTGTTCTTTTTTGGACAGTAAGCAATTCATAAAAAGACCTAAAAGCTTCTAAATCTTGACATTTTACATTTGAGCATGAGATGCACACAAATGGCCAAGATCATGAGCACTTTTCAATTTCTACGTAATTAAGTAATAAAGTCAGTAGACCGTGAAAATGTTAATGCAATCGCATTGCCTTTTCATTAAGTTAGGGAAACAGCGTAAGAGTGAGAAAATTCAATTGCAAAAGGGAGCGCTGCTTCTCACTTTTTTCCTTTTTTTGTTTATTGGAATTTTGCATTTTACAAATCCAGTATAATCCCCATCCCTCCCCTACTCCCCAACATATAACCCCCCCCCCCCCCCCCCAACTGCTTCTCACTTTACACATTTCAATTAACATTTGAATTAATAAAGCGGGACACGTCATTGAAAATGCAACGTCAAATGGCTTTCATTAACATTTTCAAATTGTTGTAGATTCCCCAAGGTAAGAGCATGAAAATGCAAGTGTAATTTTAATTTTAATTATGGATTAAATGTTACACAAATATATGAAAAGGTAGGTTGTAACAACGTGATTGCATTTGGATTTTCAAATTAGAATTTTGTTAAAGCTTGACAATGAAATGTCATATTTTTCATTTTAATATGAAATAATTATCATTTTAATATTGTCATTACATTTAATTTTTTACATATTGACTTGCATGCAAAAGTGAAAAATGGAAATGCTATTGTGGGATTGCATTTTCATTTTCCAATTTGCGTTAACATGCACTTAAGTTAACTATACACTTCCATAATGGAGAGCAGACTCTTTCCCAGGTGCGTAGCAGCTGTGAGAGTGATGGTCAGTTACCGGTTCTAAATATCGAGACACTTCCAAACAAATCGTTCTGGTTTTGTTGTGATTTGCACGTTGTTTTTTGAAGTCGAAGTCAGAAGAAATTACCTTTTTGATGGCTTGAGCATCAACGCGTTATCGGCACAAATGCGCTGTGAGATTGGACAGAATCTGTACCCGTTGATCTTCTTCCTGTTCGTCTGTGTGCCTTTTCAGCGCCGGTCGTGTGGTATTGTAGATGTCAATGTGCTTGCGGAATAAATTCGGTGGTGAGTCTTTGGTCTTCGACTCTCCATTGTTGGACTAACAAGTAGCTTTCTTGGAGATCACACAGTATGTACAGAACATAATAGTACTGGATTGCCTGAAAACCTATTTGAATTCAAGTAGCGCCACAGAATGCAGAATATCTATAGGGATTATGTACTCAGTTGTAAAGCCCCACACACACACACACACACACACATACATACATACATACATACAGTGCACACACTCTATTATACAAGTATATGCTCGCACACGCCTACACACGTGTTCACACAAACAGAAACACACAATCACACTTGCACGCTTCACATTCACACGTGTTTGCACGAACACTCACATACACACTCTCTCTTTTACAGTAACTCCTCACAGCTGTCTGCAATATGTATTTTTTTACATTAAAATAATATATAAATATGATATATTACTCATTGCATTGGCAAAAAGTTACATATTGTAACTGTAAGGATGCACCATGGAAACGGAGGGCCAGAGTGTGTGTTTGTACTGTAGCTCTGCAGGAGGAGTGGAACACCGACGTTCCCGTACATGGAATCTATTCCCACCCACTCACCATTTGGTGATTCTCGACTCGACTTGCACTTGTGGCTTGAACTGATCATTCACTGATTCATTTCTGTGGCACAATGATTCCGATGCTGTCAAAGAGATTGAGGCAGCCGCAAGGTGCTGAATGTGACTTCGACACGCAGACTCACACGCGCAAAACACAAACACACTTTATGTCAGGACAGCAGCCTAAACCCACATCAGCGAAACGCAATCCGCCTGCGTGTGGAATTCCTCGCCGTGTCCGTGAAAGAAACCAAAGTGTGTCCAAAGATGAAAGTGATATCGCTCTCGTTTCGTTCGCCGTTCGCGCAAAATCGCCAACAAAGAGCTTTCCAGTTTAGAAGGCAAGGTGACATTGACCTATTTCCCTATGGAAAATTCACACACTGCACAGTGCAAGTTAAGCTGGCACACCTGCCCTAATACCCAACATTTTGTCTGATGAAAGAGTGCAAGCAGATTACCTGTTTATAACCTCAGAACACTGAAGGGTATAATCTGGGATTAAGGAGCATAATACAATTGGGAAAAATCTGCTACTGCGGGATCACCCGGGGTCACGGGAGTTTACAAACTGACAGGTACAACTTTGACATTTCACATACCGGCCTTTGGATTTTTCCGATTCTTTTTTTTTTTAACAACCAACCAAGAAAGAGAGAAAATGAACAAACCTGAGTAGAGAGGCGAGGGACAACGTTCTGAGAATTTATTACCCTGAAATAATATACCGGGCGCCGGTGAATTTCTTCTTCATCAGTAGATGCAAAAAAACAAGAGATTTATAACAGCGGGATTTTCTCGCCCCGTGCCCCCGACGGACTCCCTCTGCATTCAATTTGAGTCGGAGGCCGGCTTCATCGGTATGAGCCGACGCGATGCTGTGCGCCTTTCGACGGTGATTAGGTGCGAGGCAATGCGCATCGGCTGCAAATCAAACAAACGCGCAGTACATGCCAGCAATCAATGTGTTTATGCCTCTTAACCCGGGATCAATAGGGACTTATGTATTGACAGAAACCATCTGCCTTCTGATGCCGATGGTTTTGAGTGGGTTCGGCCAGACCAGAATACTTAATGCAGTTAACAAAAAGGCCGTACCTTTAAAAAGACAGTCACCCACAACACCCACATCCATATCCAAACACAGACACCCCCAGCATGGGATCGTTATTGTGCTGCAGTCCACATATTGAGTGTTCAGAGGCCACCCCCCCGCCTCCCCCGCCGTGCAGAGGATTGGTACTGGGAGCGCAGTGTGTGTCTGGACACTTAACCTCTGCTCACCCGGACACCATAACTTCCACACGCAGAGACAATGTAGACTGTGAGGCGACTATTCAGAGAAACCCGGTTAACACGCCGGGTCTGGGTCCGGCGCACGGATCCCTGGGAAGATGCTTTAAGGAAAACTGTGCCTAAATACATATTTTACCGATACATTTTTCTATCATTACATTAACAACAGCAGGCAGATCAAAGGGGACGTTACTGAAACCGTGAAACTCTTGCGATACCTACATTTCAAGGTTCCACTTTCTGGGTCTCGCAATACGGAAATTATAAGGTTCCCTTTTCTTTGCAAAAGCTATGAAACACAAAATGCACAAGGTAGGAAGCCTCCCTGGGGTTGCGGTGCAGAGTAATGCCACTGAAGCAACTTCAGGATCAGTGCCTTGCTCAAGGTATCTGCAGCAGTGCAGCATATCTCGCCAAATCGTTATAAAGGCGAGAGCAAAAATCCAAACAAAAATCCCCCGGAAATAGATTTGGAAGCCGTATCTAAACCAGATCACATCAGGGGAGCATTCAGGACCGATGTTCCCTCTAAGCTACTATCTTCTATAATACCATCTTGTCAGTCATTCGTCTTTGCAACCACTTCGTTCGCAGAATTAAGTTGATAGAAGCAGGTGTCGAAACTTTGGCGGTGAATGACACCGGAGTGAATTGACATCCTCGCAAGAACACTCCGCGGACGCCAATCCGTCGACGCGTGATCGTTTGTTTCCTCAGGCCTTGCGCTAATTAAATGAACCCCAGGGATGATTTAGCGACCGATACGGCAATTAACCAATTAAAGAGGCTATTGTTAACCCTGCAGGGAGAAGCTCTATCCCGTGCGCCGGCGCGAAACGCTCGCTGGTCTTGGTCTCTGGAAAAGCTCTGGAATGTTCTTAGCCTCGAGGTAAGCCTGGTGTGAAAAAGGCTGGAGATGAACGATACGTCTTTTGTCTATTTAAAAAAAAAAAAAGCAAAACACCACAGAGAAAATTGACTTGTCAGACGGCCAGTGATATGACTAATAGCATCTGCTTGTAGGGGGCTTTTGAGCATGGTCCGGGATGACTCATCGTGTACTGCTGTCCAAATCGATGCAGCGAGCATAAGGTTAGGAGGGAAGTGATTGAGGGATCACGGGAGAAAGTTAAACTAATGGCGAAGCATTTAGTGTCGCAGTATAGCGGCGCATTGCAATAGAGTGTTTTTGCAATAAAGTTAATTTGGAAAATTGCTCAACTGCAATATTGTGCATGCACAGTTAGTATGTTTTCAGTTGTGCAAGGGAGTAAAGTCTGACTGAATCCTGTTATTAGATATCAATAATGTTACCACGTCTCAAATCAATGCAGTTCTACATTGATTTACTCTCACTCTCCCGCCCCTCCCCTACACCTGGAGCCGGGTGTCCCTTTCCTCTCTCCTGCACAGCATCTGAATCCCAGTTGAAAACACCATCTGTTCCCAAGCCCCCTTCCAGCAGCGTGCGATGCCCTTTTACCCCAACATGCACGTGGGAGGTGTCTCTCTCTCTCTCTCTCTCTCTCTCTCTCTCTCTCTCCAGCCCGATACCCATACAGGCACCCGGTCATCTGTATGCATCCGGCCTCCGTGGCTCCATTCCAGAGCTACGCCGCCCCGGCATCGGCCTTCACAGCTCCCTGAGGTGGAACTGCTTCCGTTCCCATGAGGGTTCAGCACGCGGTACCCGTGTGTGTGTGTGTGTGTGTGTGGGTATTGTATTTTTCATGTGATTTTCTTTAATGGCACCGCCATATACCGCATTGAAATTGGATCCACAGTGGGAGTTCAGGCAGGGCATTACTCAATCTCTTTTACCTTGTGGATTCGTGGTATGCAATATACCGTGCCACATATAGGAAGTGTGGTACTCGTTGTTATTTTCATGAGGCTTTCCATGCTTTTTTCTCATTTCGTTGTTAATGCAGAGAACTGAAGTTGACCTACCGCTGTAAAAAAACAAAACATGCAGCAGTCAAACTTTTTTTGTTGATTATTTTTACCCGCGCTACCGTCTATAGCGTTATTGCCTTGTGTCACATTGACTGACACAAATTTTATTATCATACAGACAAGCCTTGGTGCCATTTCCTTGAATCCTTGAATATGTGCCTTTGCCATATGCCTACTGTTTGGACATCATTATGAAGGAAATTTATTGACACGCAGAGTGTACAAGGAAAACAATTATAATCCAGAAGGCCACCATATTGAGCTTATGAGCATATATTGGGTTTGTTATTACGTTATATTATGTCTTCTTCTAATGTTTTCAGAATTATTTGCACTCATAAGTCGATTAAGAGAAAAAGGTCTTACACTTGCTCTTGCTCCACAAGTCTAAAGCCTGTTAAGCCTCTGATTGCGGCTTGCCAGGAGATTTAAAGCAATGCAAACCGAAGCATCCCGAGAAAAGAGCAGATAAGAAGTGACGAAAGTGCCACCATTACATTGCACAGCTCTGGCAAAGTACGGCATGTCAAGATAACCCAGAGGAAAAAGGAAATTACTTCAGTACTATTCTTCCAGCGCGTTATTCATCTGAATAAATGAGACACCAGCATTCAGGCCACTCAAATTCAATTTCCTGAGCATCGCCCGCTAACAGGGTAAACTGGGTTTTGTGATCTAACACTTCCCTCAGTCCCCCTGTTGAGATTTGAGGGTCTAAATTTCAGCATTTTAAATTTAAATGACGAAAAGAAGAAAAAAAAAGAATATATCATTTCATTCCATTTAGAAGTTATCAATGTGAAGTGTCAGTTGACAGGTCGGTACCGATACTGACCTCGTGCACCCGAACGACAGATTCATTCAGAGAAATACATGTTGTACAGACGTGTTTGCTAAATGAAGCTGTCACATCGAGACAAGTGCTAAATTAACTATTAGAAATGGGAGTTTAACTAGATGCCTCAGCCGTCGATGAAGGTACAGTGAGGCTACAGCTTAAATGGGGTGTAACAGATGCCTCGCGGCGGAATGGGTGGCTGGCAGAGTTGGACTTGTAACTCAATATTAGCAGGCTCTATTGCAGATAAGTGGGAGTTGCTTTTGACTCCTCACACCTTGGAACCATACAAATGCAACATTAGCCACTGGAATGTCTATTTAAAGGTGCTACATGTAGAATTTTAACGTCAATAAATTATTGGCACATTATGTCTGGGTAATTGTCGTAAACAAAGAAGACCATCACTGAGAGGATCGGCAGCCTCTACACTGCGTTTTACATTGTTCGCCGCCGGGTCGGATTTGGCGGGAAATCTGCTGGATCGCTTTGGCGGCAAAAAACCCGGTAGAGGGCGCTGTTCTTCCAGCGCTAACGGAGCTAAAGCTTTCAGAGTTTCTGGGCGACGGCGGGATGGTGGAAGGAGACACTCTCATGTTTAAATGTGTTGATCCAAGTTGCTGATGGATTTGATCTGAGCTGCTCCACTCTGGGCTGTTTTGATCCTGCCTCAGCTAGCCAAACTGTAGGCCCAAAACTGCACTGACCATCATTAAACCCACAACTGCAGACATCATTTGAAATCCTGCTAGCTCCATCTGCCATAAGGATCCTAAAACACCTATTTCAACCCGGAACATCTATTTCTCTTAAACTCAAGCGCTCTACCAAACGGTTCATAAGGACTGCTTTTACTACACCTTATGGGACTAAATTCGAATGACTTGCAATTGAAACAGGGTATTACAATAGGCTCCTGATTATAGAAATCTATTCTCGTCGTCAAACATTTTCCCCCAGGAACAGGGTATTCTTTGAGACGCTTTGACGCTGGTTCCTTTTCGTCACCCAAACCCCACAAGTGTGGATTTCATAAGAAATTATGTCAGCCTGGCGCCACTCATTAGCAGTCCTCCCCTCGCCCCCCTCGTTTGCTTCCTTTTTGTCACAATTAAGGCTCCGGCTTTTAGTCATCCTCCTCTCTCTTCCAAACACTAATGATCTTTCTGAACACTGGGATTAACTGAGGCAATGACCCCCAGCACGTGAAATTAAATTAGCACGAGTCCCCGGTGCTGTGCCCCGGAGAAGGCCACTTGACACCGAGGCTGGTGATTTTTTGGGGAAGTGGAAGTATGGTCAGGAACAGTTAGTCAAGGGGATGAGGGAAACGAGAAAAGATAGGTCTTCGCCAACGTTAGATCTTGTCTCTTTGGTGTCCTTTTGGGGTTAAGTGATCACAGACGGGCTGGGTTGGTTGGAATGTGCTGTGTGCAGTTAACTGACATCGGGATTTCTGGGTTTCTGGGCAATGCAAAGTTACCTCTAGCTGCCATTTGTGGCTGTGGTTAAACAAAGGTCTATCTCTGTAGCGATCCTTTCCGTAATGTTGTCAGACACTTCGTATAACAATCTGAGCCTGTCGGTGGCAAAAACAAGCACTTGTGGAAGTACTTTGATCGATTGCCCCTGCGGATTACGTTGTAGCCATAGCAGCCCGTTTCGCGACTGCCGACTGAGGCGATCTACCGGAGCAATTCCAACACTTTTTGTACCTATTTTGCGGTATAAATGACGAATATGTACAAATAGAGCCCAGGTTTAAAAATACCGGAATTCCCCCTTTAACACTGAGGATGACAGTAAATGAGTAAAAATTTCATCACCCGAAAATCCAGAAAATTCCAAAATAAAAGTACCATCATGACTGATAAATTGATTCACTCATTCATTAATTTGCAGAAGATTGAGCTGCAGCATTCGCAGGGAACGGTAGCCTCGGCATTGTAGAGATTAGTCACCCCACTCCTCTCTGATCAGAGCAAAAACTCTGAGAGAGAGAGAGAGAGACAACGGCGTCTAACTAGGACCAGAGGACGGTAGAGATCCGAGCTCCTCTCTCCCTCTCCTCACCCACTTACTTGCTCTCTCATCTATTCCCTGACGCACGCAGACCTCCCACGTCATCCGAGTTACCCACTGCCCCCCCCCCCCCACCGCTGCCTATTATAACCTCCGTGTAAAAGCTCCGAGCCAGGCTTACTTCAAGTGATAAGACGTCTCTGTGAAATGAGTTGCCGGTGCTCCTTCACTCATCCGTTTGGCGTGGCACGACCCGGCGAGGTTGCTGTCACAAACAGCGAGCGAGTTAAAATAGCACATTCAAGTCTCCTTCATATCCGCAGTTAATTATCAGAAGCAGCTCGAGTCGGCGTCCGTGCGAGATGATAATTGATTTACTCGTCATGACATTGTGTTCAGTTGGGCTACGGAATCGTTTTGATACGGACCAACAAAAAAAAAAAGCGCCGGGAACGTAAAATGCGATTTTTCTAATTTGTGGCACCTATTTGTAAAAGTGAACGATCCCCGCCGAATATGACTTATTTCCCAACTCCATTCCTGTGACTTTTATTGGGTGTGTTAATAGTCTGTAACGTTAACATGGCATTTACGGGCAAGCCGTTTCGGAGGTTTGGGAGGCCGTTTAACACGTTTAACAGCCTGTGAACTAATTGCGTTACGGGTCTGTTGGAAAAGAATAGATTGCGATGAAAGGAAGAGAAGAGAAAAGAACCGCCTTGGATTCCTCCATAGTCCAAGCAAACATCACGCAGCCGTGTTGTAATTTGATTGGACCTCGCAAGGACGCAAATGTTAAACTCAGTATGTGTTGAACTAATTGGTTAATTCGGATGACAAATAGTGCTCTTAATCTGACTTAAACCTTTATGAGTTAAATTCAGGGCCCATACACACTGAAACAAGTCGGTGATCATCATCAGAATGCTTTTTTTCTTAAAAGACCACCGATGTAGTGAAGGAAAAACCCACATCTGATGCAACAACGTTTTCTGTTAGCGGAGATGTTTTCCCTTTTCTATTCAAGGTACATCCCGGGGCTCGCCAAACACGATGCTGCAATGTCCTTGAAAGTGGCTGCTTGAGCTTGAGACATAATCACGTTGCCATGGTGCTGAAGAAGAAAAGCCCTCTTAGTGAAGGTGGAAGATAAAGCAAAAAAAAAAAAAACCTGCATCATGTTTGGGGTTTTTCATGTCCATTTGATGGAATATTTGATCTGTTTTTTTCCGCTCAGGCTGTTTTCCGACGTGGAGTAACAAGGCAGGTGCAAAAGGGGAATAGGATGACAAAAAAGTTTTCCAACAACCTTTCAAGAAAGTAACTTTGGTTTAGGCGTTTTGATCCACTCTGCTGATCGCTTTGATCTGAGCCACTTCGGCGGCGCTGCTCTGCTCTGGGCTATTTTGATCCCGCCTCAGCAAGCCATCCACAGTTTGCTATAGGGACATATGTACTGTCAGATCAGATGGGGCCACCTCACACTTCCTTTCACACAGTTACAGGTGCGGGAATATCACCCCGTTTTTTTCCCACTGATTAAGTTCCGTGTTGCTGATTGGAACTGCACATGCTGCTCTGGGTAAAATCTGAGCTAAAAAAAAAAAAGTTGGCGCGTTAGAGGCTGGCGGATCTCCAAATTGTGCCGGGAATGTTTTTGTTTTTTGGAGCCCGGGGCATTTTGAAAATCTGAACCGATTGGCCGCGATGAACAAATTTGATGAAGATGACATCCAAACAGGTGAGTTTGTGTGAGGCATAATTTCTTGCCTCACTTCCAAATTTGATGCAACGGCAGCCAAACTTGACATGACTGTTTCAGATCAGCACATTTAGTCATGCTCTATGGCGCCACCGTCAGGCCAATCTTCCAATTCATGCTAGAGGAATGAAATTTGGAGGATAGGTTTCTAATTTCCCCCACTATTCGGGCAACAAATGACCCCGATCAGCAAGATGGTGGCGCTATAACATGCAACTTTACATACTGGCCCTATAACCCCTGAACCGTATAGAATATTTCCTCAGATTCCTTCATTCAATGTGGATCCGCTGCACATCCTGGTCTCATTTTTGACTTGATAGTTTTAATGCAAAACCTCTTTTTTTTTTGCTATTTCTCCCACAAAGTTGATGCAATCACCTTGACATTTTGCAAACAGCATACTTGGACTTCTTAGACGGCTATTTTGGTTAGTGAAGTGTGTCAGATTACACGTTGGTTGTGTTTCTATGATGTTTACATGAGGACAAATTGGCTGTTTTGCAAATTGCGATGTGTTAGGCATCTGTGTGTAACCCCTGCGTGCAGTTATATTCTTACTTGTTTTCAGGAAGAAAAAAAAATTAAGAGTCAATACTTGATTAAATTACTAGTTTTTTTGTTTTTTTTTGCTGTGTACTAACCTGAGGTATGGATTTCACGCAGGGGGGAATGCCAAAGGTAAAGTCAATAACGGACACAAAAACAAATTATAATTGCTGCTTGTTGCAGTGCGGGTGATTGGACAAAAGGCTCTGGAGAACCTGAATAGCAACAGAATCAGCCAGTTTATTGAATTAACAGAGGGAAAAAGGTGATTTTTAAGGAAAAAAACAAAATCATACACCGTATGGCAAAAACAAACTCTCACAACAGTCTTTTGTCATATTTCTTCAAACAAAACAATTTTCTCCATTGTCCTTTCGTCCCACCGTTGGTCCGGTCCACTGTTGCCCCACCCCTCCTGGTAGGGAATCTGAGACAGCATGTATCCAGTCTGAGGTCACCACTATGTATTACCGCATCACCTAAGTATGCAGCGATGGAGCCTGAGCGGTCCATCAACCTCTGGAAGGTGGCTCCCTATAGGCCAGTACTCGGTAGTGGTACAGTCCAGGCAGTGGCAAAGGTGGTCTTCTCTTAGAAATATTCTGTGCTTCATCAAAATTATTTTCTCAAATGAATGATACTTTTTTTAAGTGAGCAGAATCCTAGAATTGCCGAGGATGTCTTTAAGAGCCACTTTACTTTAACAAACACTTCATCACCCAGTTCCTGCTCTGCACTGTACACGTCTTGAACACAGTGGTTCATTACATGTTGCTCCAAACTTTGAGAGTGCAACTGTTAATCATATTCGACTGAGTGAAGTTCCTAATTTCCTACTGTTTTCCTAAAAAAAAATGCTTGCCTTTTTTCTGCAAACTTGGGCAAATGGGTGCAAGCCATCATTCAGGACTGACACATGCAGTGTATTTGCCCCACGATGGCAGAGTGACAAATGTGATATTACAGTAGTTGCTTATTATTAATTCATACAGCTGATCCAGTTGGAATTAAAAAAGAAAAAAGAAGTAGTAAGTAAGAAGAAGTAAATCACTATGTGCTCAACCTCTCTTTTTTTTTTGCAGCGAGCGGCTGCAAGTATTAGCGAGACCGAGCTAAATTAAATTAAACTCGCACGATGACAAAGTAAAAGTAAACACATCCGTAAAAACAATTTCATTAAACGCACCCGAACGAAAAGAGATATGTTGTGACGTTCATTTGACTGCGCAGAGTTTTTTTTTGTTTTGTTCAAATATAAACCAGCCGAGCGTGATAACTAGACTCGAAAGAGTTAGCATTTAGGAATTCCAACAAACATGGATTTCCATTATGAGAATTTACGGTCTAGGAAATTGACTTGACATTTGCATCTGGGAAACTAATGGGATTTTCAGCATCAGGAACGGCTGATGAATTAATACCGGTAACTTTTTTTGTCACTGTAATGCAAATTCTCAGTCAAAATGACTTCCAGACCAGCGCCGGTGTTGTGTGTGTGTGTGTGTGTGTGTGTGTGTGTGTGTGTGTGGTAAATAAGCCCAACAAATCAAAAAGAGAATGGCTGAAAGACTGTAGGGACACATTACATACCTGCCTGTTCCGAAGAGACATAATTAGATACTTCCATAATCCTGCAGGAGTTTCTCGTTTCTTTTATTTTTGACATATGATTATGTTATTGATACTTTTTTTTTTGTTTTAATATCATTATCATCATCTGATTGGCTAGGGGGCAGTTCTACAGTGGAATTAATAAACTTTGCATTGAAGGCATTGAAGTCCTCATAATTACATTAAAAAAGAAAAAAAAGTTTTTGACCAATTGGATCGCTTGGCTGAAATCTTGAAAAAAAAAATTGACAATAACTTATTGCCATCGTGGAATTTTGACTCCTTTTCTTGCATCGCTAGTCAGGCCTCGACTATACCGATCTCTACCCATGACAATATTGCATGGTAACCTACTGCCTCTCACTCATCTCTGCTGATCCGTCAAACCCACACACAAAGTGTATATTTAAGCAATTTGCCGTCAAGACCTTTATCCTGGAAAACATTTGACTATAGAATAATGAGGAGAGAAAAAGGGGCGAATTGCACGCCTTTCCCTTCTGAAATGAATTCCCCGGGGCTCAGCCTGTGCGGCGAGCAGATGGTGTGTGTCCCTGTCTGAGATCTCTCTCAACTCGAGACGGATCCCATGCCTCTGTCTTTCACTGGGGAAAAAAAAGAATCCGGTGCTTTCACCTCCCGAGCTTATCTAAAGTGTACTCGCGGCTCCGTGAGTGTAAAGCCTGCGCGAAAAACACAACGCTATACTCTCACCTCTGACATCGGCTGATTTATGCAGCAGCTAGCCCGCGCGATAAGGGATGCACGTGCACGTACCCGCTATTGCAATACATACATTACAAACAACACACAGAAAAGTTGTCCAACTCATGTGCAGACACACACACACAAACATATTGCTGTTCGCTTGCATTAAACTCATTCACAATTCAAATAGCACGACAAGGGGATGTATATATAGTATGTATATATATGGACATATAGGGAGATGCTGTGCAATGCAGAGCACCGTCCCACCGGTTGTCACACCATCCACAGATCAGAAGCCTGTCTCGTTACGATTTTACCTCAGGGCATACCCAACCCCTTACGATGCCTCTGCTGTAAACACATCACGGATATTGAACTCGCCGAAGTCAGAGACGCTTTCAGCTTTCCAGGAAACAGGTGGAAACAGAAGAAACATGTGTTTTAGAGACGCGTCGCAATATTAACGATCAAACGGACATGTGTTGATAAAGAGGCGGGTAGACTGACAGCAAGACAGATGATGAAACCGGCATTTGTTTTGTATGTGCCACACTTCCCTCCAACTCCAAAGTTCAGCGAGGTCGCTCTGGTGCTTTTTTACGCTGGGTAAATTGACCCCCCACTTCATACTGATGAAAATAGATTGCCTGGTCCCTGCCACCGTGAGCCGAGACACTTGACACATGAGATGTTACTCATATTTGCAATGCAAAACCGCAGAATATAGATAGAATATAGATGACTGCTGTGATCATTCCCTGCCACGTGCGGAGTGTGAAGCCTGGCGAAGATAATGGAACCTTGAGAGAGGCTGGCTGGTGTGTGTGTGTGTGTGTGTGTGTGGTGTAGATGTACTGTGGGGCAAATCCATCTGAATTATTGAGACAAAAACACCAATGCTGTGCATCTCCAAGACGAGGCCCCAGGCAGCGGCAGCTAAATAAATGAAGACCTCTCCATCGGAGACTGACACAGAGCGACCTTGTTACCTGCAAACCGGAGGGCCCGAATCAGAGACTGCGACGCTAAAAAGGAAGGGCGCCAAACCTCCAGCTGTCAAACAGATGAATACTTCTCAGGGAAGGTTTAACTCTGTGGGCTGTTCTGCTTCACATGGTTGAGAATTCAGAACTAGTTTTGGGGGTGGTCTTGTCCATTCTTGCAAAGATGGTGTATAGAATAAAAGACGTAGGATCATTCCCGAGGGCAGTGATGTTACATTTTCCTTTGGACCAACAGCGAGATCAAAATGATTTCCCCTAGAGCCAGACTCACTGTATTTATTCAAATATTGAAGGACAAGGTCAAAAAAAAGTACAGTTTAACTGGCATTGTTGAGTGATGGTGATCTCTTTCTGAGCTTCAAAAAGGTTTACCAGAATACATGTATGATGTGGGTCCTCTAACACTGGTACATGAGGATTTAGGAAATTTGTGTGTGTGTGTGTGCTACTTACAAAACCTTGGGATAAAAGCCTGCAAGGGCTTTAATTAAAGTATCTATCTTCTGTTTCCAACCTCGGAGAACACGGAAAAAACAATGCCACTATTTTATTTAGCGCCGATGTACACTTGACACACTCCGCCTACCTAATTGATCTCCATGATTTCCAAGCCTTTCTGCATCTCTGAAGAGACAGGGGGCCCGGCTCCCGCTAACAGCTAAGACAGAACGGGGAAGAGCAAAGAGCCGGGGCACGTACCTTGAGCCATAAAGGTGTCCGACACATCGTGGACACCTTCGCAGCAAATAAAGCATGTCCGGCTGACATCTCCGATACCTGCCTCCAGTCTCATTACACCTCTCAGCGCAATTCCCAGCCTTTACATCCTCAGCTTCCCTTGAGAGGTCGGAAGCTGAAGGTGCTTGATTTGCAGCGGATCTTCAAGATCTGTTAAGGTGTCTCCAGACCATGACTCTCAAGACATGCCGTAACCCCAACCTGAACCTAATCCTACTTCTAACCTTAGATCTTTTGCCGCTCTCGTTCCTTTGGCATTCTTTGGTATACAGTACATAATTTCCGGGTATTGAAGTTCAAACTTTTCAAACAGTTGCCTCTCTCTGCTGATGTGCGAAGCCTAGTGCCGCTTTAATTAAAGTCGCAAAGCCCTCATCTCTAAATTAGTCCCTAGTAGGAATGAAGACCAGACAAGTCCTCACTTGGCAGGATTTTCTCTGCGAGGACGTTTGGTGCTCATAAGTCTAGAAGGACAAGAACATACACACTCAAAACATACACGTTTCACATTCACATTGAAATGAGGGGAAGAAAAGCTACTCTAAATCCTTTGGAGTTTCTTTGAGATTCGGCTTTACACTGCAGTTGATGTTTTTTTAGTTGCGTACATATATATGAATACCTTCCTCATCCTATTACATTTCCTCTTGTGAGCAGCAAGGGACTGCTCAGACTCACAGACATCAAATGCTTGGCTTAAAGAAAGCACATTTCATTCATTTACCCACTTATTGCTATTCAGGATTACGGGTTGACTGGATCTTATCCCAGCATGCACTGGCCACGAGTCCATCACAGAGCTAACGCAGATGGACAAACGCACTTTAGAGTCTCCGAGCCACCTGACTGGCGTGTCTTTGGGAGAACATGCAAACTCCACATGGAAAGGAGCGGGAACCTGTGGAGCTTCTTGCCGCGAGGACGATTGTAACCACTCAATCGCCACGCTGCACGGAAACAAATTCACCGCAATTCGAAAAGTATTCACTATTCACAATGTCACAATGTTTCGGATATCGTTTTTTGACACATTCATATCGTGTCAAGAGTCACTTGAAGCTAAACTAGGCTGTGTTTTTCCAATTCCCAGCCACGGGGCATGTATGCCTCGCCCCAAAAGATGGAGCCCTTGAAGGCAGCAGTACCACCCACATGACTTTATTTATGTCTGGAGTTATTCAACCAAAACAAACAGAGGTCTATTAGTGGGATGGTGGTGCACTGTGTTTGATCTCTTTGATCTCTCCCCCGTGTCTCTCTCCGCTTGCCGACTCAAGGAGCCATTCAACATGATACAACAATCAACCATACAAGATGAGCTCCCCTGCTACTAATTCATGTAAGTAAAATCCTACTATGCAGACATCTCATCCTACCCGTGTGAGGAGAAAAAAAGGGTGATGTGAGGACAATGTGGCCAAACAGAGTACATTGCAACCGATTTCCCATGACACTTCATACAAGCCCTTACAGTGGTTCAAGTTTGAATTTGACGGGCATCGCGCAGAGACGATTTGTGATGCCAGGAAAGACACAAGCAGATTAAAAGGTGATTTAAACCGCCTTAAACTCTATAAAGCAGGTAAAGGAGAAGGAAATTGGGATCGGGCTGCAGAACCTAATGCACACGAACGCCCACGTCATCCCAGGAATCCTTGAGATTCTTCCCCACCCCTGGTTTCCATTCTGTGTGGTAAGTACTTTGGGGAGTTGAACCAGTGAATCACGGTGCAGCAGTTTCTATCTGTACAGAAAGACAGATCCTAACAATGGTGATGAGTGATGATACGCGCACACACACATGCACACAAATCTGTGAAACTACAGTACAGTATTTTTAACATCCTATTCTGTCTTATAGTAGATTTGTCCTAATTGTGGGTGGGCTCATTAGTATTTGTTGGCAGAGCTACATCAGAAATTCCACCATCAGTTACTGTCAAGATGCAAAAAGCTTAAAGTAAGAAATTGGAAGTTATGGCTGATTGACACCAGCACAATTACACCATTAAATTCAATAATTTTTGATTGTTTGTTGAAGTCCTAGTCCTGGTTGGTGATGGAGCTTCACTCTTCACCGCGGGCACAGCAGCAACATAAAGCCTTGATCATCCTGGAGAACAGTTGCTGGATCTTCTCCTTTGGTTTGACCTCTGAAAATGGAACAATTCAAATGATCACCCCATGATATGAAGCAGAAATAATACACTTGTACAGATAAAGTTTGGCTTTGTCTATTACTTTTCTCCTTGTATTGAGCTTCTGGGACAACTGCTCCGTCCTCAGACACCATAGTGGACGTTGCTCCGTCCTCAGACACCATAGTGGACGTTGCTCCATCCTCAGACACCATAGTGGATGTTGCTCCGTCCTCAGACACCATAGTGGATGTAGTGGATGTTGCTCTGTCCTCAGACACCATAGTGGATGTTGCTCCATCCTCAGACACCATAGTGGATGTTGCTCCGTCCTCAGACACCATAGTGGATGTAGTGGATGTTGCTCTGTCCTCAGACACCATAGTGGACGTTGCTCCATCCTCAGACACCATAGTGGATGACGCTCCGTCGTCAGACACCATGTGGATGTTATCAAGACGTCATCAGGCTCTTTTACTGAAGATCAGTGGTCATCACTTTCTCTCAGGTGGCCCATTGTCATGAAAGGATGGTCCAGAGCATCAGCAGCGCCGATCCTAATGTCTGGATCCAGGTGCAGCATCCATTTCTGGAGCTCCATAAACCACCACAAGTCCTTGTTTTCTGCTTCATCCCAGGCATCCGGGTAGAGCTGCATTTGGAAATAAAGTCAATGGCAGTTCTGTCAAATCCATTTCCTAGCTCACGGAAATGGAGCAAATGAACACTATTAATTGCAATTGAATTTGCAATATTAATCTCGTATTTCTGAGATTTTAAAGTCATATTTCTGAGATTAATCTTGTGTTGTGTGATTTTTAAATTGTTGTTTGCCAGATTAAAATATCTAAGATTTTAAAGTAGTATACATGAAGAAACAAGATAAAGCTGAGTGGCAGAAATGGAGGAACTCATTAAACACGGTAGGAGAGAAAACCAGCAGCACTCTGGACCCGGAGGGCCAGATTTGAGGAACTCTGCTCTATGGCATGTCAATTCGAGGGGATGGGACGCTCTTCTCTGTTGCAGCCCCACTTTGTGATTCAGACTGATAATACAGGTGTATTTTTACATAAAGTAAGAAAGAAAGTCAAAGACAAGAGATGAAAAAAGTGGGGGGCGGTGGGAACATCCAAATTCCTCTGAGGAAGAGAGAAGGCAGAACAAAGGAGAGGAGAGAGCAATGACAGGAAAAAATGATACAAGCATCCCTTAGAATAGATGCTACCAGATAGAGAGCTGCTCCGGATTAACACGAGGAGTCCTCTTTACCCAATAAAGCGTGTCTGAATATCTTATCTGGGGAACCCAAGGCAAATTGAAATTCCAGTCAGGCGCAGTCCACGACAGAGACCATATGCTGCTGTTTGATTACCCCTCTCTCTCGCTCTCCTATCCATGTTCACATTTCTCCTTAAGTCTTAAGGACAGTACAGGCTTTCGGTACAGGCTTTACCAGCGCAGTGAATTACGGCGGTGTCACTAGAGTGGCGCCAATATTGTTCTGAACTCTGTCGAGATTAAGAACAATCTTCTGCTAGACAGCACACTACGGTTTCATTAACAGCAATAACGTAGAAGATCATTGGTTTGAAGTGCATGTTGTCGTGCCTTGCCATTCATATTTCGTGACAAAATTCCGCTTTGCTAATAAATGGATTAATTCGGTGGTGGCCCCTATCAAACGTGTTAGATTATTAGTTTCTTCACTGAAAGGGGCGGATCCCATTTGGGTTTTGATCATCTCCAGCAGGGGTTTTAAGGGGTATTCTTTTCCGAGGTATTTTCCAAAGATTTAACCCAATTCAAAAAGCCTTGAAAACACACACACACACACACTTCCAATGCATGCACCGAGCAGAAGAAACAACAGAAAAACAACATGTTCCGCCGCCACTGAAACAATTTCCTCCACTTCTGTGGGGTCTCATTACTGCTCCGAGAAGCTAATTGGCTTTAAAAGACCACTAAACATTTTGCGACTGCGGATCATTTTGTAAATGCTACCCCAATTAACTGACAGAGAAGGAGTGCTGATTGTACCACTTAGTGCTAATTTCGGAGCAGGTTGGATGTGAATAATCGTGCGTCCGCGCTGCGAGTGGTTGATGGGTCGCTCTATTCTGACCCATTGTGGGTAAAGAGGCTCTGATTGCATCTATGTTGTGGTCTGCAGTTGTAAAGAGTATTTTGCTGCTTTGGTATTGCCTTTCATAATGTTATTGGGTTAACATAGCTAGCTAGCAAGTAGCAATTAAGTAGCATTAATTGACAACAGAGGTCAAACTGTGTCCCCTATAGAGTGTCCTCTATAGGACTGCATGGACTTCCGGTCACTTGTGGACCGTGTTGCTTGCAGTGTGAACGCACGGTCATTGTCATTTGTTGCGAAGGGGAGTCGATGGTGCTTTAGTTATGTGTCCTGCCACGCTGAGGAAATGTGTGCAACAAATACCCAATTGAAATACTCCACTCAAGTGTCATTGTAACCCTGCGACAGTTCGGAGCGCATTATTGACAAAAAATGAGTGGCAGTTGCAATATATGGGTGTCACACCGCTGCTACAAAACTAAAACCTTGCATTGCATTGCCGCTAACTAATCTGGCCGGTATGTCACACACCGACACTTTCCTCTGCAGTGCTTATTGGGATGGGATTTTCTCGCTATTCCACCAAGAACAACTCTCATTATGCAAACTTTACTCTGAAAGGTGTCCAGAATTTGCTTTGGTGCTCTGCCATGATTAATGAAAACTCCTCTGCGGGTCTCTCTGCAGGTGCATCCGAGTCCCAGCAAGAAGGGAAATGTGAGAATGCTTGACAGCAAGGTTGTAGGTACGGCGACAAAGCGTCAAATCAAGAACTTAATTGTGAAGAAATTAGGTTTAAGTTAACAAATGTAATTTTGTAAAGTCACAAAATGATTTTTTTCTTGTCTGGTGGAAGTATGGCTGCAAACTACATGAGGCATGGCACAGCAATGTGCTAAACATGAAAACACTGCCCTACTATTACAACACTAGCCATCCTAATCAGTTTACATGACCTTGATCCCATTATGTAAGGTCGTGCTGATCAATTAACACAGGGGATGTACTGCTGTCCTGTATGGCTATGTAATTGGTACATAATCCGGCGGGATGCCCCACGCGCCCCGGATCTGTGCCCTATGACTACTACACTTTGATCATCACTCATTAGCACTGTGGCAAATACAGGACGGTGATTACTTTTTGGAAATTACACAGAGAGAGAGAGAGAGAGAGAGAGAGAGAGAGAGAGAAGGGAGCTATTCCAGACATGCAGGGTTTGAGTAGAGGAAAGCAAATAGCCCTAAATCGCTGCTGGTGGATTAGAGTGCGAAAACAAGGGATTTGTTATTTATACCTTTTAAAAACCCCACTGTATACAACTCTCGAGAACAATGTCGATTTTATTTTTGTTACTACGTTAACTTTCGCTCATTTTCTTCATTTCAGCAACAACAAAAAACAAGAGAGGCAATTTCCTGCAGCAGTTTCCCCAGCCTCCATTCTACACTGTTTACACTGGCTTTCCCCAAAAGTATCGAGGTGATGGCTGCACCCCCACCCCCCCCCTTTGATGTTCCCCTAAATGCACATAATAGCACAGGTGACAGGCAAAATGCTGCACTCTAGCACTTCCAAGAAATACAAGAAAGATAAAAGAAATGCAAAACCTCCTGTCTGAATGCCTGGCCCCGTCCCACAGCTTCTGAAATTCTCAAATGTCAGGAGTGCACCATTATGCACTCTCCCGGTACACTGGAATACCCTCGAATAGCCAGATCTACTTCATTGTTAAAACAACACACATATGCTGGAAGTGTGTTTTGCAGCGAGTTCAGTGTTAACCGCCAAGGACACCATGCCTGATTCAGCATCAAAACATAATTCTCAACCTCAAAACACATTCACAAAACTTTTCATAAAGTCTTCGTAAATTTGTCGTATTTGTGTGTGTACGAAAATACCAACATGGGATTCATGAAACCTCGATTTGGTGTATCAGATGATGAATGCCAATCGTTCTTAAATTGGATGCACGATTTGTATATATAAACGCCCTGTTCAACACCGTAAAAGGCTGCAGACTGAAGGGTCGTGGGCAAGAAAACCATGAAAGAGGGAAAAGAGGAACTTTGCATGTGTGCATAAACAACGTCATTTTCTAAAGCATCGGCAGCGGAGTCACAAGAACTGATAAAAGTAAAGCATGGCAAGAAATGATTAATGATGTCAATGCTGTTTCAGCAGAAACACACCACAGCTGAGGTAAAAAAAGAAGAGATGTTTCGACATGAAACTAGATTGCAAAAAAGTATGAGGGGAAGTAGACGTGTATTATCAGCCACAGGAGCCGCTATCCGACATGGATCAGAGGACCATATTTGGAGAGACCTCACTGTCGGTGTCCATTCAGCATTGGAGTTGGACACAGATCAAATCCAGGCTGCATCTTCATCAGATGGTAGGACTGTAATTGTATTTGTAAGGCGTCCAGTCCATGTGATCAACACATTACAAGTTGGATAATCTTGTATTGTTATAAATAATATTCTAGAAATAAGAATGATTCTGCAAATACGCCATTCCAGCTTATTAGGGTCTTTTTTTCTACAAGGCCACTGAAACATCTTGTTAATGAGGTTTGGCACTACTGTAATTGATTTTTCTTAAAGAATAAGCCTATTTAAGAGCCTTCCCGCATGTTTCCAAACACACGTAGGTTTTAAAAATGAATGCACTGTGTTCGTAGAAACGTTTGTACGTATGTACAATCTGATCTTACGCACCTTTCGTGAATGAGGCCCAATGTCAGACCCAGCTTCTTCTGTCAGCATCTATTGTAACACACAGATATAAGGAGATAAAAGGAAGAGATTTAAATGGTGCAGGTCCAACCTCCTGACCAACAGCCTTGTGTGTACCGCCTTGTATACATAACAGCAGGATTCCGAAATTGCAAATGCCAGTCAAATTTGTCCTTGGCAGATAAATCGATAAGCGTCACCTGCCACACTGGCTGCTAACTTTTTGAGATGACATTTAAATGACTTGAGTCTGAGCAAAGTAGTAGCGTCTAAACATCTGTGTCTCCTGTCTGATAGTTAGTCGAAACATTATTTCCATGTGGCGAGTCACTTAATGATGAATTAGAAGCCATTGTATAAACATGTGACAAGTTTTAAATCAAAAATGTGCTCTTGTCTGTTTTATTGGGTGTTTGCAGGTGAGCTAATTTCACAATTAACTTTAGAAATGACAATCTTCACTATTACGATTGCGGTAGGCCGATGCAGAATTTCTTCAGCTCCAGCTCGTTTAGGAGAAGGGGCAGCGCAGGCAGCATCCTCTTTAGCTGAGACCTCGGAACCAGCACCAACGTCCCTCCAGTGTCAGGCCAGTCTAGGATGTCTTTCTTCAGTAGCTGATAGTTGTTCTGGGTAGGAGGCCAGCAGACCGTGGACCACCAGCTTCGCAAAGGGAGCAAATGGTCAACCCCACTCCCATATGGCACCGCTGATCCGTTGAAGACCTCCTAGAAAGGCTCACGGGGTCATGCGACATCTTTGGTAGGGCAAGCCGGGAGAGATGGGAAGGTTGGTGCTGGCAGCAGACTCCTCAGGAGAGCCTTGACCTCAGTCTGGATGGACGCAATTTGGTGCAGCAGCTGGGTTGGCTCTCCTGCAGGCAGGTAAGGTAATGCAGGACTTTTTCCCCAGCGGAGATTCCATATGTGTCCTTCCATCACGAGTTTCAGCAACGTTCACAGCCTTAACCAAGAGGGAATCTGGAGAGATCTCTGGTGATCTCATGATGCTAAACTGTCTCTAAGCAGCAAGAGGTCTCGTTCAGTTCCGGTCTTTATTACGGCCGGCCTTCTTCTTCAGCCCTCGACACCTCTGCAGCCCTAGAATAGTGAAATAACAGAGAAGACGGGCTTTGACATGGGTAATGAATTCGCATTGGCACGAGCCCAGCCTTTTAAGTTCTCTGTGTGCGGAGGAGCAGTGGAGGAGGGATGGGCCGTAGAGGCTGGAGCAAATTAAAAGATCATCAATGCGTGTTCAGAGATTGATGCTCCTTAGCCTGTTAGAGATGTAAAGTCAATGGAGCGGCCGCGTCATCTGTTTAAATGAGCCGAGTTTTTGTAACAAAAGTGGGTTAGAGGGGGTGGCGAGTGGCTCTCTCTGGATGGAGCCTATGTATTGTGCAGCTCACACACTCATAATTCCCTGAAGGGCTTTCACAGCAACACAAAATTACATGCACCAAGGATATCTACACACCCACACACACACTCTTATTGTTCCTTTCTAATTGTATAATGGCAAATCTGCCTCCTTTGTATATTGTACACTTATTACAGAATTAGAGGGCCAGAAAATACCATTATTGCTATATCGATTGGTTGTATTGAATTCGCATTACCGGGCAAGCAGCCAGGTAGGGTTCAGTATGGTTCTTGCTATTGCCGGAGAAGAGCAGGCCAAGAGCATTTAGATCAGTGGCATTGTTGCTGCACTGTATGGATTGTTACTGTTCATTTGCTCAGGGCGACATGGAGAAACATCCAAGGCTTGAGCTTTGTGCTGTGTGTATTGGGGAAGTGAATCATACCAAGCAACATATCAGCTGCAACCAGGACATGCAGGACAGACACCATTGATACTAAAGGCCTCCTTGGAAACAGAAATAGAGGTATAATGGGAGAATCCAGGAGAATATTGGACTAAAAATAGGTGTTATGAGTGATTATTACATGTTCTTCCGTCAGATCCGTCTTGTCATGGCTTTTTAACGCCTGGGCTGGTGTTATCCTAGTATAGTTGCAGCTGATCACTGAAAGACAGATAAGCTGATAGATAAGCCCCCCCATCACAAGCTTCATTCTTGCAGTTTTTTATTCTACAAACATTTCTCAGAAGCAGAGCAGCTCTGGAGGCAGGAATGTTGAGTTAAACACCAATGGGCAGAGCCAAAGAACCATGGTTTTTAAATGGGCGGAACCATGGTTTTTAAATGGGCGGAGCCAAAGAATCACGTTTTTCTGACTAAGTATCATTAGACTTGGTGGCCAGCTTACAGAGGGTTGGGACTTTATAGGCTGGTTAAGGTTCTTCTTGCTCTTTCTGAATCTGGCGTTCCCATCCGATTTGTTTTGCTCTTGATTTGGATTTCTTGTGTTAAAGCTTTGATTACTGCACTATGTAACAAAACTGCTAACATAATGGTTGCTGAAACTGAACCTGATTTTGCAGACGCTGTTTTACAAGAGATGTCTTGAGGTTGATGGTGAGTACATCTTCCAAAGATGTCGTATATTTCCAAGTGCCACTGCATAAGCTTTACGCACCGGTGTTCTCACTGTGCGACTCCCTGTTGTTGTTGTTGTTGCAGACCCGGGTAATATGTCGTCTAAACGGAATAAACAACCTTGAGATACGGTAGCAAGACGAAAGGTAGGCAAAATGTGCCAACCGAGGACAGCGGCGTCTCGGCATCAGCCTGAAAGAAGTGGGGGGAAAATTTTGTTTTACAAGGTTAGCTCGGCCAGCAGCAAGCACCTGTCGTGTTTTTCACATGAGTGACTATTTTCACCTCCTGCGGGTATAAAGTTTGTTTTGCTGTACGTAGATGTTCTGGAAAAGACAACAGGGGGGGGATGTGGGAGAAAACTTGAATACACTATATCACGTTAAATGGTAGTACACTGGCCCGGACAGCTCAGTCGGTAGAGCATGAGACTCTCAGGGTCGTGGGTTCGATCCCCACATAGCATGTTAACTCACCCTTGTAAGTCACTTTGGATAAAAGCGTCTCCTAAATGATGTAATGTAATGCAGTGCATCATGTGGTAGTAGTAGCAGATGCCATACATGCTGTTAGTTTTCTATTTCCCACTCTCTCCCAGCTTGTTGTTATGGCCTGAGGTGTAACTGGTGCAATTTTTAGAGGGACAGAGAAATGCTTGAATGCTGTTTGAGCTGCATGAATAAACGGCCACTCTGCTCAAACAACTTTCACTGGCCAGTGACAAATTTCCACCACGCTGGTCACAACCATGAATGTCGGTTTAGCAGGTGACCGTAGCACATTGGGCACTATGCATGCTGGTCTTGCCATTCGTTAACTCTGTATATGTAGGATCCATTCATTCACAAGCTGCTCTTCCCAGTTTATTGTGTGTTATAGTATTTAGGCCTTGTATTACTGTGATACTGTTATGCTGCTGCAATCCCAGAACCCCCCTTGGGATCAATAATTTATCTATCTATCTATCTATCTATTATGAATCAGTGATAGCCTTATGTCACTGGTTCTATGACGTGCCCTGTTGAAAGTCCTGCAGCACTGATAGTAGACGATGCTTTCATGGTGCGCTTACAGTGTCTTGCATCACCTTGTGCAAAAGTAGTTTTTCAAGCTTGAAATTTTTGGGGAAACTGTGGCACTGATACTGATCAGGGACAATTGGAGGGCAAAAGATTTAAAAAGAAAAAAAAAAATTGAAATCAAACCACCAGCAAAGTGCTCCAGTTCCCCTTTTAAAATCCAGCGTACGTCTCGACGGACGAGGCGTTCCGCAACTCTTATTACACCCGTCTGGCTCTTCGTCAGATAGCTGGTCGATGGCCCGTGTGATTTAAGAATCCTTATTTCTGGACAGTGTAATGTGAGGGAAACATAAGGAACGTTTTTGTTTTTTTTCCAAGGCCAAATGTTCTTCATGTTACTGTTATCAGTTATGACATGTTTTACACGTCTTTTATCATAGCATGACGGATATAGCATCTCGCGTCATGATATCTCCTCAGTTATAATGTCAAAAGGCACGCAGTGAGTAACACATGAAGCTGTATGTGCAGTTGCTTAGTATATTATCAGGCTGAATTTATAATAATAATAATATCTGAGCACTATGACAGTGTAGATCCGTCTGACTGTAGATGCAGAATACTTTAATTAAATGACTGGGGAGGAAATGGCATACACGCCAGTTGATGTATTAAAGGTCCCACATGATTCGGGTTTCATAGTTTTCATGATTTCGTTTTCAAATACGCTACGGCTCAGGATCAGAGTAATGTTTTGTGACGTTTTGCAAATATAATTTAGCCTAAAGAGTATTTATCAAATGAATTTGAATGAAATTGTCCTCAAAGGCAGAATGGTGTGTGTGTGTGTGTGTGTGTGTGTGTGTGTGTGTGTGTGTGTGGTGGGGGGGGGGGGGGGGGGGGGGGAGGGGGAGTCAATTCAAATGCTGCAATCTTGCCTGACTGGAAGGATTGTAGTAGTTTAGTGCGGCGAGCCAATTAAGACCAAGTCCAGCTGTGATGCGTTTACTGGAGTTAGTTAGTTAGAAACCCCCCCGTTAAAAAAGGGTGGATATTTTTGAAAACTTTAAATGTATCCACTCAAACCAATTTTTTTTTTAAACATCCTCATTAAACACCTTTGATCACATATGTATATAAATAGAGGACATTTTGCTAAAACAGCGTCCTGTTAAATGTCATTAATCACCCATCGCAACGCAGCTTTCGAAGCTGTTGTGTGCAATCACATGGAAATGATTCCCCGACACCGTCCTCTCCTTAGCTTTCTCCGGTGTCATGACTCTTCCCCCCATTAGCCGGGCTGACGGAGCCGGGCATGTGCGCTCACTTCTCCGCTTGCTCAGATCGATAACGGCGATAACACGAGCTCCCCTGATTGCAGACGGTCAAATTAGCGTACGTCTGGCAGACGCGGCAGTTGCATTTGTCAGCTTCTCTCTCTGTGCGATTGCGAAAGTGGCGGGGGGAGGGGGGTTGTTTAACAATTCATGGCCTCCCCGATCACAACACAAACCCTTTTAAACCGCTCAGGACTGTCTCTGGGTGTTAATTGGCTGTAACCGGAGCCCCACTTCTGCCGCCACGCCTGGCAACAGGAGCTTGGGTGTTAAGAGTTGCGTGTACACGTTATGCTAACTTTCCCCCCAAACATTTTCAGCACAATGAGGTGGTCCGCGTTCAGATGGATACTTAGATAGTAAAAAAAACAAACCCAAAATAAAAAAGCTAGTCGGGGTGGAAATTTGTTCAGAATTTATTTATCAGGTACTGTACTGTATGTACCAGCTTTGTGTCTGAGAACAGATTTGGAGCTGGAGGGGAGGCGAGAGACGGAGTCCCACGCGTCATTCAGGAACACCGGAGAGAAAGTGAAACGTAACACCAAACCAGCCCACAAAGAGAGGGGGGAAAAAATCCTGTCATTCTCCAGTCAAGCATGTTAGGGGCCTCGGCATCGGAGGTCCTTCTTGCCCCACCTGCCATCAGACTATACAATTCATCCCAGGACTAACCATCACCCACACACCCCACCCCAACTACTACTACACATTTTTAACTTTTTGCACATTTCAGTTTTTGCACATTACAGTTACAAAGTTATTTTTCTTTTGCACTGAGCATTTGTGTATTTTTTTTTATAGCTTTATATATTTTTTATTCTTTGTTTTTTTATTATTATTTTCTTTTGTAATTTATATTCCTAGTTGTCCCCCCGGTGATTAATAAAGTACCTACCTACCTACCTACCTTTCTCCTATGTAACAGAACAATACTGCTCAATGCCACCTAAAAGGTTAATGACGCTAACAACTCTTTTCAGTGTTTTGATTATATTGAATATGAGCAATATCGCACACATCGCGACAGGCCGCTGAAAAAAAGACAGCGGCATGTTAACAAGTGTCGCTTGTTTCAGACAGATATCGGCGGCGCCTGCTTGGAGATTAAGACTGGGGGAAGATTTTTGGGCTGTGTGTTCTCAAACAAGCAACAGCGGCGGAACAAGCGGCTCATTGCTCTCCCAGTCATGTTCTGCAGTCATGTGAATGCCCCTTCTTTTTTTGTTGTTGTTTTTTTTTTTTGCATGACCACCTGTTGTCTCTCCCCTCTTAGCAACCTATCCGTTGTAATTGCCTTTTCCCTATTTTCCCTTGTCATAACAATTTCTCACCCGTTTGCCCTGGCAGAATTTAACAAGGAGAAAACTAATTTATAACCAGGAGCAGTCATTTTTCGCTGGGAGCAGTTTGGAGAACTGAACATATTTGTTATTCTGTGTTATTATTACTTTCCCCTCTAATTGTGTTCAGCCATTGGCTTAATCAGTTAATTATAGTCCTGAAGCGGTCATAGGCTGCCTTCTCACATTGCCAGATTGCCACCATGACGTCTGATTTCCTGCCTGTGGATATTGAATTCATGAGAGTTGTCTCTGCATAAAAAAACAAATCTTTCCTCTTTTTTTTTGACATCTCGCAAACAGTTTATTCCCTGCACTCATGTATATTTAATGCGACATACAAATGCAAAAACACACAGTTGTGTTATGTGTAACTGCGACATGCAGACGTTTCCTATGATACATTGCACGTTTGAGCGTAGCACATATCACAAAGTCTCCCCACACCCTCATTATCAGGCCACAGTCTCAAGTCTAAATCGCTAAATCTATTTGCACATTTGCGTGCATAACTACGTGTGTACATTGTTCTTGCACCGTGGAAGATGCATGCATCGCCGGGGGCCATTGCCCCAGGGTGCTCCAGGCGCTGAGGCAAATTAAAGGAATACGTTCAAGATGGTGCGAGACACATTTTCCTCTCTGCAATTGTGAAACGATGCACGGCTTTCTTTTTGTCATGTATCATATGTCGTGGATGGTTTAAAAAGTTGTGCAGAAGTGACAAAATAGTGCAGGTTAGTGCACACAAAAAAAATCACACAATGCCATATTAAGCTTGCAACAAGTGAAATGTTAGTGATACTTTCGTTTAAGCTTGTAAGCATATAACCAATATTTTCCTTTGTAGGCAAAATGATTGCATCTAATGAAACTACACAAGCAGTCTATATTTGAGACCGGGTATAGAGTGGACATTTCAATTTCAATCTGCTTTTTTTTTTATGATGTTTCCAGTTGTCATGGATACAAAGAGCACACCAAAAGCCTCTACTAGCATAGTAGGTAATGAAAGACTAATGTGAGTGGATTAAAAAGCATGGGGATGAAACCGTGATGCAGATGATTCTGTTAAGAGTCTCTCTGGCTCTGCCTGTATTATCATAACTGTGATAAAAAAAAGAAAAAACTGCACTCTAATTTGCTCCATTAAACACAAAGCTCTTTGAAACTCCCAGTGAGCTATTATTTCCATCCTCCCTCAAAGTTCAAAGTTCCCATTTTTAGAAGGGTTCCCTCTATATTGTCTACCGCTGCGGCGAATTAAAACGTCTAATGCTGAAGGAGGTGCTCAGGAAAGACTTAAACCATTATCATTACCTTGATCGTCATCATTAGCGACGCCGTCATCACCATCAACGGCTAAGTTGAGCATTTTTTCGCATGAGTGTAAAGCCTTGGTAAAGAGTGTTCTGGCATACGCTTAGGAATAGTGACCGCTAGTACTTCACTCGCCTTTGTGAAGACCAGTAAGTCCAGATAAGGCAGGAAGAGCCGTCATCTTGCAACAGGCAATGTAAAATTGGTAAATACAATTAGAAATTAGAATTATTTTAAATTAGAAACACTTTTCAAGAATGTGCACGTGCCAAAACAATCGCATGCACGCAGACATGCAAAAGCAGGGCTCGGCCTGCACCAGGACCCCACAGCCAGCTGACCGCCAACCCCTCCAGGCAGGGCCCCACCTTTTAGCTGTAGAGAACAAATGCCAGTTGGTCAGGTGGCAAGATGGAGCTACAATACAATACAATACATTACAGTCAAAGACAAGTAAACAGCTGCCGGCGTTTTCATGGATTATACCAGGAAGGCTCTGGAGGCGGTCACTCCAGGACCACAGTCCCAGCAGCGACCCATCTAACCTGGTTATGCAGGACTTAGGAGCACAGTATGCCTTAGTCGTTACCAGGTTTTACACAATACATAACTGGGGGACAGGAACCAGAGACGCCATGGCTCACCTACCCAAAGTGCTCAGACATGACCTAGATTCAACTGAGGTTACCTCTTAAGGTAGACCAATTCACACTACTACTACTACTATGGATACTATTATTATTATGAAATATATTCCTGCATACTTGTGTGGAATCTGATCAAAATGTCTCATTAGAATCATTTCAGGCCAGTGTAGTATTGATCAATTCTACATTCAATTTGTACGGTTTTTAATAGCATGACAATATCGTCCCCGTATACAGTATATCAGTCTAACCCATTTTTCATATGTGCAATGATGAGATTGATAAAAACCCTGCAGGGGCTGGTTATGACCTTATAAAATCCTGATATAAACCTCAAATCTTAATGAAGATATCCCAAATAAAGAGCGTGCACAAGATATACTTTCACTGTTTATTGAACAAAACAACATATGTGAATCTTCTCCCACTCCTCCTTGCAGAACTCAACCAACTCAGTGGAAGGTTATTTTGGTGGTGGACAGTTTCGTTGCACGATGACGATCAGTTTTAATATTTTTCTTGTGGCTCCTGGTGATATTTTAGAAGGACGTCCATGCATGGTAACACCAAGCTGACCAGGTTCCTCACCTGTATCTATGGGAGTGCCACGCAAACTCCTCCCAAAGATCTGACCTCTGATTGGTTAACTTCACACCCAATTATTTACCTGATTCTACTTAGCCTCTTGATGTAACTAGTGCAAGAGGAGGTTCACTTATTTGTGCACCTGCAATATTTCCCTTTAAACTGTTTCAATTATTTTGCACAATTTTCTATAGAAACATATGCACCATGTAAATATAGAGCCTTTATTTCAGTTAAAGTAAAAGCTCATTTAGATTAAAAATGGAATGCATGGGGAAAAATTCAACATTTCTATAATTGCACAAGGGGTTCACCAACATTCAGTCATGATGGCGGTAATGGATATGAATGGGTTCGCTGTATACGTTTCATTTAGGCGGTGAATTGAATGAACTACTTGTTGACCAGGACTCGTCGAAGTTGCGGTTGTGACAGTCCTGCCGCCAACGGTATTCCCAATCAGAGCTTAAATGCACTTTAAATGAATGGGATGTGTTATTAATGTAACGCTGCAAATCCAATCTAATAGAAATGTTTTTATAGTGCTCTTTTTCGCCACCTTATTATGTTCGCATTAATCATACGAAACTTAAATAGACATAGCTTACTCTGGGATTTTAATACACAGGGTTTCTCTCCCTTTCCCGCTCTCTCTCCGGCAATTACTCACTGACATATGAAAAGAAATGGCGCCCTGCGACGACGGCCCCTTATCCTACTCCCATTAAACGTCTCATGTTATGCTCCGACACGCTAAAGTGTGATTTATGCTCCTTCTGTGCGTTGATGGAGCCTGCCATTGACATCAGAATTAAAATCAACGCTCCGGGTTTGGGGGGGGGGGGGAGGCGGGGGCGGGGTGGAGGGGGAGGCAGGGGGGGTGTAGCTCACAGCCTCTGATAAACCCTCTCAGACATGTATGGCACACAAAAAAAAAATATATATATATATATATATAATTACATTTTTCAGAAGGTTGAGTGAGGAGGAGGAAAAAAGGAAAAAAAGAGAAACAAACAAATCGATATTCAATTAAAGTCGGCGTGGAATTTGTGGATTCCACAGAGGAGGGGGAAGGCGAAGGGAGCGCTGCCGCAGAGTTGAGATGATTACCAGATTACCTTTTTGCTGGAGCGTTAAAAGAAGTGGACTCCCACCCGGGGAAAGAGAGAAAAAAAGAAAAAAGCTTTACCCTATTAGCGAATCAATTCGGGGGGGGTCACTCCGCCATTGCAATTTAATGTCACGTCATGTAATCACCCCGGCCCTCATTAATTACACTGGAGAGTGTGTAATACCTGGGTTTAAATTATAGCACTCTATAGCCGCATTGTCATCCCTCTGTTTGCCTGCCTCCAGTGATCATTACAAACAGTCGGCTCTTAATGTCCTATTAAGGCCCGCTAATTGAAATTAGCCTGCTAATTGTCTTATCATTATTGCTGGTTTTTAATGGCAGGTAGGAGACAAGGATCCCCCCCCATCCCCACCCCCCCCGAGTGGGGAGCCAGATTGAGCGAATGCTTTCTTTCAGCGGATGGAGACTGTATTCCCGCGCCGGTAACCGCCGTCATGCCCTATGTAACGTAATGGCTAATCTGATTAACCGCGGCTAATCTGAATGAATGTGATCGAACGTGGCCCGATGAACTTCTTAGGGAAGTTCACTGGTCCTGGATCTGTCGTCCAGTGACACACACTGGTTCCAGCTGCCCTGCTCGCGGTATTTGTGTGTTAACAGAAAGTGGAAGGAGGACACGAGGATAACGCCGGTGGTTTGAGGACTTCCTGAAAAGAAAAAAAAAGGTTTACGGACAGGATGCCCTGTCAGGTTGAGAAATCCTGAAACCGGTTCTGAAAGACATTGTCCCTTTAGGACCCTTGTAACACACACACACACACACACACACACACAGGGTTGCCTCTGGCCACATAGCTCTCTGTTGTGGCAGATGTTCAATTTAAGAAGATACCCCTGGATACGTCGGGGCAATGGTGAATTTCATTCAAATAGGCATGAGTGCGCACACACACACACACACAAACCACAGCCCAACTGTTTCTCTGTCAACCCCCATAACGGAGCTATAATATTCATGAGCGACTAGAAAGAGTAGATGCATCCTGACAACATAAAACACTGTTGTGGTGGGGCTTTAAAGCGGTTTAGAGTACATCCTGGCGTGTGTGTGTGTGTGTGTCTGATACCATGTCACATCACAGCCGCATCACTCAGAATGCTCCTTTGCAGTTTGAGATGTGGCCTTTAAATGCAAAAGTCAACTGTCTATTTTGTTTCCCCCCCCCCCTTCATCTCAACTTTAAAACTTTATGGAATTTGTGTCCGCGTCACGAACGTTTCCTACGTCTGCCCACTTGCCACATGGGTTTTTTGTATTCAGAGCTCAAAACTACCAGCTCGTGAAGACTTTCAATTAGTTCTAAGAGCAGGGTTTACCAGTGTTTTAACCCCTGACTGCTCCTTTGAAAAAAAAAAAAAAAAAAATCAATTCAGCGTCACTATTCAGTGTTGCATCAAGCTGCGCGTGTCTGCACATCTGGGCAGATGTCTCCAGGGTGTTTTTTTTTTTTTCCATTAAGGCATCCGTCTTTTTCCCCGCGAGTGGCCCCCAAACTTGTATTTCTATTATTACTGTTTATTCTTGTGATTTCTATATTTCATTTGTGTATTACCGCAATAGTTTAGACGTTATGATGACAAATGTAACAGTTACGCGTCAATAACAGGGAGAAGAAGCAGGGCTTTGATGCCCATTCATTGTGAACGCAAGCCGAAAAAACCATGCGCACTTCGATCCTGTATTCTACAACATTAACATCAAAAAACCTTTTTACGTAAATATGTTGTACAATGCCAGAAATGCTCTTCGTTACGTATGAAATCGAAATTCCACTGGAAATGCGCGTAGTTGGATGTGAACGTCACTACGTCAGGTAGCTAGCAAAAAGTTTGACGAGATGTCACGCCACTTTGATGATAGCAAGTTGGAGAAGCTGTCTAAGTATGCTAAGTGTTTTGATTTCGTCAGGTTGAAAACCGATCTTGTGGGATTGTATGGCTCGCAAGCAGTAAGGGGCAAATCGCCCACACAGCTCCTTGCCTTTTTGAATGAGCATGACTTGGAAGAAACAGTTGGTCCTGACAATACCAGCCCCTTACCATTCTGTCAATTGAGAGCTAAGTAAACTGAAGGCCCGTAAGGACAAGTTGTACAACTCAGTAATTGATGTGCTCACCAGGAAAGATCGACGGATGGATTTTATCTACAAGTAGCCTAGATCTACAGATTGGTAAGTCAGTGTTCGTTTGGCTTCATATTGAATTGATCACCTGTGTGTTTTAATTGTTGCTGACTGAACGCAAGACAGAAATATAATTGGTCGCTGTACCATAATTAAGGATAAAGATGGTTGCATTGTAATCTATTACTGATGCTGAACACTACTGGTGCTTAGTAGTTACATTTCAGAAGTAGTCATTTTGTATGCCACTCTTGTGTGTGATTCCTGTGTCATCGCTGATGAGATCTTGCTTGATATCGACCGGTGTGTGCGTGCGTGCATCAGGTTAACCACAGAGTAAAATCTGGCTTTCATAAAGCTGTGCCTACCCTGTTATCACCGCACGTCACTGAGCAGGGGGGGGTGGACAAAATGAAAAATCACTTTGAAGTTATTAAAGCGTAAATGCAAAGGCAGCGAGTGAGTCATATTAAGGTGAAGGCCAATTAGCAGTGTGAATCACCTTTAAAAGGAGGTCTTGCAATCACTTGTGGAAAAATACAGCACCAGAATGAAAGTACTTCAAAACAGTTTCCAAAGCCATTGCGATATGAATTTCTACCCTGCCATTGTGAAAATTGTTCAGTGTTATTTTGCCCAGCCGCTGTATGTTTATGTGTGTTTGTTAGAGAGTGTCACAAACCTACACAATACACTGAATATTACAACCTACCCCCCACCACGGACTCCAGTTTTTAACCCGCTGCATGTGAGAAAACCAAGAATCACTGTAGACCACTAAATCATCTAAGTAAACCGCATAGCCGGCCAGCCCAGCCACCACACGATTTATTAGACATTGAAGTGGCCAGCGCATTCCTTAACCCAAACGGCATCACTTTATAGGTATACAGCCCAGATGGAGTAATAAAAGCTGCCACTTCCTGTGCTCTTTTGGACAAGGGCACCTGCCAGTAACCCTTCAGCAGATCAAATTTGCTGACATACTTGGCGGCACCAACCTGGTCTACGCAATCCTCCATACGAGGGAATGGAAAAGAATCTGACTCTCACCTTGTTGACCTTTCGAAAATCTGAACAGAACCTTGGTGTCTTGTCACTTTTAGGCACTAACAAACATGGAGAAGTCCAGCTTGATGAGGAAGGCACCGCAATAGCATTGTCAAGCATATACTTTCCAGGCTCAAGAACAGCATCGTCCATACACTCACCCGAAACCACCCCCACCGTACCAGACACCAAGACGGGACTCACCGCCGTTGATCCCTGCTGGTCAGCACCGGACGCACTAGAAGAGTGAGCATAGTAGGGTTTAAGCAAGTTGACATGGAACAGTTTCACAGGCTTCCTACGACCAGGAGTTGAAGTCAAATAATTTTGGTCTGTAATATGTTTAACCACTGTATAAGGACCCGAAATCTTTGCCTGAAAGGGTGAACTCACCAACGGACAAAGAGCCAAAACTCGATCACCAGTACTAAACTCGCGCAACTCAGCCCGGCGATCAGACCTCTTTTTCATTTTAGCTTGCGACGCATCCAATATTTGTCTTGCCAACTCCCCTGCAGCACATAACCGATGCCTAAACCCATTCCCAGTCAATTAGGTTGTTGGGCGGATCTGACTCCTTCCACCCATCCTTAAACAGCTAACAGCAACCACGGCAGCCCCTCTTCCCAGTCCATATCCAGCTCAGTACAATACGCACGCAAAAGAGACACGCCTTTGGTGAAAATGCTCCAAAAGGGCCTTGACTTGACTTATGTCTGATTCCTAGGAGTTTTAACACTCGGGCCAACAGGTGGGAAGAAAAATTAGATCCCTGGTCACTCTGGGGATACCAAAAACAGATATGAATTTCACCAGGGCCTTAACCACAGACCTTGCAGTTATCGTGCGCAAAGGATAAGCTGCAGGATACCTGGTGCTTTGACACATAGCAATTAGTAAATACTGGCTACTAGACCTCACACCGGGCAGCGGCCCCACACAATCAATAATTAGGTACTCAAATGGCTGACTGGTTTAATGACCTGATTCGACTTACTTCGAAGTACTACAGTTTTTAAGTCGTGGCCAGAAGAAATGGTGTAAAATTCTGCCGTGTGTTTTCCGGACACCCAAATGCCCTGAAACCATCATGAGCAAGTCTTAACACGTGACTACGAAACATGCATGGAAGTACAACTTGAAAAATGGGATCCCCAACAAAATCCTCACCAGGGGGCACCCACTTCCTCACGAAAACACCATCGTGAGGGAAGTAACCACTGGCAACATTTTTCACCTCACCGGCTGACAGCACAGACCCAAACAGCTCCTCCAAGCATGGGTCAGCTCTCTGTTCACTCCGCAGCTCGCTGTGAGACACAGACAAAAGGAAAATCAGGTAAACATGGCAAGGTAGTCTCAACCTCCCCATCTGGCCCCTTAGACTCAGCCCAACTCATCGCCCCGCGTAACCGCGCATGCAGGGAAAACTGTGGGAAAGCGCACAGCACTTTCATCAGGCTGTTCTGAGCCTGAAGGAAAGAGAGTGACTACCGGAGGTGGCCCAAAATGATATCAAAATCCCCAGAAAGCTTACCATCTCTGACTAACCCCAACCAGTCTGTAACACTTGTCTCACGCCACAACCGCTCAATTGCCACTTGCTTATTGTGGGACCCACAGTAATGTTGGGCATTATAAGGGACACTGGACACCCCCCATTCTCATGTATTATTGTTTTGGTTTATTATTTTGTTCACTGTAATATTTTATGGTTACAATGAGTAAAACTCACACAGGCACTTTGGGCAGCTTAGGGGTCCTTTGGGGTAAGACGCGGGATGCACTGTTTACCGGCATCATAGAGTAGACCTAGCATGTAGCTAGGTAGCGCTGACGTGTGTGTTTCGCTATTGTCAGAAAGGAATAAAAGGAATTATTTTTGAACTTATGCACGCCTGGAAGTCCCTTGTGTGTCCAAGTGTGCAACATTATCCACCTCCAGTTTATGCTTTTCAGGGTGAATCAGCATTTAGCTACTATGCAACAAATAGGTGGAACAAACTTCCAGAACAACTGAGACTTGCTCCCACAATAACTACTTTTAAGTCCAGACTAAAAACATTTCTGTTCATCACCGCTTTCTGCTGAACTCTAAACTGGCACTACGACTTATTCCTTTTGCACTGTGATTACATTTTTTTTTAAATGTCTTTATAAATGTCCTTATTTTAAATGTCTTTTAATGCCTAATAAACACTTTGAACCGCCTTGTGTATGAAAGGTGCTATACAAATAAACTTGCCTTTTCCATCTCAAACTTCTGCTTTTCCAATTTCTCCTTTTCATGAGACAACTGTAATAAAAGCAATTTGTTTTGCTGCTCAAAGGTTAAGTTACCTGACGGAACCGCAAAAGACTAGTGCTGCTAGTGACTGACCAGGTCCCTCTTGCTTAGCAACTAGCACACATTTCTCAACCAACCACAGTTTAACCATAGCCTTTATCTTTCCTTTAAGCAGTCTATCACCAAGACCACTTAAATCAATTTCATACTCTTCTGCAATTTTCAGAAGCTGATCTTTAGTGCAACGATCCAGATACTCCTCACATGGGGCAGCAACAAAATCCTCTATCCTTTGCCATAATAGACTAGGTAGAAAGGCCCAGCAGGGGAAAAAAACAACCCAAAACAACACAGAACCAACAGACAGTGTTGCCAAGGTCAGAGACAAAGCCCCGGGGCCTGTTCCAAGAAGCAGGTTCAGTTCTGAGTCTAACCCTGCACTCTGAGTTGATTCATTCCAAGATGGCAAAGTCTGAGTTTTCGGTTCCAGAACGGCTGATCTGAGTTAGTTCAATCAATTTTGAGTATGTTCACCTTGAGTTAAGCGCGTGCGCGACGACAATAAAAAGCCATCATCAATGGAGGTCCGATACTACGATTCACCATGGCAACCAGCAAGCAGAAGGGTCGTAAAGGAGAGGGAATTGGCGTGGGAGAGAATCGCTGCCCGAGTCAATGCGTACGTTTGAATGCAGCAGTGTATTCATTTAACATTTAACCACACTTTATCATAATATTACCTACATGTGAGAAAGTGGTGGAATGGTATTGTAAAAAAAATATTTTCATTTAGGTGCAATCCCACGGGTGCAAAGCGCTCTTGGCAGCAGCTGAAAATGAAATATAAAAACATTACAGTCATTTAGCAGACGCTTTTATCCAAAGCGACTTACAAAGGTGATAGTTAACACTATGTGGGGATCGAACCCACAACCCTGAGACTGAGAGTCTAATGCTCTACCAACTGAGCTGTCTGGGCCAGACATACTTCAAATGGTGTACTTGGGGTGGCAAATTAGAAAGGCAGATCTAGAAATGGAATTACTGGAACATAAATTAGAGGTGGGTGCATGGTCACAGGTGAAATGTGTTGTTGGAACAATATAAAAATACTAACTGTTGCTTTTGTATTTGTAGGAAATAAAGAAGACCAAATGAAAGGTGTCTTTATTTGACTGCTCGGGGTGGTGGTAGCTTAATCCGTGAACTGTAAACGGCATATTATATCTCGGACAGCTCTTCCATCCTGGACATAGAACATCTAATCGGGGTCTCAAAATCCTCTCCCGACGTGAGGCTATGCGAATTACTTCCGCTTGAATATCGATCGGGTTACCGAGGAAAGGACACGCCATGTCCGACAGCTGCTTCAGGTTCAGCAGAGGGAGGAGACAGGGAGAAACTCAGGGTTTGTTCAAGAAAACCTGCCAGCGAGCAAGTTGTTCACAGAGTCAGTTACCATGGTAACTGAACCAGAGTTTGAGTTACCTCTCTTTCTGGAACGGAAAACCCAGAGTTTCCCTCATCTCAGGGTTAACAAACTCAGAGTTTTCACTAAACCCGCTTCTTGGAACAGGCCCCCGGTGTTTCCAATGTTGCTGATGACACTCTGCCACGCCCACCTCCAGTACCTGCAAAGACAGCAGGCAGACAGGGCAGAGAGGGTCGCCACACAGAGAGAGAGAGAGAGAGAGAGAGAGAGAGAGAGAGAGAGAGAGAGAGAGAGAGAGAGAAAGGTAGCACTGAGAGAAAACAATAACAAGGGCATAGTCCGGCCTCTTTTCCCCATGAGGATAAACCAGAGCTATGATGCGCTCAGCTGTACAGAGGTGGAGAGGCAGCTCCGGAAAAGGTGAAATGGAGGTGATGATTGTGGCCAAGAAAGAGGAGCTGCTTTCTCTCAACCCGGCTCAGAAAAGGGGAAAGGAGTGAGATGGTAACGATCAAATGCACTTTTTTGTTGTTGTTGTTGTTGTGGTCTCAAATTCATCGCAATAGTCTTTGTTAACTCTCGCAGATCGCCTCCCACAATCTGCTCGAGTTCACCGCCGGCAACAAACCCACACGGTATTGACACGGTATCCAGTGCTCCAACAAAACAAAAAACAAAAAAAAAGCGTTCCTCCAGTTGCATTTTTTAAGTTTCATGCTGCTAGTAGCGATTAGGCTGCGGACGTTGACTGACAGGTTTCCATGGCTTTGGGCTCTGTGGAGGAGGCCCACCCTTCCCAGGTGTCCTAGTGGGAGGTGAGTGGTGCAGCTGACAGCTACTGATGTAAAAATTACTGCTTCAAATACCTCTGCACCGGCTGACCTTTTCAGCAGGACAAAAGGCATGACATGACGGGGGAAAATGATATACCTGGATGTCTTTCAGTTCAGCGGCATGGGGCCGTGCAAAAGTAAAATGGACCGATATAAATTGCTTTTTTTTGTGCCGGTGTTCGATTTCGATTTTGAATGCTCTTTTTTTTTTATGTTGTGCAAGATGCGGTTTGCTCAGCGATTGATGCATAGCACTGTCAAACGGGTCATAGTGGCAAACAACAACATGACTCAAACAACCTTGTGTTTAAATTGGTAAAAAAAAATGTGTGGAGAAGCCCGCCTCAACGAAACACCACATGGTGTTATTATATGTGATAACTAGCATATGGCAGCTAGCGTGATGACAATATACGTGGCAGCATTTCCATTGTTGCCAAAACTGCTATTTAAATAGTCACTGCCAGGGTGAGACTGAGACCTGAGTACCGCTCCTAGAAGAAGAGCATAATGGCTTTTTTTTTTTATGTTTTATGTTTTTTATGTAGAAATACATCAGAGAGATGGCTTGGATCTTAAAAGCTAGGAGGCTCACCTTCTGCAACAGCAGAAGCTGGTATATTTAATGTCTAGCGCTTACGAGCATTATTCCTGCGTTTACAGTCAAATGAGGACTTCAAAATAAAGTCAACTCTGAACTTTTTCACGAGATGTGAAAAAGCAAATGGATTGTGTTGAGTGCTTGCACCTCAAAACATCGTCCATCATCCATCATCGCAAAAGTTCACAGGGGTTGGGGTGGGGCAGCTGAGATAAGTTCTATCAACATTGGTGCAATTCCAACTGGCCACCAGTAGATGTCAGTGAAGGTGACAGATCGCTTCATGCCCCTTTGAAGCAAAAACAGCTACTAGAAGACTAACACACATTATCATACAAAAAATACATCAAAAAAGAAATCTTGCAAAACGTGCAATGCACAGACAGGAATAATGTTAAAGTATGGGTGTACAGTAGCATCAACTGCAAATAAACACAAAGCATTGCAGTATAAGGCCGATCAAATTGGGTTTCCAAGACTACTTTCAGTGAACTAACAAGCCGATTACTATACAAGCACTTAAGACTCACAATAATGAATCTCACAAGTATATATAAATATAAGAAGTGGGAGGAGATGTGTGAAATGGCCCAGCCAATGCTCTGACTCATCTTAGCATTTAGTGCTACATTAGGAGGCAGCTCCAGTGTCTGGAAATCTGCCTAAACACCAACATTTTCAAAGTAAAAGCATATTGCCCGTGAAGAAAATGAGACATTACAGTAGTGTCATCTCGATTGTTTGGTGTTTTCCAACCGTGTACAATAACAAGGCCGTTCTTCAAAAACGCGTTGCACTGATGATAGCGTGAGTGGCTTGAGTGAGATTCAATATCCATTTTGCTTTCCTGCAATTGCCGTTTACAATTGCAAAATACTGGAGAGGGAATAGAAACCCCCCCCACCCCAACCCCCTCCCGCTACATATAGATGACACTTGGCCACCATAACTCATCTCATGCTTTGTGAACAGCCAGCCCTTCTGCTCGTTTTTTTTTTTTCTTCGGTATGCATGTGTGTTAAAAACATTTGTCTAACGTATGTCGGACTGTCACAGCTGACGCTCAACCACGGCCCTCGTCTTCGCCTCCCTCCCAATCCGAGGAAGGAAGCGAAGACGGGAGCAATTTCGGTACTGTTATGTCTCTAAACTCGTGTTGAAAAAAAAAAAAAATGCATTTATTCATGGCAGCCTCTTTTGCATAGCTGTTCACTGTGTGGCTCAGAGCCGCAAGATTATGGAAATGGATTGAGATGTACAAGGACTCTGAGACGCTTTCGCAATAAAATAAAACTCCTCGTGCTGTTGCAGCCCAACAACCTCTGGATCTACCGCCTGATGCAACTGCAAATACAACAACTAATGCATATTTCAGCACTTTGAGAGCCGACCCCCCCCCCCTTCCCTCCCCTCCCTCCGTGCTCCCTGGTAACACCACTGTTTTTAAATCGTATTTGCACAGTACATGCTCGGACACATGGATGAAGCGCGTGTCCCAAACATGCTCACGTGCATTCGTGCAATACGGATGCGTGAGCTCTAATAACAAAGAGATTCAGCGAGGGAAAACCAGGAGGGGAGAGGCAGGAGGGAGGTGATTGGTTTTGTTAATGGCTGGCCATTAGGCTAAATGAAAGCTGATGCGAAATTGATGAGTTTGTTTTGTGGCTGGTTTGCATATGGGAAAGCGCATTTATCCGAATCGGGATTCTCACTGCATTCTGTGTGGCTCTTAATCAGGGGGAAAGGAAACCTTTCAGACCAAATCTATTTATGTCATTCCTCATCAGACGAGATGAGTGTTGATTTTCCACACACTCCACAGCCACGCGTTGCATGCTGAAGAGCACAAATTAAAAAAAAAAAAATAAAAAAAGGAGCAAAGAATAGACACTAACCGACACCATCTGCTGCCGCTTAGTCGTGACACTCTTCTGACCGGCGGCGGATACAAAAAAAAATGGCCCTGCTGTCGCCTGAAGATTTCGTAGATGATGTGAAAACAATATATTTTTGAAGCAGTTCCAAGTGGTGGTAGGTCAATAGGTTGGACAATCACAACTAGGATTCGGATCCCCGGGCTGGCAATACTGGAAAAACAAGGAAAGCCATAGTGCATGAATGTGTCATCTAAAACACAAATGCGCTATACCAGCTGTGCTTATCTGCCCTATTGGATTTGATATTGAGAAGCTGCACATATCCCTGCACGCATCCAGTACATTTTATTGTTATTCATGGATTTCTGGTGCTGTTTTTGTTTGCTTATGCTTAATAGAAGCACTGCATTATATCCACGCACGGTGTCCACCTCTACCTCCATGTGTGTCGTGCACGAAATGAGGCCACGGTTTGGTATAATAGCGGTTCAGAGCGGTATTGACCAGCCTAATGGTCTGTGTTTGTTCCAGGTCCTAAGAGACACCCGAAAGAACTCTCTCCTGGTGATGAAAGAACGCCGGCGGGGGACTTTTCCTAAGAGCAGCAGAGCGTCGAGGTGCGCCGCGGAATAAAAAAAATGCAATGAGTAAAAATAATAAAACATCTGATCTGAGCAGGTGTGGCTTTTGATTGCCTGATTAAAAGCTATTAATCCCCACGACGCGCAAAAAGGATGATTAGCGCCGCTGTACGTGCCGGGGAATCCCGCCTGCGCGGTGTCTAAGACAATCGCCGCGGCGCAGCCTCACGCCGAGCAGCACAAGGGCATTATTAAAAAAAATAAATAATGTAATGACTTGGAAAATACTGCAGCATCACAAATCCAAATAACACAGGAATGAGCGATTATCCAAAAAAGCTCCCTTTCGTTGAGATTTTCGATGGCGAGGCGATGCAGCGTGTCATCTGCCTGCAGGCTTTATGTAACCAGTCAGTGCCAGTCACAGTTTAAAGGCCTGTAGCATTGATTAGCCATTAGCCGTCAGATGGCCTCGGACAGACGGCGCTGCACGGCTTTCACTGGCTCGGAAATGTGTGAAAGATGTGCGTGAGCTGGTGCATGGGGGGGGGGGGGCACTCTGTGATCGGTCCGTGTGGAAACCAAAAAAGTGGCAGAGTGAATTTGGATTTAGTCATTTATCGATTCCACATTCACTCATCAAGACGTAATCCAGTGGAGAGGTGGATCCATTTTTTTCCCCCCCTCAAAGAGAACTTCTCACTTGATTGACTGTGTGTGTGTGTGTGTGTGTGTGTTTTTCTCAGTGGCATCTCGCTTCAGGAGTGCGGCCGGTGAATAATCATCCCATAATGATTAGTCGAGGCGTTGCGTTTAGTTTGTTGTTTCTAACAACAAACACGGCGGTGGCGGCCGAGGAGCGTATCGGAAAAGGGGTTATTATCAATCGCTTTCCGTCACCTTCGGCGTGCAGAGAAAAAGCCTCTCTCCCTCCCTTGAATTTGTGTTGATTTCCTTTGCCGGACCGACTTTTAGCACGTGGAGCGAATATGCCCTGGTAGCCTCTGTAGGGAAGGCCGCGCGGCGCTGCGTCGATCTGTTTCGTCCGGCGACGGGGAAACTGTATAAAGTTGCATTTTTCGTTTTAACAGTTTAAATCACTTTTCTGGTCCTTTGCGCAAAACGACTCCCAATCGTTCCGCCCATTTGGAGCAAATAGCCTCCCGCCAAGTGCGTTTCCAAGCCCTGCGTTATGTGTAATGCGCCATATTATTATGGATAAGCTTTTTTTCCATGCATCTTCATGAATATATATAGAAGCAGTTTATAAAGGCACTGAGAATCCCAGCAATTGCTTTTAGGGGTTTGTAATGATCTGGATAAGGAATGATCGGGGTATTGTTGTGCAGGCAAACACGCTCGGCGACCCCTCTGACCTCTTGACCAACCTCGCCGTCCCGTCAGCGGAGTAAAAATGGCGTTTTACTTCGTTTCTCTCGTATTTTTAACAATAAGGAACATTTTTTTCCCTTTTAACCATTCATGTTGGGTTGAGCATAAGAACAGTAGATACTTGCTTGCAGGCCTCAACCCTCAGATGTGCTCCAACAGGGTAGTCAAGTGAGACATCACCATACAAAATCGTATATATATCAGCCAAGCCGCCGTTCCCAGAGGACCTCACAACGTCCCCGCTGGGAATAGAACCCAGCCTTCAATCCCCGCTCACATCCTCGTCTGTTCTCCCGAGGACGCCCGCTAACTGGCGCTGACAGAAGTACGACGAAGGTAAATTGATCACTTAATCAGCCTTAATTTATGAATTGATGGCTGCTGATTAAAACAGCAACACGCCCGCGGGGGAATTTTCTGACGGGAGACGATTCGCAACACGCGGGAGGGGAAAAGGAAAATAGAAAATGCATTAGCCTAGCGCGTTCGACGGTGCTCCCCCAGGGCAGGATTCTCAAAGTGTTGCCCCCCCCCCCTAAACGAGCAAACTTTCTCCTCACTTCGATCTTTATTCCACTAAGGCGTTCGACGACGGAGGCAGAGAGCTCCTCTTGTCGTCGTCGGGGGCCTCTGTGTTTCTGTGTACCTGGCTGATGGGGAAAGAGGCGGATTCGGCTCGTTCTGCTCGTTTTTACCGATCTTATTTTGAAATGTGAGAAAGGTGAGTGCGACGTGCAAACGTTGCAATGCATAGAACGTCACTTTGGCCCCAGCCGAAGGAGAAACACACAAAAAAAAAAGAGTTACTGTGGCCTTCCAATCTGTGATTCCTGAGACAAGCTCAGCCACCCAACTCTCCGGCGTGCCGCGACTTGTGACTTGTTATTGATTTTGACCCCCGGCGGCCCTCCCGCTCATTGAGTTCCGGGGCCACAAATTCTGTGTTTTAGAGTTCAGAAAGATTGCATTTTAGATAAACACCGTCGGCGACTGTACGGGACGATAAAGGAACGGGGGGGCCGCGCGTGAGCGAATACCTGGAGACGCTGCCGATCGCTATCTTCACAGTGAATTATGGTGGAAATCGTCTTTGAGGCTGAAAATGACCCCCCCCAGGGAGATGGGGAGGAGGGGAGGGGGGCGGGTAATGGAGGTAATGCCGCTGGAGAGACAGAAAGACAGCGTCGCCATTTGTCATTTGTGGGCTAACTGGGCTCCGCAGTCAAGCGACGGGACAAGCAAAACAAATCGAGAGTCGATTCCAGTGCAAATTCCACACTGTATTTGTTTTGGTGCAGACAGACGTCCGCCCTGGAAGCACTTACCCTGTGCAGATCAAAGTCTTGGTCGTAGTGGAGGTTTTGAACGCATCTTCGGCGCAAAAAATCTAGTTTTTCTTTCCAAAATATAATAATATAATAATAAACCCAGTTTCATTATCCATATGCCATACGCCTCCCTTACATCTGTCCCAACCTCCTGTACACCGGTGCACCATGGGAGAAGCCCCTGTTTCTGTCCCCTGCCAAAGATGATCAAGGTAATTTGGCATCTTTTTCTTCAAGCCAGGGTTGTACTACCGTCTTGAATCTGATTTTGCTGGATGAATCTAACAGAAAACCTGCTGTGGGCCTGAGCTGCTTCGGGTTGTACTTTTATTTTGCCTTACTGATGATCACTTCCCAATAATGCAAGAACTTCAAAATAAAATGTCCTATTTAACAAGTCAAACATGTAACGAAACATGATAATGCGATAACTTTTTTCTTGATAGTGTGATATGATTATGACACAATCCATATCTGTAATATGTCATCCACACTCTTAGCATTCATATTTCTTATTTTCCATTTTATTTTGGCGTTTACGTTCTATTGTTCTTTTTCCCCTGCTGAATCCTATTACTTTTGCTACAATGACCTAACTCCCCCAATGGAATTTCAATAAAATCTCACCATATCTCGTTAACTGGCAGTTGTTCCATTATACAGTGTGTAACTTTTCTAGTTATCAGTCATCAGTTATTACGTTACCTGGCAATTTATTACATGAACACGTTTTATTACATTTTCGACAACGCTTAGAGGGACCTTTTATTACATGTTACATTATTAAACAGTTATTGCGTTATCAGTTGCCTCTCTCTCTCTCTCTCTCTCTCTCAACAAGAGGCGAGGGTCAGGTCTTGGTGGCTGGTGGCTGGTGGCTGGTGGCTGCGAGGCTCCTGGTGAAATTTCCCTACTTCAAGCAGGTGAAAAATGTACCCATGTTTGTGTGTGTGTGTGAGGTGGGGTAAACGGGGCGCTCTACACTGTAGATGATACCGTGGGTGTTCTGGGGCTGACATTTTAAGCCTAGTCTCTCTTTTTTTGGCTCTTTTGTTATGGGTTTTTTTTTTTTGTAGAATCTTTTTTTTTAGCAGGAGGCGGTTTCAGTCAGCGGTTGTGCTGTTGCACGGAATGGAACAATAAAGATCTTTCAGAATTCAAATGCTCTCTCTCTCTCGCTCTCTCTCTCTCTCTCTCTCTCTCTGGATGTTCACAATATTGTTGCAAGTTAAAACTCATTAAGGGGGGTCACGCCAAGGTTTTCCCTGCGCGCATCAGTATTCCGCCTTTTCTCCCTCTGCGTCGCCAATGTTTTTTTCCTCGTGGCACAGACTGAGAGAGAGAGAGAGAGAGAGAGAGAGAGAGAGAGAGGGAATAAATAGGGAAATGCTGGAAATATGTGTTTGAAAGTGCAGTGGGAACAGCATCGTAGGTTTTGAGGGGGAGTAGGAAGTTGGAGACGGTTCTTGAGCCGAGAAAAGATCGGAAAGATGTAAACTGGGATTACAATAGAGAGATGGGGAGAGAGAGAGAGTTTTGGGTGACATCTGCAAACGAGGGTGGCAGACGAGGCGAAGTGAGGTGGCGCCCCTGGGACGAGATGAAGAGAAAACATTAATGGCGGAGGAGGAGAGAAAGAATAGAGGTGTGTGTGTGTGTGTGGGACAGAGAGAGAGAGCGTGGTTGCATTTTCCCCCTACTGAAGTGGGTGAGAGCAGACACGCATGGAGATAATGGCCGTCTCATCCATTAATGTATGATTCATAGACAAGCAGAAGATAGGAATCGATGCATCAGCAGCCTCCACTAAATCAAGACAGCCGAGGAGTGTTATCTTTCTGCAGACAGACGCTGGACACTGATAGCCTCTGGGAAATAGCGGAGAATGTCAAAAAAGGGGGGGTGGGGGTGGGGGTGGCGTTCTCGCTTTCTCTCTAGTGGTGTTACTTGAACGCCCCTCATACATAATGGGCTCCAGACGTTGTTGTATTTTTTACCTGGACCCCACTTCCCCCATAATTTTCCATTACACTGATACTCAGCATCCTCAGTATCCACTGGCCTTATAGTGAAAGGAAACTTTAGGTCAGAATGGGAAAAAAAATGGGAAAATAGCGTCCAGGTTGAAAATGAGTTATGTTATTATATTAGTTATTCTATATCTTCTCCCACCACTTCACTCTGACATGATGCTTCTATACCCACGGTAGCATTTAAAGGGCCCTTGACCGTACTTATCTTTGGCTGCTTGTCATTTCTGATTATCTGGGAGTCGAAGCACGTGCTGCGTTCACGTCACGCCGGAAGACTGGGATGTCACCTCGTTATTACAACCTGGGAAGCATTCGACTTGTTTAACACCTACATCCAAGACGATAATCGGGTCAGTTGTTGTTCTATTGTACTCGTCTGAATATAACTAATAATGTTCGTTTTTATCGCCTTCGACTGCCAACATTGGTGGATCCGCCGCAATGTTGTCAAATGTCAAGTGGAAAAAAGCGACAAAAAAAGAAATCCCAGTTGGCACCTTGTATTTACGGCAAATTCTCCCGGTGCGCTCACTGCAAGCCGCTCTGGGTGAGCGCGTCCGATAAGCGCCTAAAATGGAAATGTTCTCCACTCAAAACCTTTTCCTGTGTCTCCTTGGCCCGCCGGCGTCTGTTATCAGGTTTGAAAAGGGTGTGTGCAGACGGGCTCTCTAGCCATTCGACATGAAGAGTGCTAGTTTACCGTCCTGCTCAGCCAGGCATCTCCTCAATCACTAAAAAGGTGTTTGGTCTCAGCTCTCTGCAACACGTCCTCCTTCACGTGTGTGTGTGTGTGTGTGCGCAAATATTTTTCTTTAACGTGAGCTTTCACAAGGCCCCTCGCCGCCTCTCCTCCACGCAAGGGTACATCTACACACAAAGGCACCGATACTCCCCTCCGTAGCGCAGGGCGGAGCAGTGGGAGGGTGAGGTGGGTGTTGATGGCAGACCGGTCGATCGGTACACCTCTGATTATCCATCAGTCTTGTCTGCGTCCTCCGGGCCCCGGGGCCGCACTGAGAAGCCCCTTGCGATTTGGCTAAGAGCTGCCCATCAGTCAGCGCTGACATCTGAGACGTCCATCCCCACCGAGCAGAGCACGCTGAAACGGAGCCACAGCCAGAGGCCGTAAACGACAGGGCAAGAATGGGTGGAGAGGCAGAAGGACAGACGGTAGCCTAGAGGGTTAGAAAAGCTGGCCTTGGTACCGGAAGGTTGCCGGGTGGGGAGATGTCGGTGAGGAAAGTACACTTGAGCAAGGCACTGAACCCCTAACTTCTGCAGTAGCGCTACCCAGTAGGATATAAAAAACGGGCCCGGGCTTTTTTGGGGGGGCAAACACAACCAGGAACAAAGTATTACCGGAGCCGACTTTCTATTAGGTATGGGCGTTACCACAAATTTTGGTGTCGATACGATACCAAGCAATACCAGGGCAGGTATCGCCGATATCAATAATGATACCGATACTTTTCATTATGAAAACTGAATGTACTGAATGTAGGGGAGGGTTTTTTTGTACAGTTTTGGAATAAATCCATACAGAAAAATATCACAGAATCCTATTACAGTCCAATAGACAGCTTTGTTTTATGTTTGGTATTGATGCTATTCTCGATATATCAATATATCGCTATATTGATTATTTTGGAATCTATCCGCCTGTGACTACTTTTTGTAGAATCTTCAATATGAATTTTGCCTTTTACCTATGGGGTGATGAAGTTCAATTTAAAGTGTAACGAACAATAGATCACCGTCAGTTGTTGACAGTGGTCGACAGTAGAAGACTGAATGCATGTATGAAGCCCAGTCAACTTCCCCTCTGGATAAATAAAGGTCCCAATCTCACCCTGTCAAGCTGCGATGTGAGATGGGTGACACGTTTATTTATTTTTTATTTTGTGTCAGGGAAAAGCACGTCAAACCTTAAATCACTCGGCGCTCCGACAGTAGTTTAGAGACACACCGGGTTTAATGTTTTATTCATCCAGTTCGTACCAAAGGCAGGCGCTTTCTGAAATCCAGTTTAGCGAGTTAACAAATTATTTCCGGCTCGTTGTAACCAAGCACTTTCAATTAACTTTTCTTTCTTTTCTTTTTTCTTTTCCCCCCCCGCTTCCCATTCTAGACATGAGCGTGACACAGTAAATGCATTGTTGGGCCGGTGTGCAGAGGAATAGGGAGCGAGGGAGAGAAGGAGCCTGGAGGAGAGAGTTAGATGGGTTTTTCCTCAGGCAGAGTAGGAAGTAGTGAACGGAGGCTAGACTTCCAGCTGTGTTTCACGCACGGGGTGTGGAAGAAAAAAAAAAATGAGAACACCCACATAAATTCCCACGACAGCGAGGGGGTTTCTGTTTCCTCTCATCGTTTAGTTCTAATTATCCCTCAGAGGGATGGGAGTATTCTTAACTGTACTAACATATTCAATAATAATGACAATTCTGAGCCGGGATGAAAAGTTTTTAACAAGCTCGGGTGCTGTAGCAGCGCGATGCAGACAGATGAGTGGGATTTCGATCGTCGTGAGCGAGACTTTGCTTTCTTGCCTTCACAGTGACAGCGCTGGCACACCTACGTGAACAATGTGCAGATCCAACTCGTACACGCGTCTGTTTCGGAGAAGGGGCAAGAGAGAAAAAGAAACGAGAGCCATGCTGCAGTAGCTGTAGGAGCAGCGGAACTGAGGGAAATACTTCAAAGTGTAGCTCCTGCCAACAAAAGTTATTTTTTGCGGTATCCGCTTTCCCTCAACGTGCCTGAGGTTGTTGCATCCGATTGTTGGTTTTGTGTCGGTGGAGCGGGGCGTTGCCAACTTAACCCGGATTAATAAAGGATTTTTTTTTATTAAAACGAGTCAAGATTTCCTGTATGCACCCCACATAGTCGACACCCGGGAGCAGGTCTGCCGAGATGAGCTGAGAAAGGAGGTCAATGCAGCGACCCAGCTTAATAATGTTCTATGTTAGGTAAGGCATTACTCAAAAACCTGTCACAATAATGTTATTACTTTCCCAGAAAATTTGTTACCAGTGCAAAGAAATCTCTAAATTCAGCTTAAATGAGAACTGGTAGAAAAGTTGACACTGTTGGTAGAACAATAGAAATGTTGACACTGAGCACTAATAGTAATAGCATTACTTTTGAAATGAGCATAAGAAATGAGTAATAAATGACTTTTTTGAGTACACTGATATTGATGTTACCCAGAATGCCAAATTCATTCTCGATCAACTATGATGTGATGAAGATGTGATGATGCTGTTCTTGGTTACCCATAGACCGAGATCTGCCACAGGTCTTGGCGTTTCCACTGTTTTCCTTCTACCCTCTCATTCTACCACTACAAACCCCTTTGCTTTATCATTCCACTTAATGATGGATCCAACAGACATAGTTCCCACTTCCTCCATCATAACATTTAGCTCTTCAAAAACGGCCCGGCAGTATAACTGGGCACAATTTGCTTCGGAATAATTTCTGCAAAATGACAAAGGAAACCCCCCCCCACCCCGACAAAACAAACGGATATGCATTTACTGTAGCAAAGACAGCAAATGAAGATAATAAATCCTGTAATTATAGTTATTTTACAAAATCCTCCCTCTTTGATTTAACAAGCAAATTGAACTTCTGAGTGCACTCAACTAATCATATTGCAATATTGGGTTATAATGAGTTCAATTTACAGCTTTTTCAGCTACATTATTGAAATGTTTCTGTGGAAGACTGCAAACTTCATTTACAAGTTTAGGTTGATTCTTTAACAGCTGAGAGCAGTGGTCCTCAAATCCGGGCCTCGGGGTCCAGAGTACTGCTGGTTTTCTATTCTGCCAGGTAGTTTCCATTCTAGCTGTCTAATCAGGGATTGATTAACACCTGGGATGCCAGGTGAACGCAACTAACTTCCTGGTAGGAGAGAAAACCAGCAGCACTCTGGACCCCGAGGCCCAGGATTTGAGGAACTCTGGCTGAGAGGATGCATGCGTTGTAACGAGTGCGTCTCGTTTAAAAACCCAATTTCTACCACTAGAGGGCCGAAACTGGGAAGGGCAATTTGTTCGTATTCTCTACCACCTTATTCTTTTTCCCAGCCTATCCCAGCATCCATTGGGTCAAGGCAATGTAGAGTCTGTGGGAGGAAACCCAGGGGGAAAACGCCCAAGCTCCAAACAGGATTGAACCTGCCGTGAAACGACGACGCTAGGACCCTGCGAAGATCAACTGATGAGTGTGGAGAGATACTAGGAGATGAAGCAAGGCTAGCGGTGGAGGCTGGAGGCCGGTGGGGGAACATACAATCGTGAATTAATCATAGGCCCTGAAGCGAGCCTCTGCTTGGGCGCCTGTCGCTCAGCGCACCATCTGATTGGCTGTGACAGGCACCGCTGGCCTAACTGCCACCATGCAGGTGTTGCCTATTGGAACCCGGGAAAGGTCTTCATTAGCCCAACTTTTCTCCCCTCAGGAGCTCTCTGTAAAGATCCAATTATGCTGATGGACTAATGGATCTACTCAGAGCGTGGCTTAATTGAAGATCAAGGCACATATGCATGAAGTGTCTAAGGAGAGGCAGTGCAGATCTGAGACCAGTTGATGCGCTGAACAGATAAGTAGAAGCTTTATAGCGAAGGGAGAATTATACCATCCACTTATTATCCCAGTGCTCCACAGGACAGCGGCAAACTCACCAAACCTCCTTGGGCGTCTGACTCATACGGTAAGCAGGCATAGGAATAACTCTCACTAAAGTTGGATGGACCGTTAAGGAAGTGGTTCCTCCAAGTGGGGGTCCGGAGAACATCAGGGGTCCTTCAGGGGGGTTCCAGGTTGTCCCCAGCAAAAATGAGCAATAGTTTTTTTTCAATTCCAATCTGGACCACGTGGACTTACGGCACACGATGGGATCCCAAGGTACGCGACCCACTCGGGACTCGTTTTTTTTACAGATCGAGTCAGAATTCGTCAGCGTTGTCACGACAACGACAGGTAAATCGTACCTCGTTCACCTGAGGCGAGGGACCTGAGGGACACAATAGCGGAAAGAGAGCCAAATATCCGACTTGGGTTGTACTGGACTGCTAGAATCATCTAGGCTCACTCTCACCACTATTATCTCCCACGTTCAGAGTTGGCAGTTCTGCGATTCAATCCCAAATCAACAACAACAAAAATCCCAGGGGCGAAATCAAACAGGGTCTAATGTGCGGTCTGTTTGGGAGTCCTTGCTGTAACAGAGTAGAGGATGTCTTAAAGGTCCCATATTATGGAAAACGGCTTATTCCTGGCGCTTATACATGTTCCACAGGAAATCATTTACCTAAGCAGCTGAGAAAATTTGAAATCTGGAAATCAACCCGTTTTCCTGTATTTTCCTTTTTCCAAAAACGGTGCCAAAGATAGGAGAAAAACAGGCGGTTTCAGAAAGTAGCCCCTTTGGACGTCATAACGGGCGCTAATCCAGCCCCGCAAGCCATTGCTTATGGTGCATTCCATTGTACTCGGAAATCGATAATTCCGAGTCGGTATTCCTAACTTCCAATCTAAATGTGTTCCAGTGTATCTGCTCGGGAAAACATAATCGCCCGCAGCAAACTCATGTTTGTATGGCAAGTCTCAGAATGTTACAAGCATCTAAACTCAACATCAACTACTACAGCGCCATTAGTGAATAGAATCGGCGCACATCAGTCCTCGGACTGCTTGAGCAACGGCAGGATTAGCATCTAAATTGAAGTTTAACACTAGCACCGCCAGGATTATAGCACTAGCCAATCAGAGCAGTGCTCATTACATACAACCTACACGCCCTCAAAACAGCCTGTTCTTTACAATGGAGAAAATGAGAGACTGAAACACACACCACAGAAGCTGGTTTCAGGATTTTTTTTGATATAGACTTCACAAACGTCTTGTAAAGACCCCCAGGAACAGTTTAAATAGCCCAAAATGAGTACAATACCCCCCCTTTAAAACGAAATAAAGAAGTCACTTCATTGTAGCTGTTGCGTGCCCAACTTGTAACCAACCCCGGTATGTCATTTTGCGTTTACCGGGACAGGCAAACATGGCCACTCACCAGGTAGCTTCAAAGTAAATGGACCCACCAGAGGTTGTTCAGGTGTGAAGATAAAGGGGGGGAGGGTTGGGGGGACAGAGAGAGAGAAAAAAAGAAAGAGGACCATTCAGCCAACGGTGTATGCCCTCACGCCACAGCTGAGGCTGCGATGCCTCATGCTTTGACCGGACAGCGAGGAGCCTTCGAGACTCTCAACGGGCAAAGTTACACTTATCGATTGAGATGAGAGAGAGAGCGAGCACAAGGAGAACATTCAGGAGAGAGAGAGAGAGCTGTGGGGGAGAATGATCACACACTCATTCAATGCGTGACTTGGGTATCAAGGGATGCTAGAGAGAAAAAAAACAACGGCGGCGGTGGAAGAGGCTCTGTACATAAGCGTTGTTAACTGTACTACTACTACTACACTGCTGTAATGTGTCTCTCTGTGTGAGAGGGGAACCACATTTCCCCGAAAAAAAAAATCACCAGCTCTCACGGACACGTTGTAAATTTCCGATGCGGGAATGTAAGCTTTGGCGACAAACAACCGGTCGTGCACCCCGCTACCTGTACACACAGTTGTTTTCTCTGTTGGCTGTCGATTAGGTGACACCGAGGATGAGGTAGTCATGTGTGCTGGAATACAAAAAAAGAAATCGCCCCCCCCGGAGACTGGATGCTCTTCCCTGGTATTTTAGCTGCGAGCTGCAGAGCACTGCAGGGACAGGTGTGGACTTTTAATGAAACACAGAGAGAGAGATGCATTTCGGTAACAGGCTTTGCACAGATGGCCAATGTTAAAACGCTGTTATAATGCTATTTAGTCAATAGTCGGATTGCATTAAGCGTTGGAGAGTAATGTGATCGCGGGCCGGATAACTGCGTCCAGTCGATAAATAACAAGTCATCTCGTGGAGAGAAGTGCCCAAATGCATCCTCCTGGTATCCAAGAGTCGATCTGAAAGGCAATAAGGCAGGGAGCTCCTTGTATTGACAGTTAAAAGCCAATATTCTCACTAGTGCCGTATGAACAATATTACCCACCCCCCCCTCTCATTTGAATTTTCATTTCAAACAGAGGCTCCGGTATTGAAGAGTATTAAATAATTCAGAGTCAACAACCTCGTCAAATGCAGCGTGAGTGGTTTTTTTTTTTTTTCATGATTTGGGCCCGATGCTCACCCCCCTGCATCATATCCTCACAACAATATTATCTATTGCTTTCCAGAGTTATTGTTCCGCCAAGTCACACCGGGGGGAGGGAGGGAGGGGCTTTGTCTCCATCATGTCTTTTAATTGCCTGAGACATTATTACCTCCTTCTCGAACAACCGCCTTCGTGTTGTCGACAGGCTCGGCGCCGCACTCCGGCTGCTATCAGTCAAATGGTAACAATACAATTAGTTTTGGGGGGGGGGGCGAGGAAGTCACGGACTCGACGCCTTTTGCTGTGCTACGTGTATATATATCGCGGAGTGCTTTTCCTCTCCGAAAGCCATAGCTTGAAAGCTTGTCAGCAGCACTGAAATGCGTTAAGGTTTTGTTTAAACGGTCCTTGCATTCTGTTTTATTTCGTGCATTTATTCAGCACAACTAACCCCTTAATCTATTAGCTGGGGAAAGTTCTATCCGGAGATTCTCCAGCTCGGCTCGGCGTTATTATGAAGTTTATTGGGGTGTTACTGGAGCATCTCCGACTGCCTCGATAATGCCGCTGGGTTGAAATGGGCGTTTAGCCAAGGAATAAACAACTTCAAGAGAGGTTATCGTGACTCTTTTCGAAGGATGGCGGTTCGTTTAGTTCTGAGATATCAGACGGAAATTGAACATTGCGCACGCTGCAGCTCTCAGGCAAGTCTTTCAAACCTGTTTAACTGTTGATGCAGCGGATGGATTTTATTTCTGCAGTGTTATAATGGGGATTCAGGATAACGTCGGGAGGTCGGACTGCCCGGCGACGCACAGGAACGTGACATTTCAGTTGTTTTCTGCATGTCTTCATTACCATTTGTCTTTTCAGCCCATTTACGTATTTCGCCGACCTCTCACCTCCCGCTGACTGCAGCACAGTTTGGAAATGTCATGAAGGTGCATCTAAAACCAGTAGCCTTCAGCCAAACCTGAAATGACGTGCGAGACAGAGACACAAAAGCAACAGTGCAACCGTCTCAATTATAGAGAGTGTTTTTCAGTCCACTGTGGAGGTGCTGAGAAGTCGAGTCTATTTGGACTCCAATCCATGAGGCAATGGATGGAACTTGGTTTCAGCAGTGGAGTCATTGTTAGCCGGTAAAGACGGGGGCAAACACTTCGCTAATGCCAGCGCAATCATTCAGTTGTACAGTACTAATTGGTGAGGTCTTCATTCAATGGATGAAATACAATTTTCCTCCTCAAAAGAAAACTTACATCATCATTGTGATATCTACATCTTTATATTGGACCTTTTCATGTCAAAGCTTCAAGAACATACAAGTATTCAGTGTTTTCCCCCAGAATTGTATTCTTGTCACGATGAAAAAGCCTCTGAAACAGCATTTGGACCATCATGGGACACTAAAAAAAATCTATCTATCTATCTATCTATCTATCTATCTATCTAAAGAGAAGGAGAAGAAGAAGAAGAATGAACGACACTGACTGTGTGTCCAATTTTTAATAAACTGTAAAAATTGGCAATCCCAGATATATATATAACCTTCAACCTGAGGCCATCATATAATCCTGTCATTTCTAGCGCTTAACCTCGACATGTCTCTACGCCGGCAGATCCATGCAAGAGAGTGGATCCCAGCACGGCAGGAGCTCTGACACAAAGCAGTGACGACATGTCAAGGATCCATCATCCGCTAGCTTAGAAGTGTAATGTGATTATTATTAAATGTACAGTGACAGAGAGATTGGGGGTGTGGGGGGGGGGTTAGGTGGGTGAGATTAGAGAAAAGTAAGAAAGAAAGAAAGAACTACTACTAAGGTGAGTACTAAGGTGAAATTGCTACTTGTAAGTCTTTCCTTTTCACACGGTTCATTTCGACGCCTCCCCTTTTCTTCCCGTCTTCGCCTGTGGAATATATATTGTGCTCGACTGCTCTTTTGGGGCCCGTCAGAATTCACTTGACCTAGATGTTACCCCATTCCATTTTTCATTGAGAAATTGGTGCGCGCTGTCTGGTATACAGACTTGGTCTCCGGGCTCCCGTTCTTTCTGGGTTTTCTGTGACGTTCGCCACAAACTGCGCCTCGTTTGATGAAAAGTGACACGCTAGAGGTTGGAGGTCCACGGCGTGCTCTTTAGTAATAGCGCGTGAATATGTTGCCCGCTGCATTTCAGGGAACACAGCGAGGGTGACGCGGTGGGTTGAAGATTGAATCAAAGAAAAGAGCCACAGGGTGGATAGTAACTTTGCCACGATTTTCTTGAAGTTAACATGGAAATTCAGCTGAACAACTACGGCGGTCGGGTCAAGTCCTCTTGTAGGTGAAGGCGGAGGTAACCTTTTGAATACTGGTTGCACTTGAATACCCAGAATTCATGCAAGATACATCACTTTCTACCAAAGGATACCAAAGGGCAAGAGAAAGGCAAGAGATCACTTGCTGGGCATGGAAGTGACCATACCCGACACCGGAGTTCCGTTTAGGCCAATAGGGTGAATCTACAGCGTCTTACTTGGAGAGGACGGGATGCTCTTCTCTGCGATTTGAAGACGGGTGTATTTTCCCATAGAAATCTTCCCTAGTGCAGCTTATATGATTTGATTTGATTTTTTTTAGGAACCTGCACATCATGTAAAAGTAAGACGTTGGACTCGGCCAAAAAAAAGCGAGGCCGACGAGCAGAAATGGTCCGAAGACAGAGAAGAGACACGTGAAGAAAAGGCCAGAGAGGAGACAGGGGATTAGAGCAGGACATCCGTCAAGAGCATCCGGCGATGTTTGGTCGCTGTTTAACGTCTCCGCTTTTGAAGCACTGGGTTCAGGGCGCAGGGTATTCCGCTTTGTATGCGAGTGGTTATTTCATTGCATGCATTTTTATACATCAGTGTTTTCACCCATGTCTCTGCGCGCAATTCCTTCACAACTGCCGTGAAGGAGGCGGTGTTGAGAGCCGCCGATACGAGCAACACGGACCAAACTACCTTTTTAATGATTGAAGAGGAGGCTTGCAGAGAGAGGGGGGGGGGGAGGGGGGCACGGCGGCAAACTACCTACTCTTCAGGCATTTTTAAAGGCCACGGAGGGAGCGAAGAAACCGTACTTAATGTTCGCCACAGCCCATTACGTATAAAACATCCAGGAGGTTTTTTTTTTCGATGCATGCATTTTTCTTCATTCCAAGCACACGGATGAGATTTCTATCTCACCATCCATTTCTCCAAGCCCAGCTCTAGGCCGAATGAGTTTCCCTCCTTCCTACTCCATTTCACTTCGGAAGTGAGCGATCGAGTGGCTGTTTGCATACATACATACATACAGCACCGGCCTCCCTCGCTGCACGGGACTGAATAGGAACAGCCCTGAGCGTCCTTGATGCATGTTTCCCCCTCATACTCGTAATTTCACAGTTTGCATCTTACCGACAGCAATCCTGTCCTTTAACAAAGCACGTCTGCTGCCAGGTGGATACAGTCCAGTGCATAAAACACGGATCCCGCTGAACCGCCTCTCGCCTCAGTCCGTTGCGGCCAAATATGAAAGCGTCCGTAACGATGGGTGGAACGCACAACACTGCCAACCATAAGTGCATCCAGATATTCGTTGTGATCGCTGCGTAATTGACGTATGTGGCCAAACACCGTGAAGCAAGGCTCATTTAACATTACAGGGGAGACTTTTTAACATCCGAAAATGTTTTTTTAATTCAATCAAACAAAAATGTATTATTTCTTATTATGTACACAAGAAAGGCCAACGGATTTGGGGGAGGGTCTAAAGAGGTAAATAAGCCGTCAATTGATAGGGGGCGCCAATAATTCTAACTTCTGTTTCCTTGTGTGGGTTTGAAAATGTAACAACACCGGCTTGTGCAAATTTTGAAAGCGGTGACATTTCAGTTCTTTAAATTCAACACAGCCATCAAGTGACTGCAGCTCGGCTCTCAACGCACAAATCAGGGCAGTCCCCCCCCCAAAAACAAAAACAAAACTATCTCTCACAATTTGCCAACAACAGCTTCCACAGTGACAACAACAAAAGCGCTAACTTTACTCCACATTCCCAAGCAAAATCCTCCTTTTATCTAACGCTTTTGTTTCTGGGGGTATTACATCTACATGCAACACCCCTGACACATATACTCTTAACAACTGCTTCAATAACTTAGAGAGCTGTCTACGGCTACCATGTCGGGCCTCTCAACTGATGGTGTTCACAGCTAAATGCAACCTGTCTGACATGTGCCAGGAGCTGACAGGCTGAGCAACAGATACCACGGGCTGGAAGGAAATGTTTGTTGTGCCGTAGAGCGGCAGCCCTATGTCAGTCTGACGGAGGCTGCGCGTGTTTACAGATTCAGACTCCATGCTGAGCGCCACGCTGCTTCTCAGGCTCCGGCTTTCTGTCTTTTTTTTTTCCGAAGGCGCTTCTTCCTGTCTCCATCGTTGCCGCCCGGCCTCGTTTGCCTCCCCTCTCTCTGGCCCTCTCCTCCTGCACTCGCTTTTCCTTCTCTCTCTTTCTCCCTTCATCACTCTTCCTCTCTCTCGCTCTATCTCCCTCTGTTTCCAGTCAGAGTGATTCAGGTGCCCGGCGGACGCTTCGGTCCCACTCATCACTGTGACAGCCACAACCGCCTGACAAGAGAAGACAAATTCCACAGCGGGAGCCGGATATTAATGGAGTGAGCTTTTTTTTTTTGTTTGTTTATTTTTGGGGCCCTCTTACGAAAGCGCGCACGCATGCACGCACACGCATGTGCGCACACGTTCGCCACACAAATGCACATGCACGCGTACACACAGGGACGGGACATACGCTGTCAGAAATCCACAGACAGCGCTCATGCATCAAAGCATGTACGCAACATGCATGTACGCACACAGGCACATGCAATTTATCTCTCTTACCTACAAACACACACACACACACAATTTTATCAGAATGCCTTTGGCCTGTTTTCTGTAATCCCCAAACTCAAATAGTGAAATATTTCAATATATATTTCAATATATCACACATAATTGGGCACAGATTGACTATTTGATGTCATATAAATACTTTTTTGTTAATATATACTATATATATACAATATACTGAAATATTGGACTAGATACATTCACCACATAGATGAATAGTACCACATACCTTTACTTATACAATATTGATACTATTCGTAAAATGTACATTACTAAAATATTCCTTATATTCCATTTATCAAAATCGTATCTTTATTATATGTATAGACTGAACAAAGAACTTAGTATATTTTGGGAATATATTTGAACATATATGAAAAAATAGTAGAAAGAAAGAAAGAAGAAAAGTATTTTGAAAAATGGGGAAAACATAATGGCAACCCACACACATCTTGTGAGCCAATATCCCTGCTTAGCCCGGCCTGTCTTACTGTGTCCGTCACGCTGCCCTCTTACTGTAAAGTAATTACGATTCACATAGTTGTGCATATGAAAGAGTCATCAATTATTAATGAGATTTGGCTACTGAGCGCTGGCCTGCTTATGAAGTCCGCTTTAGAGCTGGAGTGTGAGTTAAGGGAACGTGTACCGACTGCATGCTGATTCCCACAGAAAGAAAAGGGATTGGGAGCTGAATCAACGTGGGTCTTTGTGTTTTGTCGCCACTGCACATATTTCAACAGGGTTCGACCGAGTGAGAAAACAACAGAAACGTGTAAAAATGGATATAATTGTATGTTAAGAGAGGGGCAAATGGTAATGAACAGTCATTTCAATATCAGTCTGCAGCGGAAGATCTCTGTATGATCGAAGAGGCTTGCAGGGCTTACGCAGAAAGGAGTCCAGCTTCACCTGAGAATTACAGTACATTCAAAAGGAATAATAAAGAAAATACAGTTCTAGGATTGAAGAAATCATATTCGGCTGCTGGACTGTAAAGGCAACTTCACTGGCGTGTAATATATTTCAAATAGCATTGTGGACTGCAGTAGTTTGTATTCTCATTCTGTGCATTGTTAGTTCTACCTGGATATCGGAAAACTCTGAGGATGTTGGTTTGCGTCCCCGATCCCCCTCCCTGTTGTCTTAGGGAAGAGGATAAACGTGTTGGAAGTGATTTTCCCTTTGGCCATTCACTCCTTCCACCATCTGCCATTGAGAGAAACTCTGAAAGCTCTAGCTCTGTTTGTGCTGGAAGAACAGCGCCCTCTGCCTGTTGTGTGCCATAGAGCAATCTCCCCGGAAGCAATCCAGTAGATGTCTTGGCAAATTCAACCTTGTGGGCACACAACGTAAAATGCATTGTAGAGTCTTGGAATTATAACAAGATGGTCTTATTAGTAACTCTACTACTACTCTACTGCAACCTGCTCCAGTTCTCCAATGTTTGAAGGATTCCTTTGACCAGCTGCACATTTCAGGTCTCACTACTGATTCTCAATGGGATTGAGATCAGGACTCATCGCTGGCCACTCCAGAACAGTTCAATGTTTTCTCTTGAACCATTCCTGGTGCTTTTGGATGTGTTTTGGGTCAATGTCTTGCTGGAGGACCCATGATCTTTGATTGACATCCAGTTTTCTGACACTTGGTAGCTGATTAGGCTTCAAAATGCCTGGGTAATCTGATTTCATGATCTCCTTAATACGTTCAAGATGTCCAGTACCTGAGGCAGCAAAGCAGCCCCACAGCATTATGGGACCTCCGCCTTATTTGACTGTAGGTAGGGTGTTATTGTCTTTAAAAGCTCATTGTCAACAGATCTGCTTTGCCAAAGAGCTGCAGAACATTTTTGTCCAGGTGGGTCTTGGCAAAGATCAATCAGACCTTCTTGTGTTTCTCTTTGAGCAGTGGGGTCTTCCGGGGCCTCCGACCATAAAGCCCTTCTTGGTTCAGTGTCCGGTGTATGGGACAGGCTGAAACCATTACCCCAGACCCCTCCAGGTAGATCTTTGGACGTCATGCAAGGTGTTTTTTGGCTCGCACAAAACTTCAGTGAGATCAATCATGGGAGATTCTTAACAATTCCATGAGCGACAAACTTCTTAATAACATTGCGAACTGTGGAAACAGGAACACCAAGAGATCTAGAGAGGGCCTTATAGCCTTGTGAACACTTATGTTTGGTAATAATAGTATTTCTGACAGCTCTTTTCTCTTCATCATTTTCACAGACAGCAGGGAAGCAGAACAGACTGTTTTAGCACTTTAAAATGGATAATTGGTTCATTTATACCATGTGGGCTGGTGTGATGAATTAAAGAGGTGAGATGAATTAAACAGCAACTGAGAATCTAATTCCTCCAACAAAATTGATTTGAATTGTTCTAAAGGGTGACGATAATCATGACCGTGACCACTTTTCAGTTTTAGAACCATAAAACATTTATTGTTATTATTGTTTGATCATGTGCTGTTGTAAATCGGTAGATGAATGCGTAGAGACCCAAAATTGTTTCAATTTCCAATTATTTCAGAGGATATTGTACATTATCTGCACAAAATGCAAGGGAGCCAATAATCTTGTCCAGAACTGTGTTTAGAATTTCTGAATTTTGGCAGCAGACCAAGTTCATGATACAACATACAGGGCAGCATATCATGAATATAATAACTGTGCTCGATTCGCTTTAATCTGATGATTTACCGTAGCAGCACTGCTCCTGAGGGAACCGCCTTGACATATAACATGTAAAGCCCCATCGTTACGCACAATGAAGGAAATGTAAAGCACGTGTAACTGGAGGATTCTGTGTTCAGTTAAGATCTGTGACAGCACACTCACAACAGCATGTGTTCACCGGGGGGGGGGTATGAGAAAACAAGCATCATGAAAGCAGACAGGAAGTAAAGACAAAATGCTGTCATTTATATGTTTCATTTCACTATGTGTAGAGGACAAGTCCTTTCTGGAGTGCGAATCTCTGTTACTGAATCATTACTTTAATTAATTGGACTTTAATGGACTGCTGATTGGGGATGCAGCGGTATTCTCTACAGTGTGCAGCCCACTGACAGTATGGAAGGAGGCTCTCTGATGCCATTATACCGCCATAGCCTATAAACACATTACAGGGAGGGTTCAGCAGTGCATCAGCCTATTTACACGAATGAAAGCAATTTAATAGCACTCCGCAGAGGCAGAAAACGAACAGAAAAAAAAAAAAAAAAAGGAAGGCTATTCAAGTTCCTCCAGTGTCTTGCATGGCTCCGTGGTGCCGAGCCATTCTGAGTTGAAAATTCATTCCCATGTACTTGTACCTGCGGGCTCGTTTCCCCGTATTAAGATATCCAGAACGTCTTAACCTGCTTGCGCGCGGCGTGTTGCTGTATCCGTCTCAAGTGCTAGGTTGCTATTAATGTTTGAGCGGTTCATCTGGCTGAACAACAGATACAGGGTGGGGGTGGAGTCCCGGGGCTGCAGTACATGAAGACTACAGGGCTGTATTATTCAAGCTTCTCGATCCAACGCGCGCAGTGCGTCAGGCTTTCTGCCGCGTGTCTAAATCATTCATTTGCCTGTTCAGGAGGGCCGGCCTCGCCGTTTACCGTTGTTTCTTGTATACAGGACCCTATGCATGTACACAGTAGCACTACAGTAGGTGTATCCGGGGGGGGCTCAGTTGAGCTGTCGAAATATTCTGCATACGCGTGCAGAACTGCTGAGATTGCACTGTCGCACCGGCAAATGAAGGTTTTAAAAATGTCAGAGGCTTGTTACCGAATTCAAAACGTGGGCCGTTTTAAATCCCCCTGCGTTAACAAGCTGATTACCGGTGTCATTTGTGCCCCGTATAATTACCTCCCTGTCAAACACCCTGCTCTTTCCCTCACATTTTTCCCTTTTATTATTATTATGGGCTTTTTGTCCCGTCTCCCCCCCCCCTATTCTCTCATGCGAGCTTGACACGGCCTTATAAAAGATTAAGGCCAAAATAATTCCTCGGTCTACTGACTTTGCAAATTGGCCATGTCACCGAAACACTTTGGATGTTGCCAAGTCAGCAGCACGCCGCGTGGCGAGCGGCGCCATGCAACCACATGACCCAGTTCGTCCAATTATGAATCAGTATGACTGATGAACCCCCCACCCCCCCTTTATAGTCCTAGAATCACACAAATGGCCTCTGAAGGATGCAATTAAACAAGCTCAATATTGGCTCCGCTGTCTCTTAGTTGATTAATTTGGAGAATCGCTATGACAACGGCTCTTCCCACATCAGAGCTTCAATATGAACATCCCTATTTATTTTTCATCACGTTAAATATGCCGGCGACAGGTTTTTGAGCGCGCGGGCGAATTACGGTTGAGTGGTAAGCCGAGTTATACGAAATGCCGTCTGTTGTTTCTGCTGTCAGAGAAAGCGGCGGTGTCGTCAAGTAGTCCCAGAGAGCAGAAGTTGCAGAGAGATGTTCAGGAAGCGTCAAGATTGATTGGACCGGTTTCTGTTTTCTACCCCCGGCTCGCTCTCTTGGCTTCTGAGAGAAAACACACAGCGGTACACAAATATACTTCTTCATTATAGAAACATTGGTCCAAGATGCATTCAAAGGAAACAATAATGTGGGAGTTTCTCTGTGTGTGTGTCTATGCAGTGTACTCTCCCAGAAAACCTGTAGACTAGACGGCCTGCTCCGACGCTGAAAGCAGCACCAAAATGAAAGCGGTCATCTGGTGGCCACTACCTGCGCCGTTTCAGGAAATCGGGCCCTAAAAAATCGTTTCCAAAGCTCTTTTAATCTCATTTTTTGATTTGGAGTCGCAGAAAAAAAGAGACGTTTCCTCTATGCTCGAAAGCATGAAGGGAAAAAGGAGTAAAACTTTGAATATCGCCAGTGGTTCGAGAGAAATGATTCACTTTCTTTCCATCCTTGGCCTTCTTTTTACTCTATTCTCCAGAGTAGACTTTTAGCTTTGGGTTGCTTCTCTCTCTTGTTGTTGTCGGAAACCCGGCGCTGGACGGCCTCTAGATTTGACTTTGATCACCAGTGACAATGAACAACTTAGATATTCTCATTGAAAAGAGAGAGGAGGGTGAGGCTTGCGTGTGTGTGTGTGTGTTATAGAGAGAATGAAAGAAGGTCTGACTTTTATAGATGACTGGACCAGTTAGTCTGTAAGATATCCCAATTTTAGAGGGTTGTAGAAAAAAAAGTTTGTATAGCAGATTATTGATATAGCTACAGTTATCGCTGTGACATTACATTACATTACAGTCATTTAGCAGACGCTTTTATCCAAAGCGACTTACAATAAGTGCATTCAACATAGGTAGGCAAGAAAACTACTAGTCACCAGAAATCGTAAGAGCATTTCCTTCCTAAACAAGCAACTAAGAGCATAACTAGTGTTAAGGTAAGAGTGCAATAAGTTAGCTACCTACTTTTTCTTAAACAAATGAGACAAATAAGTGTATAAAATAAACAAGAGCTCAGACAAATAAGTGTATAAAATAAACAAGAGCTCAGACAAATAATTGACGACAAATAGGCATGGCTAAGAGGAAGGGTCAGGGTAGTGTTTCCTGAAGAGGTGGGTTTTCAGCCTGCGGCGAAAGATGGGCAGCGACTCTGCTGTCCTGACATCAGTGGGGAGTTCATTCCACCACTGCGGGGCCAGGTACACAACTACATAACTAGAAGGCACGTGATTTGTATTGTTTCCATTGCTCTGTTGTCATGAATGCACTTTGATCAGAGCAGAGCATCATTTTTTCTGTTTTCTTTGCCCCGTTTCAGGTAAAATGTTATTTTGGAGCTGTGAACTTTTGTAGTGGCCAGATTTGATATTGTCCTAAGAGCGAGATTCAGGTAGTTCCTCCCATTTCTATAGAACTTTACTCATGTAACTTATTCCTCAAGATAGTGAATTTAAGAAAAAGTGAAATAGTTGAGCGTGTATGATTCATGTGAGTGTGTGAGTGTGTTTTCATGGCCCATATCGTAATGGTGCGCAAAAGACAATTATAAATTGCTTAATTAGTTACAGCTAGTTAAACGGCAAAACTATGATACATAGTTAAGATATGTTTGTGTTGAATGTGTATGTGACTGGATAAAGTATAGACTAAAGAAATCGAATTGCCAAAATTTGGGGGGGAAAAAGGAACGATTTCAAAATAAAAAACAGATTCTCGTGAAATGCAGAGAGAGCAGAATGACAGTTAGCTTATGTTTGCATTTCTTTTCATGGATCGACAAACTTCAACCTGTCCTTTTTATTGCAGCAATCCAGTAGTAATACAAGATAAACGGTCTTTACACATGGCCATTTATTTAATAAGTTTACACTTATTATTAACAATAAAAATCAACAAAATATCAAGAGAAGCTTGAAAATTGAACACATAAAATAACTGGGCATAAGATAAAAAAAGCCCTGTAAATCTGTTATCTTTATGGTGTACAATTTGATTTTGTGAGCTCTGTTCGTCATGAAAAGCTTTCCTGTGAGGAACTTTCCGGGCTGGAAAAGCGACTGCAAACGGGATAAAAGAAATAAATCATCAGTCTTTTAGTCACATTGAGAGGCAGCGGAAGCCAATTGCAGAACATATTTGGTTATTTTCTGCATGATCCAGTTTCCTTTTCCATTTTCCTGTGGCGCAACCAAAAAGAAGATCTGGGAATCACAGGAAAACTGGAGAGCCTAATATATCAATTTTACAGGAGCAGAGCGTCATCCCCCAACCTTTTTTTCAGGGATACTACTTGAGTACAGCAACAAGTAAACGTCTTTGGTTACATCATCCAATGTCCTACGCCGTCACCAGGATTGACGCAGGCGATCCGCCCGCCCATCCCCCGCTACAATACTCCTTACTCTTTTTACCAGATCATCATGGTAAATAAGATTTCGCTGTTAGATGATCTGCCTGGTGAAAGACAATAAAACGCTAAAGAGACCAGAAAACATAAACATCACGGTCCATTTCCTAACATCTATCCCCGGGTGGCTCCGGGGCCCTCCCCCTTCCTCCCCGCTTCCCCCACGAGACGTCAGATTGGCATAAACAGCTCTGAACTGTAGCAAAGCCTGTTATGCGTTCCACAGCCTCGCGTTGATGTTCTTTCGTGCTTGCGCCGCACTCCACCGGCTACCAAATTGCACCGTGAACTGTGAAATCGCTTTGGGTACAGAGACGTATGTGGTACAAAAAACAAACAAACAAAACAAACAACAATAACTTGAGTGTTTGCGTGCGGTCCAATATGTATTATTCAAGCAAGGAGTCAAATTGCTGGTGAGATACGACGGCCTGCGTTGTTTACACATCTTTGTCAATTTGTTAAGCTTGACAAGAGCATGTCAACACGCTGGCTGCATTTCTGGCGGCTGAAATGGCTCTGACAGGAATTTGGATTGAATGAGTGACTCACATAAGACAAATGAAATGCATCAATCTTTTGGAGTAGGTTCTGTTGGACTTTGTTCCTCATTTGGAGTATTTGTAGCGCTTTCTGATGAGGCTCTGAATCGCAGCAATCGAAAATGTTTTAACGAGGAATAGAAATAACATCTATGCTGTATGTGGGTGTCAGAGTGCTCAGCTGTTTCTTTTTTTTCTTTTTTTTCAACGCTGTTATTGTGGAATTGAGTTTATAGCCACTCACATCCTGTGTGTAGCGCATGTTTAAACAGAGGCAGACTTTCAAAATAAGAGTAGTGACACAAGCCCGCGGCGCATTACATGTCTATCGCAAAGCATAGGCACCAAAGAGACTAATTCCGTCTTAAATCTCAGCAAAGGCAAATCTGAATTATTTTTGCATCCAAAATGCGACTCTTTCTTGGAACTAATAAACTAATAAAACACCCGGCAAATCGGTCCTGGGGGTGGGGGGGGGGGGGGGAGAGAAAATGTATGCATTCTTTCCACCAATGGGGATATGGAGAGGTAGGGGATGGATTGAGCTTTTGAAAGTCATTACTTATTTACTTTTTAATGGAATTTGAAATGAGGCCTTAAAAATAACTGAAATGTGATTAATCGTGTTAATGTGGTGGGTGGGCTTTAGCGGGGCAATCAATAGTATATATATATATACACATATATATATAGACGGGCTTAGAGGCCAACTCTCTGGCACGTTCTCCGGCTCTTTCTGGCATGATTGTTTTTTATTGTGAGCCCTTTTTTTATTTAACAGAAATTGATGAACACATTATCGTTCACTCAGACAGACAGCGGACAATAACATCAGGAGGGATGGAGTGTTAGAGGAGGAGCCCACCAAAATGCTTTGAACATCAAATTAAGCAGAAAGACCCTCCAGAAAGTTTTCATTTCATCAATTTTACCCCACGAGGATTAAATGGGTTGTTTTTTCACCCCGAAGTAATACCACATGCGTCATCATAATCTGCATTTGTCGATGTGGGTCTCTGGAGAAGAAGACTAGATGAGTCCATCCCAGTGGGAATCTCAGCAAGGGGGCTGCCACCCCAGAGAAGACTTGCTGTACAAGTGGATTTAAGAATCGCATTGAGGCACGTCTCAGGTTCCTCGTTTTTTTCCGTATCTTCCGACATTGACAAAAGCAACATAACCGAGAGAGTTGTTTGCAAAATGCACTTGAGACTGGACCTGCTCACTGAGGCGCCATTAATGGCTTTATGTGCGAGACCGCCGGTGAGATCTCAGTGTTTCTGCCAGGGGACGGATATTTTCAATAACATTGTAATCACAACCCATACAGACTTCGCTTGCAGTATCTAATTTTACAACATAAAATCCATTTTTAGGCTAACATGGATTTTTGTTTTTACTCAGGGACTCAGGAGGCTTTGGATGTGTAATATACTGTAGAAGGTAATGCAAAGTTACAACACGTCTGATTTAAACACTCAGCTGTCTATTGCTATTGTTGTCACCATTACATCCCAACCCAGACTTAAAAAAAGACAATGATCTCATTCATTAGACCAAAGGTGTGTGTGTGTGTGTGTGTGTGTGTGTGTGTGCTTTTCCTACCAACCTTGAATTAGTTGCAGCCTACAGTTACTCGAGGAAATATAAGGCAATGAAATATGGACCAAACCCAAGATCGGTGGAAGAGAAATTCACCACCTTCCTCAGCATCTCTGTTTCCATGGCGCCCTGGCAACTTTGAACAGGCGTTCAAAGTGAAAGTGCACTAGCTCGATTGACGACTTTGTCGAATTAGAGTAGATTTTGTTATGTGCGTGCCATGGTTTTCCCTTTGGCGGACAGGACGGCAGAGGGGAAAGTGAGGGAAACAAAGAAGGTAAGCAGAAAGAGAGATGAATCACATGTACGGATGAGGCCCAGTCAGGTGTGCAACACTGTTTCCCTTTATCCTGTCTGCAGCTCAGGAACAGGACAACGCCAAAGGGATTACATTGATCCCAGTCTCTGGTTCTGGCAGGCAGCGATCTCATCCCTCCCTAAGCAAAAAAAATGCTTAGGCGGGATATATCCAACAGTCTTGATTTCTTCCTTGGCAGCACTGGAAGTCTGGAAGTCTCCTAGCTGTGTCCCCTGGTAAGGATGAGTGAGGTGAGTACGAACACAGAATGGTGTGTTTGATTGGTGCGTGTCTTTACTGTGGCGTGAAACTACATCCTGGGCGATCAGGCTGCATTCAGAGCCATGGGATCCGGGATGTAAATGGACTTACTGAAAATTCGATGGTCCAAACCACCTCCGGATGTGATCAGTGACCACGTTATGCCTCTCCGGTCCATACACAGGAGCTACGTAGACACAAATAAACCTTACCGTGCAGATCCAACCAGGAAATGCATGCAAATCCAACAGGCAGCAGGCAACTTGGATAGAAACATTCTTGTCAAAAATGGATAGTCAGGATACTGAGAGAGAACAAGCGAGTCAAGGTGTTTATTGACAATTTTAAAGTCACATGCGCAGCAAGGCAAAGAGAAATACAATTTCAATGTGTACTGGATGCAAAAATGTCAGGTATAAATGTAATCATGCTAAATCATATATAGTCATAATGTGAATTCAAGACATGTTAATCAGTCCCTCCAGGATGTTGCGATCTTGCGATCGCAAGAATTAACGCAAGTTCAACTAACTGCCGCAAAACTTATACAATTTACAAAATACAAAACCCCACAATATTCCCGCATAAAATGGTCAAATTGGCACAATGCTTCCACATTAACACTCCTACATGTTCGGGAGGTTGTTTTTTTTAATTTAAATTTGCACCATTTGCTTTCTTGTTATCCTGAGCCTTTGATATGGTTACACACGAGGACAATGCCGGAGTGGCCAATCGGGACAACCGGGACGAATCCCGGTGGGTCTTTGGGCCGGTTGGACGGGCCGCACCGCGGTGTAGCCTAATCATTTTATAAACTGTTCAAGTTGATTTGCTGCTAACAGGCCGGCAACTAGTTAGATGTGCGTTCTCCACTCCGGACCTCTCTCTCCTTTTCTCTGTGTCAAACTGGCAGCGCTGACAGACCTGACAGATTAGAGCGAGACGGGAACGTGACGGGTCAACTAATGATGTGATGGTGTTACACCATTTACACAGCGACTGCATTAGTGGTGTAGAAAACTTTAATTTTATTACTTCGCAGCAATATTTTGTAAAGCATGCAAGTTGGCTATAAGGTAGCACCGGACACACACCACTCCCCCACTATCGGCACAGACCAACCACTCTCACTCGCCTTCTTCTATGTCTTCCAGTAAAATGAACTACAAACCGCTCACTCCGCCACCTACTGGCAGGTGCAATAAACCTGGAACTGACCAAATAACTACATGCCACAGTATATTATTAAACAAAACATTGAAGGGATTGGGCAGGTATTAAAAGATATATCTTCTTACAGGTGCTACAATGGCAAACTGTAGATATGCTGCATTGCAGCCTAAAGGGGAAAAAAATAAAGAAAAATAATGTAAAGAAAACTAGGATTAAAAAGGAATGAAAGACAAAGAAAGGCACTAGACAGAGTTCATGTGTAGTAAAACTAGTTTTCAGCTGGCGGCCCCAGGAGGTATTAATGTGTGACGATTACTCTACTACTTTAAAAAAACAACTTAAAAAACAGAGTGGGCAGTTTACAATGTTTTGGGGAGGATGTTTTACCACAAGATAACATGAAAAATATCTCAAATTGCATCCCAATTTTTGATAAAAGCCGCTGCAAATTCAATAATTTTGGGCCGCAATAATCAGAAAAAAACTCTGCAAAATCCTGGTGGGACTGGTTAATACCAGATGTGAAAGGGACCCTAGATCTCAGTTTGACAGCAAATGTTGACTTGGGTGAAACCTGCCTGGGAAACTACGTCGCATGAGGTAGGTGGTACGTATCTCCAAGTACTGAGGGGAAGTGGAGGAGGGCCTGTTAGAGGACAAACGAAACAGTGCCTACTTGACAGTAGGCTACTAGCTTAATCACAAAAGTGAGAAAATGAGAACTTGTAGCATCTCTCCATCCGGCCCAGACAGTTCAGTCAGTGGCGCATGAGACTCTCACTCTCAGTTTCATGGGTTCTATCCCCACATAGTGTCAAGTACCATTGTATGCTTTGGAAAAAAGCATCTGACTGTAATGTAAAGCTCTAATGGTAAGTAAATGATATGCAGCAGGAAGTGAAGGACATGGGCGACGGGAGACTGTGTACAGCTAAAAATCACTGTGCAGTGGATGAATAGTTCCTGAAATAAAAGTAAACCCGGCAACATCAGCTTTATTGAGTTAATGATATTTAATTTCTAAAATGTATCATCTACAACCCATATTAAAAAAAACACTAATACGTTTTTATTACTCAAAGACTTTGGATAATGCTAGCCTACTATCACTCAACATAGTGTTTGCTAAGTGTTAGCATGGAGCCTACTCTCACGTAACACAGTGTATGCTAAAGTGTTAGCATGGAGCCTACTATCACTCAACATATTGTATGCTAAAGTGTTAGCATGGAGCCTACTATCACTCAACATATTGTATGCTAAAGTGTTAGCGTGGAGCACTGGAGTGAATGAAGTGGAGTGAGTCTCTGTTCTCATCACCTAATGGATAAGTTGACAAGCAGGCCGATCTCCCAAAAACTGTATTCTTTTAATGTGTTGTTTACATCAACAAGCATCAGAGCAGTTGTTTACTAGAAGTCTTTGCAAAGGACCGAAAATGGATCGTGGGCCCTGCATACAAAGAGTTTAGTAATATCTTAATCGTAGTAATATCGGACCCAAACACTTAACAGCTCAAGAACACACACACACACACACCGCCTTTATTCGTTGCGGAAAAGGAAGCTCTTGTCAATGCGTAACAGCCGAGCACTGAAAACACACCTGTTAGCTTTGTCATCCAGTCTAAATGCGTATTGATCGGAAGCAGGGTAGTTCTGCACCACACAAATAGAAAGCAAGGGATTGATTTTGTGCCTCTTGTCTGACGGAGCGATGTACATTAGAGACAGCCGAGACGAGAGGAAGGTGTTTGAACTGGAGGGGAAACTTAATAGGAAGATAGGAGACGGCGTCTGAAATATGCAGCATGGTAAAATAAAAAAAATAAAAAGGAGGGAAACTCGTTGCGAATTTGGAAAAACGCAACTGTTGAGTTTAACCTTGCACTCATTAAAAAGAAAAAAAAAGTTTTGCTCGTTCTCTGATAACGGTTGCGAGGCTTACTCTGCTACTGTTCACTTTGAACGGTATTCTTCCTGGTTATGATTCATAAGGGGCAAGCCGGGACTTTTTTTTTTCTACACCCGACTCTCGTTATTCAGTTATTATTTCCTCAATCAAAAATTACATTCATTCAAGAGCCAGTGGCTGCAACTTGAGGCTTAGGGAAAGGTTAGCTCTGTTCCATTTAGTGCATATTCGCTAGGTACCGTAAGGAGGGGAGCGTGTCTATGTTCCCTCAGATCAGTACCTCCACCAATGAGGTAATGTTTGTTTGTTTGTTTGTTTTTCTGTCTGTCTGTTATCGGATATTGTTAGCGCGATATCTCAAAAAGTTATAGCCAGATTTTAACATGGGCCATGGAAGAACTGTTTAAAATTAAAAAACAAAAAAAATATGTGTGTGTGTGGGGGGGTGTGTGCGTTATGGAAGGGCCGGCTCTGATGCTGAGGGAACATAGGGCTGAGGGAACATGCTAACTAAAACAGTAGGAAGAGATGCTAGTCTTGAAAGAAAAATGGTTCCATTTATTTTAGCTCTCAGATATAACATGCGAGATGCATTACGAATCGCTGCGTTGAAGCTCAGAGTCAAATATCTTTTCAATAAGTATTATTTAAAGATGTGTGGTTTGTAATTAGTGGTTTCAATCAACCACTCTGCCTCTCTTTTGCTTATTTCATTTTTTTTTTTGATGAGGCACTGCTGTTTGCGTGATGATTTGCTTTGTGTAATCAAAGCGAGAGAATTGAGACACAAACCCCCCCCCCCCCCGAACCAAAACATAAATCTGCCAGTAGTATTTCTATCAGTAGCTCGGCGTAACAGATTGGAACAGTGGAAGCCTTGACACCGGTCCAACCGGCAGATAGAGTTTCGGGGGCGGATACAGATACAAATGTGTTTGACATTTTGTCAGTTATCGATTGCAGATAGCGAGAGCGGGCAGGAAATAGAGTCTTGGTGAGGGGTCTGATGTGGGAGGTGAGGCCTCTTCCGCTTGGAGGTGGTGGGGAGGGAGGCGTGTGATGTCAGAGGCTGTCCAAGCTGCTGCTGTAAGAAGTAGACAAAGACGGACTGCTCGGTAAACACAGTGACATCATGAACACTGCAAAAACACTTTCTTGTGGAGAGGTATTTATAATAGTTCTCCAGTTTTCCACTTAAGGGAGCACAAAAAAAAAACATTATTTGAGACAACGCACACGCCGATGGCTGACTCAGATTCAAACACCACGTTGTCTTGCACCCCCTCGGGCCAGATGCAACTCAACTTGCACAGCTTTATCTGCTCCGGCACAGCGGCTTGTTTCTTAAATCTCCTGTTTTCCTATTCTTATCTCGCTCCTCCTAAAGGGGGCATCTCTCACAGGTTTGCACCGGCAGGCTAATTGGGTCCTGAAGCAACACATGAGCGGTATTTACAGTTTTTGTATGCTCATGCCGGGCAAGGTTATACAGGAAAAGCCCAGCTGGGTGCAGAAAGTGGAAAGGGAGGGTCGGGGGGCGGGTCACCTGCGATTAATGTGAAATGTTTTTCATGTTCAATTTAAAGTTCATGCTGTATGTGCTGAATTAAAAGGGAGGCTTCAATCCATCAGATGGAGATGCAGTTTAGCAGTTTAGTCATCCATGCAGTGTAGTCATCCATGGCAACCATTTGTAGTAACGAGAGAACACGTGCAAATAATCTGCCGTCTCACCTGTACACATTTCCCTACATACTTTCAGCACAGCGTGGGCGGTCGATGACAAAGTTGTACCGGCGAACAAGAAATCCTTGCAAATCATAATGCGATTGCACGCGCGCCATTTACTCTGAAAGAACATACTGAGATACTCGGGGACAAGGCTGTGACTCACTTGTTTGTATGTATTTACAACATACTCCCCCTCATCTGCGAATGAAGCCAAGCCACCTAATGATTCATCGCGCCGGAAAACTTCATTTGTTGGAGCACGTTTGCCGAACGGCTCATAAATAAAACAAGAGGGACGGGCCCCTCTGCAGAGGCTCAGCACAAGATCCGCGCTGGATGTGCCAGCTAATGCACTCCTCAATGGGTCAGAAGTTATTGAGTCTCATTTCCATGAAGCGGCTATTTTCAATGCACATGTAAAACCTATGAAATGATGTGAAAGCGTTCATGGCGCATTTCAAAATAAAATACTGATCTACATATATGGTACCGATGAAAAGGGGTGGCAGCAGATGGAGATGGGGCGGGTCTGCCAACTGTGATGCTGTGTGGCATCCATGTTGCGGGAGGAAGGGGGGTTGGGGGGCGAACCCTCCCGCAGGAACAATTATTTTGGATCACACATCACAGTATCTGCGGTGGCTGATGTCCCTGAGACAGACAGCAGGCGGGATCTGACCTGTATGATTGAAATGTATCAAACAGAAGATGAATGAACTGAGAGTGGCTGGGAGCAGGGGAGAGGGGCTACCTGCTTGAGGTAGAGGCTTGAGTTAGTTAGTTAGTTAGTTAGTTTAGTTGAGGCTTTAAGCTTACCAGCCCACTTAACAATTTGGTCTAAGGAATTCTTATTCCTAAGAGAAAGGTTTCCAAACCACGACACAAGGTGAAAAGGACAAGATAGAATCCTGTGTAAGCCTGGAAAAAAAGAGTCATAAACGTTCTCTCAATATTGAAAAGGTTTTCTGAGGCATGACAGACGATGTCCTTTTTACCCACTTCCTGACAATTGTCTTCAAAGGTCAGTTTAGTGTCCATGACAAGATACTTTCCAACCTGGCCTTTGCTGGTCACGAACCCTTGAGTGAAATCGTGACTCCTCAAAATCAATGATCATATCCTTTGTCTTAGATACGTTTACCTGTAAAAAGGATTCTTCACGCCAGGTGTCAAAGTCATCAATAAACCAGGGGGCCACGGCTGGACTCATTGTCAATTAGCAGACTAAGCAATGACTGAGTCATCTGCAAATTTCAGCACGGCCCCCTGGGGATGGGGGGCGAGCCAGTCGAAGAACCCAGTGAATCAGATAAAACGCCATTCACCATCACCCTCTGTGTCCCGTTTGTCAAAAAAAAATAAATCAATTATCCATCCTGTGTGTGGCGTCTTAATTGCTATGTTTTCTATGAGGTTTATCCACTGGATGTTAAGATTGCTTCTGTTTTTTCCCCAATTCAAGAATATTCTTGGTGACAGCAAAATGAGTAATGGTCTAGGGTTTCGGATGGGTGGGTTCACCGTCGATAGACATGGCGTTGGGGATAATGACCTCTTTCCAGAAGTGTTGTGTGGGAATGCAGAGCCAGATGGCATGGAAGTAATTGCCTGCTGAGTGGAGTATGCAAGAGTCTTGAGTCATGTTATTCAATTTGATCTATATGGTTTACCTTGTAGTGGCGCACTAGTATTGTTAGACTGCAATAACTCGTTACATTATCCGGGGGTTATTACATTTGCTAGTGAGTAAGAACTTTTTTTGATGAATAATGTAATAACATCACAGGATAATATTTTTTTTTTATTATTATTTTGTTTTTTTGTCCTTTGTTTGTCGTATTGTCTTCCTCCTTGTTAGCCTGGTTGTTTTTGTTTTTCTCCTTATCTTGTTCTTATTCTACTCTCCTTCTACTAATAAGTGCCTTGGGTATAAAAATGAAAGCTATTATTATTATTATTAAAATCAAAATCGATTAGTATTTTTGTAGTCCTCTCTAGACGTTGTGAACTTGGGTAACTACTTATATTCTTCTTGCTTTTCGTGTTAGTAATGGTCTTCGGTCAATTTTAAGCAAATTGTCAATACACATGTTGAGGTTTATTGGCTAAAAAGCGTGACTGAATCCATGTCCACTAAAAAATAATATAATATTACGTTATAAAATAGTAGAAGTTACTGAAATTAATATAAGTTGCCAAAAGTTGCAGTGGACAGTCGAGCTGCGAGCAACTATCAAATATCAATGGGCATCACAGCGCTTTTGCTGCAACGTAACAGAAAACATTAGCATGAAGTTTTAATGCAGCGGAGGTCCAAGTCCATGAATTTTATATATTCCAATTAGTATGTTTACAAAGTTTCTTTCAACTCCGGTTTGAGAACACCTCAACGGGCTCTAGGAGCTTCCCTGGGTCACGTGACGTGTCGTTTAGGCATGACTGGGTGGCACGGAACCACCGCGAGTGCCTGAAACGGGGCCGGTCAGGAGTTTTTTTTTTTTGTTTTTTTTCCCCTTTCTGTTTGTTTTTTAAAATTGAAAACCGGGTGGAGGATGAAGAAGCAGAAAACGAGGGACCAGGCAGCAACGCCGGTCTCGCATAGTTTTACACTGGCTGCGCATCCTGTTCGCTTGGTCTCAGTCCTGAGGGACAATAAATGGACTCAGAGACATCTCGGTTGCTGGTAGGCGATATTTTGTGCCGATACTAAATATTGATAGCACGTAGAGGAACAAAATGCCAGGAGCTCTTCTGAAGCAAGGGTGATTGTTTACCGCTGAAATAAACCAGCGAAAGTAATCTCAGACGCATATGAGCAAAGGGAATATGAGCGAAGGGAAGCTAACTCTTTGCTCAACTCTTCAATAACCAACAGGACGTTAAATTGAGAACAGCTTAAATTGCACAAGACAGTATAAGCCTCAGCAAAGAATCACATCTATAAAAGTTGTTACTTATTAGGATTTAACCGATGGGGTTTTTGAAGGCCGATACTAGCACCAATATTTTTGGATTGAAGCTGGTCATAGCCGATATGTAAAGTCAACCGTTTTTTATGCCAATTTTTTTTTTTAAAGTAAAAGTATTCAGTGTTTCCCACAGAATTGTATTCTTAACACAGTGGAAATACACCTGAAACAGGATTCAGACCATGGGACTCATCTTTGAAATAATAATAAAACATATTCAGGCATACTTGTGTGGAATCCTTGTGTGGAATCAAATTCAGGTTGAGGGCTTCCCGTAGACAACCAGACAACTGTGCTTTCCAAAGATTGAGATATGTAGACCCTTTATTGTTGGTGCCGGGCGAGGAAATACGATTTAATACGAAAGTTTGTCGATTTAATCACCGAGAACCCACGACAACAAATCGTCCGCCTAATTTCTTCAACAGCCGGACTGAATCGAAAGGGCGTAGATGTCGTGCCGACTGATGCTTTGCACCAATCTACTGTGTGTCTTGGGTGAAAAATAACTCAACAGGTATTCCGCCCTCTGCGTATTTTTCACCTGTCGCTGCAAATTCCACGCACGTCCTAATTCCGAGAGCGAGCGGCACCGGGGGATTATTTCTATTGATTTCGGAGTCGTGGGTTGTCAGTTTGAAAGGCGGTTATGAGACAACCTGTGAGGGAAAAACCAACCTGATAATCTGCCCTGACAGTGCTGACACAGCAGAAAGCCACCTCGGATTATGAGCCCCGGGCTAATAGGTGCCTGGATAGATGGGTAAAGAAAGAAAAATACACTATGGTCATTATTACCTCTGCCAACGAAGCTAGGTTTGGGTTTTTTTGTTTGTTTGTGTGTCTTTCAGCAGGATCTCTCAAAATCTCAGGAACAGACTTTCAGTAAACTCGGTGGACACCGAGGCCGAGGAACAGCTGATTAGATTTGGGTGGTGATTCGGATCTGGGAATTTCCCGCCATTAGACGATTAGCGTTTATGAAACCAACCGAGAATCGATTCCAAATCCGTAGGGTACGTTTGCAAGGTCAAGAAATAGATTAAACTCAGAATGTATAAGTGATAGTGATTATTTTGAAAAAAGATTTAAGGCTCCTGTATCAAGCCAGCCTGTTGAAAGTGTCAAAGAAAGAATTCTGAATGTTGGACGGGGCAGACGTGAGTAAAGCCTGTGGCTTTCTTCTTCGGCTGTATCCTGGAGTTGAGCCGCGAGAATTTGCTTTGGGATCTCGCAGACAAATGCCGCACCTCCGGTGGCGTGTTTGGGCTTGGATTTGGCTGGGAAAATCCTCCGGCATTTGTTTGCTGCTCGTATTTGATATCTGAGGACGGGGAAGCGTTCAATATTGTCTTAGCCACAGTCAAGAGAAAGCACTACACAGGCATAAACAGATAAAGAGTCTGAAGCCTCAATCCCTATTTCCATAAAACCTGTTTCTTCTTCCTTTAAACGTCTGTAATTGTGCTCTGACAGACGGATAGGATCTTAATGTATGCTCAGGACTGGCGATGGAAAGTGTCACTTGTGATAAAGCTGGAGCAGATCAAGCGCTGATTTATGGTCATATCAGCTACAGCAACGGGATCCTGCAGACGCTGTCGGTACATTTTTTGCTGCTTTGGTGAGCTGAAAACCAGCGGCGGATGCAAAAGACATCAAAAGAAGAGGGGTGGGGAAAAATGATTGTCTTGTGTTGTGTGTTATTTCAGTTCCAGTGCGGCATTTTGCGTATTTACTCGTGACGTGTTTCCCCTGTTGTTCCTTCGAAGCATCTCACTGCTGATTGTGTATAGACCGGCTATTGCCGCACCCAGTAGGCTCTGATGTGGCGCAGTAGGAAGCACTGAAAAGCTGCATGTCTATGCTTTACACCATTAGGCCCAAACAGCAAAAGGATACCTGAAATATGTGTGCTTTTATTTTTTTTAACTATTTTAATCCAGGAGGCATTTAAGGCAGTGGGAAGGAAATTATGAAATAAACATTAATGAGCACAGTGCATGTTTTCAGGACGTTTTTTTTTCCAGAAGCATTGTATAATATCTTTTAACAGTTCCTAATCTCCGCTTCTTTCTGGCCGCCCCTTGTGACGTGGTTTCTACTGGTTCTGTGTCTCTATTGAGCAGAGAAGGGCGACAATTATGGGTCATCTCCCAGCGCACCTCCTATGGCTACTGAGCCCGGAATAGAGGTCGGAGGTCAGCAGCAGCAGAAGAGACCTTTACTGTGAACTTGGAGGGCATCTGATTAAAGCAATGTAGCTTGAATTAACATCTCCGTAATGTAATTATGTGTAATGTGTTTTGGCAGCCGGCAGATTGTCACAGGCTACCAGCTTACGGAAACTGTAGCGTTGGAGAATTTTCGACCTTGGTGCAGCTGCATCGAGAGTAAAAATAATTCTTGTTTGACTGCATCATTTTTACATTTCGGCTCCCAGCAGCAATGCGAGGGAAACCAGCAGAGAGGCTTTATCCTGGGTGAATATTTCTCTGGAATTACGCACAGCATGGAAAAAATGACATTACATGACCTCCCCGCGTAAAAAAATATTTCAGTCCAATGAGGCTTTTTGGAGTTTTTTGGGGGGGATATTTGTGAGCGAGAGAGCCTGACTTAATGTTGTGTGAGACCTTGTAGAGTTGTCTCTGTAAATCAGGCTGGAGTTTGTATAAGATGTTTTAGTACAAACGGTGAGAAAAAAAAAAAAAACCCTGAAAAAAGCAGCTTAATGGTCTCCTCTGCAGGGGGAATCATTTCAGTGAGACACAGTTGTATTTCAAGAAATGAGAAATACCTCGTATCGAGCTAGGTGGCTGCGTTCACACTGCAGCTGAATTCTGAATTTCACTGTTACATGTGACACAGATCTGTATGTTTTCTCATCAGTGTGAACTGCAAAATCTGCCTATAGTCACTTTTCTTTTTTAGGATAGGCGGGGAAAAAATCATCTACATGCAACTTGCATTTGAATGCCCAACTCAGACACCGTTGCCATGACAATGAGTAATCATTCGCCAGATGCAATTGTCACAGCAGTAGACACGGCAATGGAAAGAAAAACAAATAGCGACTTCATTGGCCTTCAAGTCAGTCACATACCGGAACTCAAATGTGTTCAAAACAAGCAGACGTGTAGGGACAACAATGAACGTGGCGCCTTTTCTTACGCCCTCCTGTTGGTACCATTACATCACAGAATAGATATGAATAGTCATCCAAAAAAATGAGCAGCAAATTCTGAATTGAGCAGGAAAAAAAGCCTGCAGTGTGAACGCAGCTGACTTGTACCGGGGGAGGAACAAAGTATAAGCGCTTGAGAAGGAACGTATCACGAGGGTGACCTCTGCCCTATTTTGCTTTATCTGCACAGAACCATTGAGAGGAGACAAGAATCTTTTCATCTCCGCAAAAAAAAAAAACAGGCATGAAAGAGACGGACTCGGCAGAGAGACAAGGGGATGGTGGTGGGGGGCGGGGTGCTTGTGAAGACTTCCTTAAGTGATTAAAACAGAAATCTCTCCGGGGAGGCGCGTTCCCCTCCCCCTCCCCCTTGGCGCCACGAGCCAAGTGAACAAGCGCTCAGTTAAAGCCCTAGCGGAAGCGTAATTGGTCAATTTCAAAATCATTTTTAATTATTAAAAACAGGATTTCCGCCCTCCCCCCCCCAAAAAAAGAGATAATATCAGGCCTTGAAAAAAAAACGGAACTCCAAAATCCAATTTTCTCCCCCCCACACTCCCCCTCTGGTCCACGGGGAGAAGGAGGGATAAGGGAAAGGCGCAGGCTTTGTTATTAAAAGTAGAGCTGGCCTCATTTCGGCTGAGGCTGAACTCCGGGGACGGCGGAGACGGGAGACTATCGCGGCCCCCGTTGTCATTCGTCACACTGAGCGGTCTCCGGGGGAAATTGGGTTGAGGGGACCTATGCTTTATGGTCACATCCACGGGTGAAACCATTGTTGTGCGGACCTCCGCGTTGCATCTTTTTCAACTTTTTTTTTTGTTCCCCCCCCCCCCGCTACACAAACAACATCGGTCTCGTGTTTCCCCACCTGGTGACCTCCTGACAAACTATTTCCATGTTCTCCTCATGATGCGCTGGAAGGACGGGCAAGCAGAACTGCAACTGTCAATCAGCGGAGGGTGGTCTGCTGGTTATTTTGCAGAGAAGACATACTGTCTTTATACTTCTGGAGGCAAACGATAGCAACGTGTGAAAGGAGTATATATTATTAAACAGGATGTGCTGATAGTGTTTTTTTTAGCTGTGGGTGTAGTATTTGCACAACCCTGTATATAACGCTGCCCGGAGCAAAAACTAGCAGTTGATTGGTCACAGACAAGGGTCGTTGATCTTTGTCCATTGAATAATTGAATAAACATCAAGGCAAAGCCACAGCACTGATGGTTGCCATGGTAATGGGCGAAATAAGCTCGACTGAGGTCTCCTCGGTGTGTGAACCTCAAGATATTTATGCAACATGGACGGGGGGGGGGCGCCACTATGTTGAGCCAATCAGTTTTATTTTGTAAATGCCGGATCTCAGTGTAAAGATGCGTCATTACCCCAAGTTTTCGTCAAAATCCGGCTAGTAGTGTCTGAGATGTCACATGTGACGCTTGGGGCCTTTTTGGTCTCTAGGTGGCGCTATGTTGGGTCAATATTTTCAAATTGCCGGTGCTCAGAGAAATGGTGTATTATTCCTCCGAGGTTTCGTCAAAATCGGGCTAGTTGTGTCTGAGATATGGTGCGTGAAGCATAAGGGCTTTTTGGCCTGTAGGTGGCGCTATATTGGGCCGATCGGTTTTATTTTGTAAATGCCAAATCATAACCTCATGTTCTCAGCAATTCTTCACCTCAAGGATGAAAAGCATCTTTTCTCGCGCCATGAATGGAGGCCGCTCCTTTCATTCAGTCTTATAATGGATCTCAGCCCTCTCTTGCTGGATTTGAAGGAAAGTGAGATGAGTCCATCGGGTCAATACGTGCGGGGATGATGCAACCGAGGTGTCACCAGCAAGCACTCCAGGTAAACGGGGTCAAGATATATGGGGCGGTGGAAAAATGGACGAAGGGAACATACTGAATCATCGACTCACACTTACCAAAAGGGTTGATTTACTGATTTTACTCGTGTTACTCCAGGACATGTATGGTAAGCGCTTTCTTCTCCCTTTGCCCTTTTGCCCTTTTGATATTGAGACAGGTAACGTCAATGGGGGAGCGTGTGAGATACAGTGAAATCATTTGGGGTGTTTTTTTTCCAGAAGGATGCAAATGTATTATTCTGTTTCTTTTCCTCTTGATCAATATATCCCCTCATACAACTCAATGCGGCTGCCCTGCCTTTTGCTGACGCACTGCAAAATACAGCTAACACCCCCCCATCTGCGTCATATAGGCACTCGATTGAAAAAAGGTGCAAAATAACCAAGAGGAACAGAATTTGTTTCTCAACTAAAGATGTCATATCACTGGCAGGGCAAGGCCATAATGGGCTCAGTTGCAAGTATTTTTATAGGTCTAAGTGATAATAAGGTTAAGTTGTCATTTTATATAAGAGGGATCATTCATTTCTATTTCAGGGGCCTTTGTGTGTCCCCCAAAGTTGGTATTGTCTGATAATCAAGCCCAGTGGTGCTGACTCTTTCCCCTAGACTGTACGTGATTGATGACATAAGCTTTACACACCTCATCCTGTCACACTGCCACGTGTCGCTGACCTGAAGATGACATTTCCTCATTGTCTTGGTCAGTGAACGTCACAGAGAGTGAATGCGTCCACAGGGGCCCTACTGACCTGCCTAGACCTCTCTCCTCCCTTGACACCCGACGCCGTGTACCGTGATTGACAACCGCTGCAACTTTCCGTCTTTTACTTAACCGTCTCTCCTGCACCTCCCTCTGAGCTGTCCATCTCGCGCGAGCGTCGCAATCGCCCCCATCGACACGCCTCGATTTAGGAGATCATTATGCAGAAGAGGGTCCGCTCATTTGCTGATGCGGCGGCAGGACATTCATAAACATACATTCACCTTTACTGAGGACAAATCCAATCTCACCCCTGCCCGGTGCATCAGTGATTTAAAATGGGGGAATTATAGAACAGTAAATGCAACCTGAAGTAATCTACTTCCAGTGCTGCCGCATTGCAAGTCAATTTGTTGAGAGGAAATGCATCAACGTGACTGATCCCGAAGCAAAGATTTCCACTCGCTGGCTCAAATTCTACTTAGAGATAATAGGCTACCTCAGGAACAGCAAAAATATTTAGCCTGCAGGCTACGGTGGATGCTTGTCATATTATAGAGGAGGTTTACATTGGTGTTGCCCCTCGTTGCATCATCGTTGCTTCTCGGTTGCTCTCATCATCTCACTAATCCATAGATCAATAGAGTGTGATAGAGTCCCCTAATTAGCCCAGTCAAGTATTTGCATTTGGGAGCAAAAACGATGAGACGTAACACCACGGGTCTTTCACGATCGTGTGTGTGTGTTCAAGTGTGCATTGGAAGCGATCATTTAGTCTGCGTGGTTGGTGTTAGTGCTCTTGAGGGTGTCGTCATTTTGAGGACTCGGAGCGACACCGAAATAGTTTAGTGATCTCACAAAAAATAACCTCACACATAAACACGTCACTGAAAGGAATACACCGCGTTTATTGGTTGATTGGCCTGTTGGTCAGCTTACCTGTGGAGTGTTGAGAAACACGAGACACCAAAATCATCCATAAGTTCCCGGTAAATCATCGGCTCCAGCGCTCCATTCTAACACTTTAGCATGCGTTATGTTGAGTGATGGTAGGGACCATGCCAACATTTTATGTAATTGTGGCAAGGTGCCACATAACCGGGGTCCATGACAGACAGAGACATAGGGGAGAGTTAATGGGCCAGCAGGGCCGTTTTATTCACCAACAATCAGTAAACCCGGCCCCGGTGTTGACGGCAGTTGGTAGCGCCGTCTCCCTCCGCCGACGCACCTCAGTCCTCCCCGGCGGGTCAGCCGCGGAACCCCAAAGCCGGCCAGCCTGCCAGGCCCCAACCCCGACTGTCACCAGCTCTTGCAGGCGGCTCCCGACTGCACCCCCGGGGACCTCCGTCGGTCGTCGCCGCGGAGGGAGACGCCGCTCTCCCACTCCGTCCCGCAGCTCGCGCCCTCGCCTCCGTCCCGGCACTCCAGCCGCGGACCCCGCTCAGACGCGGCTGCTGCTGGCTCGCTCTCCCGCTCCTCCGGTCTGCCGGCCCTCGATCCTCCCGATCGCCGCCGGCTCCCGCATACACGCCGCCAGCCTCTCACACTGGCGCGTCCCTCTCACACTCACATTCACACACACGTTAAAAAGGCCCCAGCTGCAATCAGTCCCAACTGGCTGCAGCTGGAACCGGATCCAGGAAAGAAGCAGTCCACTAACTCACCTCTCTCCTGGATCCAATTAAGCCTCCCCCCACCCTCCCTCCAGTCCGCCACAGTAATTAACGTGTGTTCGACTGGGGCCTGCTAAAACGATCATAGCTTAAGACATCTAGCAGAGTACTGAGTCGGGGCTAGGCCTTCCACTCCTTCCACCGGCTGTCATTGCCAGAATCTCTGAAAACTTTAACTTAATTTGCTCTAGCAAAACAGCGCCCTCTTCCTGTTTTGTGCCGTAAAGCAATCCTGCAGATTTCCCACCAAATCCAAACCTCAGCGATTGTCTCGTTTGTTTACAGTAATTGTACTAATGTAATGGTGCTAATGTCTCAAAATTAACATGGTAATGATGTATTGATGCTAAAATGCTACCTAGCGTAGCACCTTTAATTTCTGCACTAAAAAGGGGAGGATCTACGCAAAAACAATAACCTGAAAAGCAACACTCCTTTCCTGTGCCCCTCCAAACAATACGAAGCCCGAGGATATCTTTGGGAGCCACTTGGTTGTTTGTGGGAGACGCTTGGTTGTTTAAACAGTGCAACTCTACTGATATGACCTCATATTACCTCTAACATTGTTGGATTTACGAGGTTTTGTTTTTTTTTTGGGTTTAAAATTTACAGACATGACTGATTCGCACACGATAAGAATCACCGACGGCCTTGGGAAGCTGACGAATGGCCAGATGTCCCCCGGTGATGCTAATCCCCATACAACTACGGTTTATGGCTCCAGCTGAAGTGTGTACTCTGACAGCAGAAGGTGTGTGAAGTGTTTGAGTAAGAGAGAGCGAGAGAGAGGGAGAGAGAGAGAGAGAGAGACATGCACTGTATTTTTAATAAGATTACTTCCTTCACTTTCCGGGGAGATGTTTTTAAAATTCAAGCGGCGATGCGGGACCGAGCAACCGACGATACTGTAAATCATAAACTCGAGAAGCCTTAATCCTACCTGCGAGCGCATCTCCGTGAGCTTCTCATTATAAGGAATCGGAGATTAGGGACATCCAGCACCTCCGTACCGATGGGCACCCTCTTTTCCATTTTCCCCCGAATAACACCTATTGATCCTCTTATTTCTTCCTGCTCAGTGGTCTTATTAGCCTGATCCCCCATCCCCCCCCCCCCCCCGGTTCTCCCTCTCCACCAGCACTTCACCTCTTCGAAGGGACTTTTCTCATGCCGCCGCCATCCTCTGAATGACCAGCTTCCTCCGTTTCCTGTGATCTCAGCTTTTATTTTTGTTTACTTACATTATGCCTCTTGTGATAATGTTTGTGTGGGAGTGGGAGATGAACCAGCTTGGTTATCCATCTACAAGGATCAAAGCATGTTTCAGAGCACGTCTCCTCTTTGCTAACCCACTTCGGTGGCGCATTCACGTCCGACACTTGACCCATCCCTCCACATGGTGAAACTCGTTGTTCTATCATGAACCGAGTATGGATTGGATAGGGCCTGCATGGGTAAGATAAAGAGTTACTTTGTCTTCTGCCGGCTGCTAGGTAAGTGTTGAGCTTCTGAGGCCACTTCAAGAAGAGATGTGTGATCGGGTGGGTGGGTGGGTGGGGGGGGGGCATCAACACACCCACATACTCTGTGAAGAACACTTATCACTCATTAGAATCAAAAACACAGCCATCACCCAGACTGCGTCTTACCGCTCTCTTCATTAGAGTGCTGAGAGTAGGGGGGGGGGGAGGTGGCGGTGGGGCAAGGAGCTTCATAACGAGCCCCACCGGCATCTCATCACCGCGGAAACGGGGACAGGAGGCATTTATCTGCCGCCGAAGAGCTCGTCGGAGGGCACCATTAGCGGCGCACCTTTTGATTGTCTCCGCACTCCGCCTCTGCCAGCGAGTCTGACGGGTGGCCGTCCCCGTCTTGATTTCACCGCCGGTGTTCCCGCTAAGTCGTCTGTAGTGGCTTCTCCAATCACCATCAGAGATTGGACAGCTTGATACCGACTCAGTAATCAGATTGCTAGCCTCTTATGTTCAAGGGCCCCCGGAGTCCTGCCCCAATGTTCCTAAGTTTGTTTCTGATTTAAACTAGAAGTTAAAATCAGGGTTAAGACCGATGTGGGTTTTCGGGGGCCGATACAGAAGCCGACGTTTTTTTTGTGCCGTTGTTCGATACTTTTAAATTTGAGATTTTTCATACAAAAAAAAAAAAAGAAGAAAATACAAGTGTTTCCCCCAGGATTGCCAGGGTGGAAAAGCCTCTGAAACAGCATTTAGATCATCATGGGACACTAAAACTCTCCTTTGAAGCCCATAATAATGAAAATATTTTAGGGTTAGCAGCTCCTAAAGGCGGGGCACGTAGTTAATGCTAGGTCAAAATCTTCAAAGTCTTCAAGTGAAGTTCATTCAATTAAATGAAAAGAAAATGTGAAGAAAATAACATTTTATTGCAGGTTTTACAGACTGTTTTTATGTCCCCGTGGTCAGCGAGGAACCTCTGTCATATTGTAGACGGACAACAATGACTGGCCTAATCCCATATCTAATAAAAGGCCAATATCAGTCCAGTATATCAGTCTAACCCTACTTTAAAGGAGTGAGGGGCCTGTGGAGCTAATACCAGCTCAAAGGCTCACATTCCTCCAACCTCCAACCCAACAAAACCCCCAAAAAACTGTATTTTTGTGTGTGCTGTGCATTTGAACTTAAAAAAAAAGCCTTTTCCAATGCATCTAATGGTATATTCCATATTTCACATCAGCTTTCAGGGATTTTGATCCATTTTGCCACTATAATTTTAGTTTGTTATAATTTTGGCCACAAATGATCTGTTCAGCTCAGCCTACTGACTGGGGTCTAATATGAATCATTGATTAGAAGCAAACATGGAATCTATGTTTCCATATCGTGTATATGGAGCATATTCTTTTTTTACACAGGAGGGACATCAAAAGTCAGAAGTCCCAGCTGTTTGCTTCAAAGTTTTCTTTGGATTCTGTAGAGAACGGCCTAGTTGGCAGCACTTCACTGACAGAAACCGGGTGCAGGGAATTGACCCGACACGCCCTCCTTTCCCTTGCAGATTTATCTCCGATGTAGAGCTCGCATTTGTTTTTATTTTGAAAAGGCCCGGGATCCCTCTCCTCGACTGGAGTTTCAAGCCGGTGACGTCCTAGAATGGCCTTGTGCTATTCGTTGCTCTCAGTGTACATACTTTGACATCATCTCTGTCCAGATGTGCGATGTTAATAAAGCTTTTTAACATCTTTTTTTGCCCCCCCCCCCCTTGTCTTTTAATAAAAATGTGTTGCACTACAGTTTCGGCATCGGTGTTGTTCTGTTTGTTTGTTTTCACCCTCGTAGTCAAAGCACTCCGAGGCGTACGCTGCAATATTAAAAGATAACATGCGCGGTGCCGTCTCCTTGCGAAAGAGGAGAAAATGCATTCATGTGTCTTGGAGCATTTTGAAAAATACGAGACATGGGATCCTGTAAAACTCCGCTTAGGGAATATAAACACGCACAGACTATTTCATAGCTTATTTATCTTCGTCTCCGAGTGTTTTTCGGGCTCTCTATCTGCTCTATTTTTCAGAGGAGGCTTTTCTCTGTCCTTCCGGCACAAGGCTAAAACACATGCCCGTGCTCATGTATTATACACGGGGAATCAATTGAAAATGTATCACCCTGCAGCATGGCTTAAAAGGGGCATGGTTTGATTCAGGGGTCATCGCTCTCACAGCGGAAATGTGAGTTTGTAGACGGTGGGGTTATACGGTTTGCGATACGGCGGGAGTTAAAAGGGAGTGAGGTCAAGGCCCGAGAGGAGCGCTAAATCATTTCCGGTCCTCTCCGATTGAAGTGGAAATCCTTTCCGAAACGCGCAAATGAAATCAATCCTTCACGTAGATCGCGACGCCGGGCCGGTGTTCGCAACCTTCCGCCGGCTTTGTTTTGAGTTTGACTCTCCGGGACCGCACGGGGGTCCTCCCTCCCTCGGTTAACCTGAAAAAATAAATGTTTGGTTTGTTTTTTTTACCCCGCCGTTCCGGGGTGGCGTTAGCGCGCGGCAGATAAATAACGATGTTTAATCTTATCTGTTGAAGTCACATTATATAAGAGCTGCACTGGGAAATAAGCAGCTTGTGTGTTGTGAGCTCTACTGAGGGAGTAGAGCAGGTAGCCCGATTTCCTCTGCTGGAAGAATAATTAACGGCATGGGGCTGCACTGCAGAGCTTTGAAGATGTAGTGGACTAATACATTTAGTTAAAAATCATCTGGTTCACGCCTTTACATGTTGAATTATGAATGAAGGTTAATGGAGCAATAAAAAGATTGGGTCGCCTTTGTGTGTCTTTGTGGACTGTCTGGACCTCATGCCATTCATTTGTTTACAGTTTCACTTTGAGTCTTGAGAAAGATCCAATGTCCAACTTTGACCATTTGACCATTGATCTAAGTGTGAAATCCAGATCCTAATAGAGGGAGCTGTCAAGGAAAGCTGAGCTCCTCGTCAAAAAAAAAAAAAAAAAGGCTGGTAGGAATGTGATGCAATATGAAAATAAAATCAGAGAATCCACCAGGAATGCATCAGGAATTTATCCACTAAAAATCCTTTAAGAAAGATGTATCTATCTGCATAGTTTTACTCTCTCTCACACACACACACACACACACACACACACACACACACACACACGGATATGTGCCCGCGCAGATGTTCATACCCGCATCTCGATAAAATTCCCAGCGTTCCTTCACCTGGGAAACGGCTCTGTGTGTAAATGAAGTCAGCATTAAGACTCTGAGGAGGTCGTGGCACCGCGGTGAGCGCCGGGAGGACTCGCTCTGTCGCACCAAGCCCAAGATATCCCCCTCGCCGCTCCGGATGACGGATGAGTCATTCCCCTCTTTCAATATTTAACACTCAGGATGGGGGCGGGGGGAAACGCTTCAGGTGTGCAGCTGTTGTACAGGGCTTAAACAGTCTGGACTACATCCAGCTTTTTCACTAGCCGGGGACTAGGCAAGATTTTCAGAAAGCTTGACATGCCAACAGATTGAGATAATGGCCCATGTGTTTGCTTTGGAAATGTCATGAGTGGAGTAGAGCAGAGGGACAGGGTTAGGCCGCTATGGGTTTTTTGAAGGCCGATACCAATACCGATATTGGTCCCCTACTCAATGAAATCGGGGTTATGGATTGTGTCCGTTCGTCTGTAAAAAACATAATATCTCGGACAACGCTGGTCTAATTCTGATGGAACTTGGATGGATGATGCATCTTGGCCTGATGGGGGCGCTATAATTAAAAGGTCAAATGTTCTAACTTTGAAAGGCCCCTAACTTCGACATCATGAGTCCGATTGACTTGCTATGTCAATCCAGCTATCCTTATGAATTACACTGATTGACCTGGTTAATGACTATTGGTTAATGACTATTAATTAATGATGATTAATAATTAATATATTTATAAATAATTATTAATTATTAAAAGAGGGTGCCTGCATCATTCCTGGGCGCCTGCCTGCATCTTGGCCATTATTGTGCCAATATTATAGTATAGTATCTTTAAATTTGACCATTTTCACGCCAAAATAAATCCAAAAACAACAATTTAGTGTTTCCGCTAGACTTGTATTTTAGTGAGGGTGAAAAAGCCTCCGAAACAGCTTTTAAGCCATCAAAGGACACTAAAACTCGCCATTGAAAGACTAATAAAATGCTTTCTCCGCTCCTTAAGGCAGCTTTCATTGCAGGTTTTACAGACTGACGCCCCTGAAGCTGCTGAGTAAAATCCTTCCCGCACCACACTGGAATGTCTCTGTTCGGGGCTTGGGAGGTTGTCGGTGGTCAGGGGGAGGAACCTCAGAGGTGGACGGACCTCACTGACTGGCCAATATCTGATTTTTAATAAAAGGCCAATACAGACCCGATATATCGGTCAAAACAGCACAAACACTCCTCTGCTTCATTAATTATAGTTATAGACCGTGTCAAGGGACGTCTGAGAGAGGTGCCGGTGGCTGATCAATTACTGTACAGTGAGGCCACCAGGTGGGTCATTTAACCACAGGCATGTGCACTTCACATGACTCTGACAAACCAGTTAACCCAGTAAATCAGTCGGAGTTTTCCCCTGCTGCCATATCCGCCTGACAGCATTGGATTGCTTCATCAGGTTGATAGGGAGCGACGCATTGGGTACTGATCTATGGTCTGCCACTTGGCAGTGACTATTACCCTCAGTTAGTGTTACATCAATGTTCAACTTTACCGTACATTCAGAGCAAATGCAAAGTCAATGGAAGGATGTTAATAGAATGACGAACTTCGCTGAAAAGTGAGGTGAAAAGGCCAACCGGCCTTGAGCGAGACCACCCCGGGCCGCTTGTACATTTCTACTATTCGGTGGGATGAATGTCTGTTGGGTATTTGTGACCTAACACTGAACCCTATGACACCTGAACAAGAAGATTAGAAAAGCTAGATCCCCTGAGAGAAGACACTGGCGGTGCTGCTAAGGATTCAAATTCCTTCTGTTGGCATCAGACCTGCTTCCCGCTGAGAACTGGACGTCTTTTCAACATCACGTCTGTGCTGTAGCTCTCATATCGCTCAAGCAGTAAATACATTATTGCATGGACAGAAACATGCACCGGAGTCCATATGTGCAAGATAATGCTTTCATTTTCACAGGTATCTACTTTAAACCCCATGGTGTGTCTGTGTGCTAGATTCACTGCTTATTTATCGAGTTAAGCGAGGAAACTCATCGTAAAGTGACTAATATGATAAAGAACCCTCGGAAAACACAGTCATGAGACAAATCCAACGACAAAGAAACACATATATCAACAGATTTGGTCAAGAAAGCGTGAATATCACGGGCGGGTGCTGTCTCAAGTGTCTCAGTGATCTATAGAGCACTGTCTACCTTTACGGCGTCTTTGTTATCGCCGAGTTCACACCTTCACTGCATTTCGAAGGTCGAATTTATGAAATAACGTTAAAGATCAAACTGGAATTAACGGCGTGGCTGTCCGGTGGCGAAGGAAAGTTGCCTCCGATGCCTCTCCTTCCTCGGCTAAAAAACCTCGGGGTGATAATTCCAGGCTCTCGAGGTAAATCCCATGAAACGAGATGAAGAGATACGGAGCCGAGGGGGCTTCATTAGCTTCCTCTTAAGAGGGAAACTGATATTAGAGATTAGCGGCGGCGGAGACAAACGTACTGCAGCAGGTCGGATGCATTTAAGCTCGAAATATGTCATTTTCCTTGGATTTTTTAATTCGTACTGTTCGGCCATTTTCAAGCCCTCCGTCAGATTTCATACCTGCCACACACACAAAGAAATTCCCCGAGCACGTACAAACACAATAGCCACTGGAACTCAAGTTCCGCAATGAACTATGAGAGTTACCGAAGTCTCGAAGATGCCACTGTTGCCATGACCCGGCCTGTCAGTCAGCCATCAGATAAGAGCCCAGACGTATTCCTCCCTCTGCCGGGCTTCTCTCTTGACCTTCACTGCAGTACAGAGGTACCTCCAATGTGATATTCTCTACGGGCACATATCAACTGCCAAAGACCATTTTCAAAAGGTCCTCCCACCCCGAGCTACTTCACCTGCACACTACAAAGAATGGCTTTTTCAATCAGCGGTCTCAGATGCACCGGCCTCAGTATCCATGGCCCCTGGGCACTCCTGCACAGCACCGACCCCTACCACGCTCAGGGGCGAGAGCAGTTCAAAGCGAAGCAGGGGACACACACACACACACACACACACACACACTTCTTTTCACAAATACTAGCATGCGTGCACGTGCAAGAATGAGGGAGGGGGGAAAGCCATCGACGCCATCGTCATTCCAAAGACGGTCCTGATAGAATAATTAGCCGAATTATAAATGCTGCCGACAGCTTTAGTCAAACACTTTCTCTTTGTTGGTACTCGCTAATGATGATTTACGATCACAGGCCGTTAAACTGCACGCCGCGATTCATCACAGCCCTAAAAGCTGCAAGACTCACTAACTCTCGGATTATTAGATTAATATTTTATGGCGGTAATTAGGGCGGCGCGGGCTGGATAGGGAGTAAAGAACAAACCCTCTGCTGGGACAGGACAAAAAGTTACGGGCATCCTGAAGGCGGGCTTTATTCTGAGTAGCTGTCTACTGTCTACTGCTGTATACTTATTAACTCGCCTTATATATTAACTTTAAAGAACAAACTCGCTTCAACTCTTTACGGTGCATACTTGAAGGGTACGGACTGCGGAAGGGATGGGAGTGCTTTTATTTTGGAGGAGTTTGCAAGTATAAAAGCCCCAAATACCATGCAGTATTTCTTTAGTTATTCTATTCTAGTTATCTAGTTATCTAGTTAGCTATCCTAACTACCCCCCCCCCCCCCCCCACACGCATATTTTTCCTTTACTGTCGTTCATTCGCCGTAATAATTACCCCTCATACGCGGCCTTATGAGGCGCCGAAGCAGGAGGACATGATGAGGTTGTTCCCTTTTATTCCTTCACTTCCCCGGTTTTTATGGCCTCATTACGACTGTCCCGCGGGAGATCCCTCTACGTTGCCGCGCCGGGGAGAGAGAGAAATAGAGAGAAAAGGGGAAGGGTGAGAAACGGAGGAGGAGAGAGGAGGAGAAAGAAGGGCAGTGGGGGGTACCACAGAGGGATGGGGAGACAGATAGAAGTAGAGTCAATATATGAGGGAGAGTGAGAGAGGAACAGCAGGATGAAAGGGGGGGGGGGGGGGGGGGTGAGGTGGGGTGGCGGGGGAGAGGAGGCAGCGCCCCGGTTGATGTGGTCTTGATTAAAGCATTTCATCTCAGCACATGAAAGAGGACCATAGGGGGAAGGACTACTGTAGGAAGCTCATCTGGGCTGTCAGCCAAAACACCTTACCCTTATCTAACACCATCTCCCCCCCCGGGGGAGAGGGGGTGGGGCGCACCAGCGTGGTTTCGGGGGTGGGTGGGTGTATGGGGGGGTTGAGTCCTTTGACAGCAGTGGACTGAAAGGACCCCGCTGCGCTACGCTGGGTCATCCCACGTTCGGCGAGGCCGAGGAATAAGTACGCTGAGATGGTTTAAAGCGGCATGAGGCGGCATCAGCGAGAGGGAGTTTGAAAAAATCTGAACTTTAATATCCAGAAATCATGTGACATGATTCAAGATTCAAGAAGTTTATTTGTCACATACACACACGAGGTGTGCAGTGAAATGTAAAGTGGCAATGCTCAGCAGAAATGTGCAAAGGGCAAAATAACAGGTTCACACTATTTACAATAAAAAAAAAACAATATTTACAATAAGAGCACTTTATAAAAATATAGTAAAAAAGGGAAATTGTATGTATGTAATATAATATAAATTATGTGTAGTCTTTACCTAAGTGTGTGTGTGCATAAGAGGGGCAGTGTGTGTGTCTTGGTGGGGGCCCTGGTGAGGTCAGAGTTCACAGTCCTGATGGCCTGAGGAAAGAAACTCCGTCTCAGTCTCTCTGTTTTGGCAGCGTGACTACGGAGGCGCTTGCCTGACCGCAGCAGCTGAAACAGACCGTTGTTGGGGTGGTGAGCATCCTTCATGATCCTGCAGGCTCTGGTTCTGCACCTCCTGGTGTACAAGTCCTGCAGGGTGGGGAGTGTAGTTCCGTTCAGCCGAACGCACTACTCTCTGCAGAGCCTTCCTGTCCTGAGCGGAGCTGCTGCCAAACCAGGCAGTGATGCTTCCTGTCAGGATGCTCTCTACAGCTCCAGAGTAGAAGGACTGAAGGATCCTCCGGGAGACTTTAAATTTCCTCAGTTACCTGAGGTGGTAAAGGCGCTGCCTCGCCTTTCTCACCAGAGTGTCTGTGTGTGTGGACCATGTGAGATCTTCGGTGATGTGGACTCCCAGGTATTTATACCTGCTCACCCTCTCCACAGTATTCCCATTAATCCCCAGTGGTGAGTACGTCCTCTGTTGTTGTGTCCTCCTAAAGTCCACAATCAGCTCCTTAGTTTTGGTGACATTCAAGAGGAGGCTGTTGTCCTGTCACCAGAGTGACAGGTCAGCAACTTCCTCCAGGTAGGCCTTCTCGTCGTTGTTGGAGATCAGGCCCACCACCACTGTGTCATCCGCAAACTTAATGATGGAGTTGGAGCTGAACCTGGCCACACAGTCATGTGTGTACAGGGAGTACAGTAGGGGGCTGAGGACGCAACCCTGGGGGGATCCTGTGTTCAGGGTGAGGGGGTTGGAGGTGTGTCTGCCCACCCTGACCACCTGGGGCCTGGCGGTCAGGAAGTCCAGGATCCAAGCACACAGGGGGGTGTTCAGTCCCAGCTCAATCAACTTGCCAGCCAGTCTGGTGGGGACTATGGTGTTGAAAGCTGAACTATAATCAATGAACAGCAGTCTCACATAGCCCCCCATCTGGCTTTCAAGATGAGAGAGTGTGGTGTGCAGTACCTGGGAGACAGCATCATCTGTGGATCTGTTTGGACGATAAGCAAACTGCAGCGGGTCTATGGAGGAAGGGAGGAAGGCACAGATGTAATGAGAGAGGCGAGAGATCTGACGTCGGTGAGTCCAGCTTTCTCACCGCTGTTCAGGAGACACTTTTGGAAGTTTGGATTCATCACTTCCTGTGGGCGGAGGCAAGAAGAGAAGGCAAGAAGCGAAGAAGAATTCAGCATCACACAGCTGTTATACGTTTCCATCCGCCTGTAAAGAAGATTTTGCACCAATGAGAATTAGGCGCGTCCTCATCAGTGGGGGTTGAGGCACATTAACTACGCCAGGAAACACATCCGCAAGAAAAATGGAAAAGTCTTTGAAATAATTCATCGGTATTGGAGACGTTGTTATTGTTCTTTCATGTCAGCTAATGTTGGCCATATTTCAAGCTGTCGGAAGACAAAAACAAAAAGAGGGCGCCTTACGCACGGGAATGACAGCAGGTATGACGTCTTTGAGGTCGGGGCGGACAGATATTTGACGGACGTTTCAGAACCGCCGACAGCCGCGTCGTTACGTATCCCACAAATGTGTTTCCATCACCGTCCGGCCCATCATTTCTTATGTGATAAGTAAGCGCATTGATAAAAGTTAGCAAACCTATGAGAGTTACTGAAGTCTCGGAGATGCCACTGTTGCCGGAGTTAGCAAACCTAGCAGATCTTGTGCCGAACATTTCAGTTCAAACTCGAGTGAGGTGAGGTTTTATTCCAAAACATGAAGTAAAATCATCAATCATCATACAAAATATCTAAAATATAGAGCATTCAATCTCTCTAAAACTGTTATCATTTTGTCAACCAAGGACAGGTTAGTTGCCAAATATCCTTAAAAAAAAAAGAATTAAGTGACAGCCAGCACCGATGTTACAGCTCTCATGGGTTTTGAAGTTAAATTATTAACTATCCATTCTGACTTAAGTCACCCTAGATCAGTGGTCCTCAAATCCGGGCCTCGGGGTCCAGAGTACTGCTGGTTTTCTATTCTGCCAGGTAGTTTCCATCCTAGCTGTCTAATCAGGGATTGATTAAGACCTGGGATGCCAGGTGAACGCAATTCACTTCCTGGTAGGAGAGAAAACCAGCAGCACTCTGAACCCCGAGACCCGGGTTTGAGGAACTCTGATCTAGTGTGTGAGTAAGCCCTTGTAAGCCACGCCCACTCATAGTAACAAGGCGAGCCTGTTTTCTCATCGTTCCATCGCTCAGAAACGACCGCAGCCACATATAGAATGCATGTACCAAATTGCCTGTAACATCAGCGGCAACATTTTACAGCCATCCTAAGACATACGCACGTGCACGCACAGTTCCCACCACGTTTCACCGGAAGTCTGCAGGGGAAAAAATCCCAACAGCAACAACAATAATACAGCGCAACCGATATGTGGACGGAAAAAGCTTCCCAGTAATTTTCTGCCGCCTGCGTCTTTGGGCTGACAGTTGGAGGACGAGACCCTGATACAGAGTCAAACCGATTACCGGCGTGGCATTTGGTGAAGAAGCAACAGCGAGTGGTTGGAGGGGGAGGGGGGGTCGGCATGAGAGCTCAAATGGAAACACTCTGCAATTAAGGCGGCGGCAACCTCGTTATGTGTTATACCGTTAGTACACAAACAATGCAGCCGGGTTAATAGTAGGTGTGGGCGTAAGCGTCATTTGCTCAGCAGCAGGCCTTGACATCAGATCGTGTTGCGATGCGCTCCGGGTAGCGATGGAAACATACCGTGTGTGATTGAGTTTTGATTTTTTTAATCCCCGCCAATCGGCTTCACAGTACGGAACCGAAATAACATTTGCGGATTCTGTGAGGAGATAAGATTTATAGAAGGACGCCTGGCCTGCTTCAGCTAGCGCTTGTGCACCGTGGTTAGGAGGTTAGGAAGGCCCCCACCCCCAACGTGCACACCCAACCGGAGGGGCGTTTCACTGTCCGCTCACAAATCCAGAGAAGTGTCCCTGCATAGTGGACCAGATTGAAGAAAACAAGTCTAAGTCTCTCTCTCTCTCTCTCTCTCTCTCTCTCTCTCTCTCTCTCTCTCTCTCTCTCTCTCTCTCTCTCTCTCTCTCTCTCTCTCTCTCTCTCTCTCTCTCTCTCTCTCTCTCTCTCTGGATTTCATTCAACTAGTCCTCCCCTGATAGCCATCGTGTCAATCTCCAGTGAAGGCTTGTCTGTCCTATTGGGTTGCTGTAATCTTACCTCTCGCTGGGGCATCTGGGGTGCCGGGAGAATGGTTTACACGCCGCTAGATTGTGTGTGTGTCCAGCAGGTACACCGGCTTAAAGGTTGCATAGGATCGATAGTTTTCATCATGTCACGGGAAAACATTGATTTCTCCATGCTAAACTCCTCGGGTGATCACCGGGCAATTAGGGTTCAACTGGGAAAGGGAGGAGGTGGGAGTGGTGAGAGAGGCATCCACGACGTTGGAAAAACTCCCTACCGCTATCAGGGGACGACATAAAAGTGACGTCACGAGTAACTCATGTTGACATCGAATTATTGTACATCGCCGCTGGCGTCTTTTTCTCCACGGATTTTCCCGCTGATGGCGTTTGACTCTCTGCAGGTGGAAACGTAAGCCGCATCACTTCCTGTGCGCAACACCGGGTGTTTAGAACAGCAAATGTCACCGCTTTAATGAATTGGCTTTAGAGGTCGGATCGCAGAATAACAGTTGATGAATAAAATATTGCGGATTATTACTGTAATGAATCCCGAGATTCTTTTCTCATTTCCTCCGCTGGAAAAGGCGTGGATGAAGAGAAGAAGAAGAAGAAGAAATGCAGGTGCAAATGATAGTAGTATTGACCCAGGAGCTGGAGACGAGATGGAAGTCCTCAATGTCTTCAGGGCATTCATTTCCTCTGCAATCCGGCATGCAAGCCGTTCGGCTCAGAATACGCCGAGCAGCGTGCGCGTGTACGTGCGCCATTCTCAATTTCCCAATGGATGATGGCCATATAGCGATTGGTAGGGCGTAGGTGCGGTAGATTGCGTGGGGACTAATCCATCCCAGATCTCTTTTTATAATCTTGGAAAAAAGGTTAAAGATAGATTCTCCGACAGCAAAAAGGACCAATATGTGTCAAGTTCATTTGGTTTTTCTTTCTTCTGGTGCTTGCTGCATATGTTTGAAGGTCCTTCACAATAGGATAATTCGGGTCCAGTCCCCTGGGTTGGCAGGCATCTTCTGCTGCTGAAGTGTCCTTGAGCAAGACACCGAATCCCCTTCCAGCTCCGGGGCAGCCGCTCTGTATGGGACCTTGACCTCCCCTGCAGAGGGAAGAGGGGAAAAAAAGACTTCCCGACGGGGATCAAAGTTTTTTTTTGTCAATAAACCTAGGGCAAAAAGTTTCAGCCATTAGCAAGTTGAACTCCAATGGCAGTTTGAAACTCATAGGCCACAAATAAATGATATGCATTTCAATTTTCTTGGCTAGTCAGATTTTTTACAAAACTTGACACTTAATTGTCCTAACAGTTATGATAAAAAATACTGAAATGAGAATGAGCAACGACAATATTTCCCTGCAACGCTCCTGGAGTCACATCTCAAGTTATAATGAGTCATTCAGTCATTTTATTTATTCAAACAGAATCTAATTGAATTCTGATGCGATTGAAGCGATCTCAATGGGACAAACGATAAAGAAAACCAGAATAAAGGAACATTTTTTTTTTATTGCCAGACACAAACCCGCTGCAGATGAATGAGTTTTAAAGAGAAGCATTAGGGCCGGATCAATCTGTTATGATATTTGATCTAAAAGGAAACATAATGCATATTTGAGAAAAGGCCGGCGGACCACCGGCAGAGCAGAGCATGTACCGCATGTAAAAAAGGAGGCTTGTGACACCGGTCCCGTTGCAGCAGCCGCAGCCTGACTGATGAAACGGGTAAGTCGTCAGGACGTATTCATATGCTCGTATGGGAAGGGCTCAGTTCATGGCAAATTGCCTTTGGACCATACGTTACCTGGAAGCTAAGTGTCACACACACACACTCATACAGACACAGATGTACGCGGACACACACACACACACACACACACACACATTAAAGGAAAGGGCCAAAACTTTAAAATCGGTTAGGTTTTTGATTTCCTGCAGGGTCAGCAAGACTTTGCCTCCAAACCTTTGATGATAAATGACCGGCCACTCACCTAAAATGGGAATCCTCTCAAAGAAATGCGGTAATTGAATCATTTTTCACAAAGCGATTTCACATGAGGAAGTCCCCCCTGCCCCCCCCCCCCGACAAGACAGCAGATCAGACAGAACACACAGCCAAGGACATCTGCAGCTGGCGCCACAATTGTCACCACCTCCGCTGACTTACACGCTTACAAACAATATGCTGCGTGGGCTTGTAGGTCCTTGTAGCGGAAGCGAGGTAGAGCGGCGGCGGCGTGGCTGATTGTTGGCCTTGTGGGGGATTGTTTGTGGTGTATTGTTTGTGTCTTTTCCCTCCCACGCAGACAAACCCAAGAAACAGAGCAACCCAAGCTACCGTTCAGAGTCACATACATAGTCAGACGCTATGTTAGGCTGCGTTCACACCGCAGTTCCACTTCCAGTTTTTAATTGAGGCGTCTCTTCAAATACCAACCAAGTCGGCCCTTTGGCTTTCCTTCCATTGTTGCGTCTCATTGTCCTCCATGCTAACCAAAATGCTAGCCAAAAGGTGAATGAGGTAAGATTTACTCGTTGTTATGGCGCGTGCAACTGTAGTGTGAACATAGCCATAGCTCACATCACATACACGTGGACACACGTACATATGGGCACACACATGCACACATAAATACCTGCCATTTGTCTGCTGCCTTCTCCCTCCGGAGCAGTGCTAATCTACGGTAAACCCTACACCATATATATAAAGAGAATTCTCGGGGTAGAACGGAGACAAAACTACCCTCTTACAAAACTGGAGCATGTCAGGGATTCGCGGGGCGACCTCGGCTAATAGCCCTCAGGCCTGGGAGAGTGAGCGGCCCTGGCGACGAGCTGGGATAGCGCCGGCGCGCTACTGGGATTCCTTTGGCTCAGTGGGCCGGAGCGAGAGAGTCTCTCCTGGCACGTCGCCAGCGGCGTTCAGCAGGGGAAACGTCAGCCGCGAGAGTTAATTGCACCCACTGCCGTGCCCTTCTCTTAATTACTTTCAATTTGAACAATCATTAATCTAGGCGCTTTTTTTTTTTTTTTCCTTCCATTCATCAAGGCAAAGTGGGCGCCATGACGACGACACGCGTGATGATTTGCGCGCCCCAGGAGAAAGCCTGTCGTACGTCTTTCCTCGGCGTGGCCTAACAATGCTGCCGGGGTAAAAAAAAAAGGGAGCAGAGGCATTACTGATTATGTACACTAGACTGGTGGCAGCTTTTATGATAGGAAATGATATCGTCTTCCTCCCCCCCGGGGTTGGGGGTGGTTGGGGGGCTTTCCACAGTTACTGTCCGGGGATGAGAACATGATGAACGAAGAGCAAAGGAATACAGAGCAGTGCAAACAGTGTTCATTTGAATATTTGAATAATTCCACGGCGGACGCGCTCGCGTTGCCACGAAATTTCTTTGACCTTCCCCCCCCCCCCCCGTTTCAAAGTCACACCCGCCGCTGAAGTGCCTATGCATTATTAATTATCTGGAATCATAAAAGAGAGGAGCAATCACTACTGTGGAGTTAATTATACACATAACATCCAAGACAGGAGCTGATCTCTCGTACAGGAGGTACTGTAAGCTAGTGTTAGCTTCTGATTACGGGTGCGATATTGTCATGGGCTATAGACATGTCTTTGATGAGTGTAAACATGTGTCAGGTACCAACCCCTCCCCCCATCTCTTATCTCCTCCAGTAAACTTTGTTACAATATTGAAATGGTTGTCGCTTTACAATGAGTTACTGCAGCATACAGTAGCATAAATAAATATTGTAGGTTTTTCAAATAGTGGATTTTTTTCCCACCACCAAATGTGTGATTGTGTAATATCTCTATTTGAAAAAAGGCAGCTTTAAGTCAGTAAGGGAGGTCAAAGATCTAACATTGGTGAGGACTTTCTCTGGACAGGGCGCTCGCTCGCTTGTTGTTTGCACAGCGTTTTCACAAAGTTTTGATTGTTTACTTCCTGTGGGCGGAGAAGTGACCATACCCGACACCGTAATGTCATTTGGGCAAATGGGGTGAATCTGCGGCGTCTCAATTAGCGGGGACAGGACGCTCCTCTCTGTTGTAGCCCCAACTTTGTGATTTAGTCTGAGAAAACAGGTGTAATTTTACATAAAAAAATGTGCCTAGTGCCGCTTTAAACTTAATTTTTAAAGATGCCATCAAAAATTTCATTTTTGTGTCTCCGGATGTCTAGGTACAGAGGTGAAAAACGTGTTGGATGGTTGCCATACTGCAAAACAGCAACTTTAGTGCAGCATTGTATGTTGATAACACTAGAGATTAACAGATTAGTGTGTGTTTGTGTGTGTGTGTGTGTTCCTTCATATATCCCTCAGGGCGGATTGACACTACAAGATTCCTTGAACCAATTAAGCTCAAAGTTGATATTGTAGCCTGATTGTCTGGATCAAAGTGCTAGGAGACAACCTCGGAGAAAAATGTGGGATTTTTCTCCCTGTTCCTTCCACGTGTGTGTGGGCTAGCATAATTGAGTCTACATCATATCACAAAAATCTTGTGTGCATCGCCCCTAACCTGTTGTCTAGAGTGTGTAGAGGTCCTTAACATAACAGATGGAGCTCCTGGGGTGTGGGTTTCCTTTTAATTACTTTGCCTCAATAAGCAATTTACATTTGATAAGGTGGCTTACAAGGCCCACCAATTAATTCTCACAAATCCTTTTTAATTAATGGGAAGTGGAATTCAGGGCACATGGAGGAAATTGATTTATAGCAGCCAGAACACAAAGTGTTTAACCTCAAAAGCCACAAGGAGTTAGATCCTAACTTTCAAAGACTTGTCTTCTAGTATATCAATCAATGTAATAGTAGCTTAAAGCCTCATACCAGGGCTCTTGGGGGGGGGGGGCAGTAGTAATTTTGTTTGGTGTTAAGTGACCAACATCATGAGGTGGGATCACACCTATAGTTTTTTGTCATTGGTCCGAACCATAATGGAAAAATTGTACTTTGTTGCATTTTTGTATTTGGTTTGTTCACACTGCCCAGTCACAAGCCAATCAGGGTTTGTAAACAAAAGTCACATGGACTCACAAGTAGCTTGTTTAGCGGATTTTGGCGGGATCCAGTTCCTCTACCCATAACTTTAGCTAAACATGGACTTGTCTGCTCTTTGCTGTAATTTCCCTTCTCTGGTGTTCATACCAGTTAAGAACACATGAAGAAACATCTGAATATGAGCGTCATTCCAGACTGCGGTTTGCCCTCGGTTCATTTTGTTATGCTAGGCTTTCCAAGCATGAGGAACTGCTGGCTATCACATGTCAACATCTGTCTCCTTATACCCATAAAACCTTATGGAACAACAGTCAAACCACAAACTAACAAACTGCACTGCATTTCGCTTGGAAGAGGACTGAGACACGTATTTTAAGGCGGTCTCGGTGCCAGCTGAGTTCAAATGTTCGCACCTGGCCAAATGAACGAATCAAAGGTTTCCTAGGTTTTGAACTATTTTTTGATGATTTTGGATTGTGTATAAGGGAGTGCAGTATGAATGTATTGAGTGCCAAAAACTAAAATAAAGAAAAAAATGGAAAAAATAAAGTATATAGACATTTTCCAGAAGGTCAGAACATAAGTAAATACCACCCACCCACATACCCCCACCCCGCACTTCTCAGAGTTATCTCTTACTCTGTGGATTGATGAGTTTTCTTCAGCCTGGCCGACCAAGTGTAAAATCCGGTGTGATACATTCCTTTTTAATTTGGGTCGCCACCAGACGCTGCATACTAATGCAGCCTTGCAGAGGCGTCGTGCATTAGTGGGCCTCTCAGAATCAACCAATCGTCACACAGTAGGCACATCCAGTAAGCTACACCCAGTGACACCAATAAATGTCCCCAAACTCTTAGTGGATGACTCTTTGGTGAAATACCTATTATATTATTGATCATAAATGAATGCTAGCATTATCATGTATAAGTATAATGTGTATTCAAGGGAAAACCCACATTTCTCTAACTCAGGCTCTTCAATCTGGGGTTCTTGCTGACCTGTCCTCTTCGTGCTTCACCTCTTGCCCAGTAGGTGCAGCCGCTCCCGGAGGTTGACAGGTACAGTAGCTGCTCCCATTTCTACTTCTGTAAAAACAGGAAGTGAAGCATGGAAGACGTTCCCTGCAATGAAGGTAGGTATTTGCAAGACTTCACTACCCTTAGTCAGGTCAAGTTTATTTCTATAGCCGTTTATCACAAACAAGCCTCAATGGACTTTACAGGCCAAACGAGGTCAGGCTAATTTGTCACTTCCTGTGCTCGGAGAAAATGCCGATGTAGGAGGGGCCAGTCTTCGCTTCATGAACTAGACTGATACAACATTTGTATTTTCACATGAAAAAAAAAGTTACATACTGCAGCTTTAATGCATTTTATTTACTGTGCATCCCTGCTAGTATCCTTTCATCTGTCTATATTTTTTTTTAGTCAGTTAGTTTTTTAGGCACGTTTGAATTGCCGTCAACATGCATGAAGAGCGGTAAACAACAATAATAACAGCACCCCCAACGCCACAGCAAAGGTCTAATTGCATGTACCACGTGGGTTCCAATGCAGAACCGAGGAACCGGAGCTGTGAAACGAGCCGCCGCGAAGCCTTCAGATATTTACAGGTCATTACAGCCCCGGCGCTTAATGAGACGGGGGAGAGGCGACCGAAAATCAGACAAGGCCTCATTTCATGCCCACAGATAATGTTCATGTTTTATCCCTGTTAATCAGTTTGTTCCTCTCTCTTCGCTCTCCCTCTTTCTCATTTTGCGTTTTTCTCCCCCTCTCCCCCACCTAAACTAGAATTATAAATTGATAATTGTTCACACTTGCTTGGCTCAGTGCGTAATGTTCGGCCCCGCTGCTAGGGGTTTCAAAACTGCGGGCATCGCCCATCCCCCAGGGTCGTACCGCGTGATCCTTTTGCTGCACCAGCCTCAATATTCAATGAAACATTCAGTGGAACGAGGGAAAGTGCAGTAATGAAGAAGTGAAGTAACACTTGGGAAAGACTCGAGAACTAGGAGTTATTTGTGCCCTAGTCCTTATTTGCAATCATCTAGTCCTCGATTCAAAAGTCCATTCATTCATAAATCATGTTGGTGGTGTATTTTTACATAAGAAGTTACAAAATTACCTTAAAGTAAATGGTAAATGGTAAATGCACTAGGCAAAAGCTGCACTAGGCAAGGTACACACACTAATTAATCTTAAATAAAAAGGCCGTGTGTAGCGGAGGCAAGGCGGGCAAGTGCCCCGGGGCCCTGGACCACCGTGGGCCCCTGAAAGGTTGGGGATACTGTATTTTTTATAGATTTTTTTTTTTGCGCAGATCAACATATCTCCAAAATGCATGGATGAGCATTTAACCTATCAATTTGCTATATAATCCTATGCAGAATATGTGCATCTCAAACACGATTGATTGGACGTGGACATGCTTGCCCCAGGGCCCCCAGGTGGCTTAATCCGGCCATGAGTGGAGGTGGTTCTAAGTAGTGTAGGCCTACAATTCATGATGTGCAGTGTTGTATGTAAAAAAAAATTCTCCCCACTACTTTATATTATACTTTATATTTTATAGTTTGTGTGTGGCAGTTTTCCATATTGATAGGCCGATTTTAAAACAGCTTTTTTCATTTGGTAAGTGTAAAACTCACATAATTCTCAAGAACCTGAAAGAACTTGACACTCGAACTGCCCATGCAGGGGCAGGAAATCTCAGGGTTTCCTTCTGGTCTGTCCCAGCAGCAAAGCTCCGGTTTCACTGGCGATCCATGGGAGAAGCGTTCCGGACAATGCCTCCCTGCTAATCTTCGGGCCTCCCGATAAGCAAGGAGGCAATTACCCCCTATCAGAGAACCCCAGGGAGAGATGTGGAGGAGGATAGCGTTCACTTCACATGCAGAGGTGCTGTGTTGCATGGATGGTGATGCTGATGCATTGTAACTCATTATAGCTGAACAAATAACCAGTCCCCGGATCTCCTTGACCTAATTTATCTTCATTTTGGGGCGCGGAGAGGATGTGGGTAGGACGGAACGGGATGAGGAATGAGGATGGGAAGTGGGAGAAACATCTGGATGGTTTCTGCGATGGACTGTGTCCCTTTGCACTGGTCGACGGGATTTTTTTCTTTCTTTCTCATGCATCATCCACTTCACTGACATGCCTAAACACACTAAGTGACATACACACACACACACACACACACACACACTCACTAAGGGTGTGGGACGTGTGTGTGGAACGGAGCAAGGTTGTTGCTGAATGTGCTGTTTTCCCTGCTGTGCCACCCTGCCTGCTGCCAGGGGCCACTGATGCCTGAATAATTTGTCTTCATTCTATCCCAAGGCCCCCCCCGAGATACACTGACATACACAAGACACACTAAAATACTGGATGGGACCTGTCTGGCCGAATGGAGCGCACCGGGCAGCGTTAGCGTGGATAAATCACAGAGGTGAGTGTGTGTATGTGTGTGTGTGTTTGTGCACTCGGGTGTATCTCCGACTCACAGCTGCCGGGGGCCGCTGTTAGATTTTATGGGTACAAGTTCGCGACAACTTCTACGGCGAATGCCCGTGTGTGCTAAGGCATAACCGGAGTCGTTACGCTGTCGCCTCGTTCTGAAGTTTAACCCCTTCGCAAGAAAGGGTTATCTTTATTCCTCAGGTTGGTCGCGCGGCAGCTCACAAGGCACTCGGCCCATGATGCATCGTACACGCAAAGGAAAAGGGAACTAACTGTGCAAAAAGACTTCAAGGAGGGGAAATGACACCAATAAATCTTGAGTGTTTTTGCTCGGAAAGAACAGCATTTAATCACACACACTCCATGAGTTAATATATATTGTGACAGGAGTACCCAGGGTCTCGGCTTGCTGTCTCTGCCAATGGGCCTCATTAATCAATCTGTTCATATGTTGCATGTACAGTGGCTTCGGAAAGTATTCAGACCCCTTCACTTTTTGTGTTTGTTTGTGTTATAGACTTAATTTAAAATGGATTACTTTTTTTGCCATCAATCTACACACAGTACCGCATAATGACAAGGCAGAAAGTTTTTCAATTTTTTTGTTCATTTATTAAAATTTTATGGGGAGTGTCAGTGAATTGTGATCTTCTTGTCTACAGATTTTCAATGGTCACCTCCCTGACTAAGTCCCTTCTTGCCCGGTTACAGAGTTTGGTGCTCCCAAACTTCTTCCATTTCACAATGATGTGTGAAATGTGCTCCTGGGAACTTTCAATGATTTAGCATGTTTTTTTTATACCCATCCCCAGATCTATGCCTTGACACAATTCTATCTTGGAGGTCTATGGAGAGTTCCTTGGACTTGCTGACATGCACTGTGAACTGTGGGACCTCATATGGACAGGTGTGTGCCTTTCTAAATCATGTCCAGTCCATTGAATTTGCCACAGGTGGACTAAAATCAAAGGAAAGGGGAACTCAAAGGAAACAGGATGCATCAATTTGGAGTGTCATAGCAAAGGGTCTGAAGACTTATGTAAATGAGATATTTCAGTTTTTTGTTTTTAAGTGTTCACTTTGTCATTGTGTGTAGATCGATGGCAAAAAAGAAATAAATGTAATGCATTTTAAATAAAGTCTATAACACCACAAAGTGTGGAAAAGGTGTAGGGAGTCTGAATATTTATGTGTAAAAAAACAAAAATGTAAAGCCACCAAAAATCTTACTGCGTATTTGTCAACCTAGCATACACAAGGAATATCATATTAGGTTTACACAGCAACTTGAAATGTTGTAAAATTTACAAAGAAAACAAATCTAGTACCTGTAAAGTCTAAATCAATTCTAATCGATTTCCAAACAAATTAGTTTGTATCTCACTTCTTTTTGGTCTTCACTCAACTGAGAGCAAATCTCCCTGGACATTGTGTATTGGTAGCTATATGTTATACAGAATGTCAAAAGAAAAATAGAGGAGAAAGTAGGCATTAAGAAATATTATTAAATAACAGGGTGTATGAATATTTCTGTGTTATCACCAGAGGGTCAGCTCCCCTGCCATTTCCAACTACTGCCTTTAAATCAGAGAATGTACATTGGGTTACAAATGACTTAATGGACGCAACCAGACGTTTGAAATTGGAGTGTGTTATCAGGGAGAAGCAGGCATCCGCTCTGACGCACTGCAGTGAAGATGTTCTTAAATACCCCATCCAAACAGTGCTTTGTCCAGGTCGATGGGGAGAGGGCACCGGAATAATATCAGAGCAATTTTGCCATCAAAAAGTTCTAGCATAGACTAGACTAGTTCTAATGCGTTATACCACCATGGTCTGTTTGGTGTTTGCTACAACGTAGATCAGAGTTCTAGTTATAGAACATTTCTCGGAGGCAGAAATAATCTCAATGGTTGAGTTAAACCTCAATGGGCGGAGCCAAAGTGCAAATGTTTTTCGGGTAGTAGCAATAGCGCTATGCTTCATAATATTAGCTACCTCCTCTCTTACCCCCTTGCTTTTTCACTGGGCTTCAATCTAATGTTACTTAGCCACAAAAACTGTGGCTCTTTGGCTCCGCCCATTGAGGTTCAACTCAACCAATAAGACTATTTCTTTCTGCCTTTAGAGCATCTCTCGCTTCTCGGCCTTTTGGCTAAAACTGTGATCGCCCCCTACTGGTCGGTTTAAATTCTACCTGTTTGTGGTATTGTTTTTGCCGAGCCTCAGGAGGATATTCCCTTTTTTTCTTTTTTGGACAAAAGCAATCTGCGTTTAGTGGGTGTAAAAATCCATAAAAGGAAACCATTGGCCTAGAGGACTCCTTACCTTGTGGCACGGTGGCGCAGTGCTTGCACTGCTGCCTCACAGCAAGAAGGTCCTGGGTTCGATTCCCGCCTGGGGCGCTGTTGACTCTGGGGTGCCCAGGTGGGTTATCTCCCGGGCCTTTCTGTGTGGAGTTTGCATGTTCTCCCCGTGCTCACATGGGTCTCCTCCTATAAAGAACCCCATCTAAAAACATGCAACATCCTGTCCTGTCCCTGACCACGACAAGGACCTACACCTGGAATAGTTCCCTGGGCGCCGAAAGACAAAAGAGGGCTGCCCACTGCTCCCTGGCTGCCCCTGGAGGAAGGACAGCGGGGATGGGAAAATGCAGAGGACTCATTCATTTCAGACACCCTACCTGCATGTGTGTGTGTTGTGTTCGGCAGCCACTTCCCCCCCGTGCATGTGTGTGCACCCCGAAATGCAAATAAACTAATCATCTTCATCTCTGCCTCTGAGAAATGTTTATCCTATCTGCTAAAATTTACATACCATAATGTATCAGTCAGTCACACCATATACTTAAATTGTGCTGTCATCCATATCTAATTGCTGTCCAGTGCTGAAGTCCCTCTGGAGCACTTCCAAATCAGAACAAATTTGCAAATCAATATTCACTCAATCACATCACCCAGTCGATTGCCGCAGCACACTTTAAAGATAAATCACACACTTAGACACATGGAAGTGTATAACCTCTGTTTCTCATTGGCGCTCTGCCTTCATGTGACATAAACATCATTATAATCACCAGAATGAGGTCATCTGGGGACAGGGTTTTGATGAGTAATCTCTTCCATTCTCACATAGGGGTTGAAACAGGGGTGACTGAGTTGAATTTTTAAATATTAATATATTAATATTAATCCCCCTTATCAAAGGATTTATGGTTTAGCACTTCAATAACGAAGACATGTATTTTGCATTTCTATACCCAAGGCATTTAAACATCCAAAATCTTGAAGGCATCTATTTGAAAAATGGAAAATGCATTTCACACTTTTTATGACAGGCCAGTGTCTCATTATCTTTGGTTGGTAACAAGATCCTGATTGGGGAAAGGTAAAGGAGTTGTGAAGTATGGATTTAGAAAAAACATGGGATGGGGATATTCCAGTCAAAAGAACAGCTCAAAAGCTATAAGTCTCCCAAAACTTACTTCTAGTCTTTTGCCTATTTATAAGAGGAATAGATGCCCGGCTAGCCCCGCCCTCTTTGCACTTGCCATCGAACTGCTGGCTGGTACGGTGGCCCTGTGTTGTGTTGTCTGTAATGTGTTGTGTTGTCTGTAATGTGTTGTGTTGCCTTAATGTGTTGTGTCGTCTTAATGTGTTGTGTTGTCTGTAATGTGTTGTGTCATCTTAATGTGTTGTGTTGTCTTAATGTGTTGTGTTGTCTGTAATGTGTTGTGTCATCTTAATGTGTTGTGTTGTCTTTAATGTGTTGTCTTAATGTGTTGTGTTGTCTTTAATGTGTTGTCTTAATGTGTTGTGTTGTCTGTAATTTGTTGTGTGTGTTGTCAAATTGATGAAGATGTTTTCTTAATTTGCTTGTGTTTTGTCTACTTGCATGTGTTTTTTTAAGTTGCAGTGCGTTGAGCTCTCAGGGCCACCATAGGCTGGGGCTATTAGGAACAACCCTAATATATGTGGCTTTGAGGTTGGCCCCAATACACATAAGCGATCCCTTTTTGCAGACGATATTATCCTATACGTAACTAACTCCGTTGTTGATTTGCAGAAGCTTTTAAATTGATAGTTATTTTCCTGGATACAAGGTTAATTTTGAAATTCTACCACTGTCTGTATTTGATTATAATACTGTTTCCTTGCAAATATTCGCCTACTGGTTTCAAATATTGTATTTGTAGATAGATGGGATCTTCGTGTCCTTTGAGCAGCTAGGCAGAAATTCCAAATTAACCTTTTATATCAGCTCTATATCCAACTAGATACACGCATACACCTCTAATATCTCACCCCTTTGCTTTAGGTCTGGCACTGGCTGTGCCCTAAACTTCATGGTTTTTGGCAAGGTGTTTGCAACACCCTACCCAAGATTCACAGGGTTACCATACCAAAGGGCCGTGAGATTCGCCTACTGGGTAACATCACTAACTCTAATCTCAGACATGGCCGTGCTATAAAGCTCACAGAGATTCTGCAAGCTATTGCCAAAAATGTGTTGCATTAAAATGGAAGTCAGACCCTTGCCAATTGGAATGTGGATCTCTGAAATTAATAGCTGTATACCCCTAGAGAAGATAACATACTAGCTGAAAAATAAGAGCAACATTCTTTACAAGATATGACAACCCTTCATTGATTATATGGAGAACCTTCCATTAGATCAGATCGATTGTACCACTGTAGAATTTTTTTACTTACTTAATGAATTACTATTTCCTTCTTCTTCTTCTTATGTGTTCTTCTTATGTATCTCGCCAAAAAGTGTGTGACTTAAAGTAATGTATTACTCCATGTCTCTCAAACCCCTGTGTTTTTTTGTTTGTCTTGTCACATTTGAAAGCAAAATTAAATATTCCAAAAAAAAAAAAAAAGCGCTGAACAGCACAAACATCGTTACAAACACTGAGGCCAATATAACATTGTAAGACAAGCTGAACACGGCCTCTTAAACACAGTGTCATGAGAAACTGCACCTAAATGAGAACGAGGCGATGTAAATCATAGGTCATAACGGTGTGTGTGTGTGTGTGCAGCTCTTCCTTTGTTTTTTCCCCCTCCCACCATGTATGGGTCTTTGTTCTGCGTGCTTGTATGTTGTGCCCTCATTACCAAGACAACAACTCATATCGAACCGTACAGCAGCCTTCGTTGCTATTACTACCCAACAAAGGCTCATACAGGCTGTAAAGGCTGACCTCTGGCACCGGTTGATTGCCTGTTATCAGGGCTGCGCGCTCCCCTCGCCCTCTGTTGCTTTTCTCTTCCGCAGTGCCGACGACGGAGGGGCTAATCAAAAGCAAATCTACGGATGAGTCGTCCTCTGTTCTGGCTCATTTGATATGTATCGGGTTCGCCTCATCTCTTCCCTCTTCGTTTGCTGCCCCCATAAAAAAAAGGAAAACTAATAATAATTGAAAGTGAGATGGTAGGTGAAGGACAGAGGGCAGAGGATGGTAGCTGTGCACACTTCACTTGAAAATAAAGCACATCCAATCCTGGTGGAATGGAGGGAGCCAGTGCGGTCCTCCTCTCAATTTGTATTCAGAGACTTGAGTTCTATTGCTCAGACGAGAGCAAATTCAGTTTCTCATATTGAGCGTCTAGCCTGATACATTTTTTTGTACTGGCCATGAAATGACCCCCCATTTCTAACTGTCCACGTCGCATCCCCCCCCCCCCCCAAAAAAAGCCACATCAACAAAAGGATTCTTTTCGCACTCGACACACTGTAGACTCAAGGATGTTTTTGCAAAATTGTCCAGAGTTGAAAGCCCAGCGCACCTTGAAATATGTAGGAAGTGTTTTGTTTTTTTTATTATTATTTACTTCATATTACCTCCGCTGTGGTAGTATCCTCTATCTATTCTCCATGTGAGTTGGGGCAACAGATTGAAGTGAAAAGTCAAAATGAAGCAAAAGGTAAAAGCCCTCAAAATACATGCTCGCTGCAGCTCTTAACTATTCATCTCTGCTTGCTCTAAACCAAAACCCGCGTTGCCTCGGAGTACAGTAGGAAGTCATTACAACTAATCCACTCGCTCTAATCACTCTTAGTCGGCCTCTGGAGAAACTGGGGAGTACTTTGTACCCTCCGGGGGTGGGGGGGATACGGGTGAGGTCGAGGGGTGTCGGTGGGGTACGGTGTGGGGGGTTTGGGAGTTGCGGGGGGGTGTGTGTGTGGAGCCAGAAGGCTGATAGATGAAAGCGCCATTACAGGTCAATTAGGACTCATATGAGGCTTCCGCAGCAGCAGCCTGAGCCACGGCTGTCATTACACAGCCAATTGCGCAGATGATGGCCGTAATATGAAATAACTGGCGGCGGAAGAGACGGAGGGGCTGCCTCCGTGTCACCCTGGCGGCCTGGCGGAGGGAAGGCAGCCAGCGAAAGAGGGCAAAGCATAAGGAGAAACGATACCTGTGGTTTTATTGGCGCGGGGACACTCATGCATCTGTCGCCGCTCTTTACACGAGAATTACGAGCTGTACAACCCCACAGCAAAGAAAACTAGGGTCAGACCGGTTGGTTGAAATATTCGGCCTTTTATTGACAATCAGATATGGTGTAATCAGTGTCGTCCAAGTCCAATATGATGGCTATGATTGATTGCATTTATTGTACTGCACTGGTTGTCTATGGGAAGCCCTTAACCTGGATTTAATGTAATGCAACATTTTGTCCCATAGTCTAAATGCTGTTAGAGGCTAAAATAAAATTCTTCTATATGACAGTTAGTGCAGAGAGAGACAGGAAAGACTGGGTGAGAGAGGAGGGATGACATGCGACAAAGGTCCCGGGCCGGATTCGACCCAGGAGGTCACGGTTACATGGTATGGACCATGACGCCCCATTTATATTGTATACTAACTATTGGCACAAAATATCACCTATCTGCAGCTTCAATCCAATTGGCTCGCAAAACCCCCGTATCAGTTGAACACTAACACTGTCGGATGTACACACTGATGTATAGACTGATAGACGGAATTGATAAATTGTTCAGTGGGTTGATGGATAAATTGGTAGACGGTCAGATAAAAATGAGTGACAAGACGCCAGTCTGTTTCCCAGCTAAACTACAGCAGTCAGGGAAGTGAGGATTTTTTTCCTACAGCGTGCCGTTACATAACCTCTGCCCGTGGTGTGGGAAGTGGAGCTGTCTGGAGATGATGAACACTACTGATGGAGGGAGAGGACACCTCTAACAAGCAGTCAGCCTCGCGTGTTTAGGGTGTGATTGGCAGTCAAGGCTCGCATTTCTCGTCTGCTCGTTACTGCAAAGTTCAAGTGGGCGCAAATGTGCCTGCGCTCACACATGTGTAGAAGGAAGCATAGATCCGCTTGCACAACAGATTGGGGTTTTTGGTTCTGCAAACGTTTCTCGGAGGCGGAGCTGCTCTGGAGGCAGAAATGATCTCATTGGTGGAGTTGAACCTCAAGGGGCGGAGCCATAGAACAGTAGTTTTTCAGAGCAACTTAGGAACTCTCAAGCTAACTATTTAACCTAGCTAAGTATGGCTAGATTGTATTTTTTTCAGGTAGTAGCAGAGCGCTAGGTCTCATAATAAGAAAGTAGCTACTGGCTGCTCAAAAATCACGAGTCGCCAGATGACTTCAAACGCTAAGTTGCATGTGAATATATGTGCTACAGCTCCCCCATACTGAGCGGAGGGAATCCTCTTTGGCTATTCAGAGGATGATCAGACCTCTAGCACAAAACTGGCACAAAAGGACATGCATTCATTCATTAGCTGTACCGATTTATCACCAAATGCTTTGGTATTCATCACATGAACAGTTTTCCCAGTGGTCTGAAAAAGGAGCCAAATTTCACTAGTCACTTTTGAGAATTAAATTTGCGACGGGGTCTGAAGAGTTGCTAAATCAAGTTGGCAACAGTGATCTAACGGTACTTAGAAAAAAACGGTAGTTCTTTGGCTCCGCCCATTGAGGTTTAACTCAGCCAATGAAATTATTCCTGCCTCTAGAGCAGCTCTGCCTCCGAGGAACATTTGTATAACTAAAGGCCAAAATACAAAACTTGGCGCCTTGCATTCACATCCTGGCTCTCCGTCAACTTCCTGCACCACCTGTCAATCAACTTTGATCGCATCTCTGTCTTGCTTATAGTATTTAAAGCAATAAACAGCGCTTGCCGACGCGTGGTGGCGGGTGCTTCCTATTGGTGCAAGGGGCGACGCATGACGCACCTAAAACTAACAATCTCCCTGTAACATGCTGAGGCACACACACACACACACATACAGCAACACACCATGACTCAAGAATCGCGCTTCACCGCTGCGTCGACGACTCCACTTGACGCTGCAAGAGCAGTTTCCGCCCGCCGACACCGGATCTCCACATCCCATCCCGATTTCCTGTTTGTCTCCTAAGTCTCTAACACATAGGCTTCAATATGCAAAATTCAGCCCAGATGCGATGCAGAGACAGAGAACTGGGTCACCCACTTCCATAACTCCGATAGTCAGAGTGGATCACATCTCTCTCCGCAGCATAATTCTCTGTCACATGTGCGTCAATTAGAACAGAGCAGAGCACGGAGGGCGGGGGGGGGGCATTTGGAAGTGCAGTGGTTCCCTCAGTGCATACAAGGACACTTATCTGGTATATGATTAAAGGCAAATCGACCCCCAAACAAACTTCAGATTCGTATCGCTTTTTTTTTTTTTTTTTCATTCATGGAAAAAAGATAGGTCACTATTGTGCAAGTACCTTGAACCAATTTCCCTAGCAGGGAGTCTTTTTTTTTTTTTTAAAGCCCACCCATTTGGTACTTGAAGTTAAAAAACAACAAAACGTGTTAATAGCAAATACTATTTGAGACTTTTTGAGACACAAAGGGACCCCTGCTGTATGAATATCAAACATTTGTAACATCAACATGGTGCCTCTACTGAAAAACACAAGGCAGTAGTCAGTTAATAAGTAGCAACGTTCCATTCGCTGTGTGTGTGTGTGTGTGTGTGTGTGTCACCCAGGTACGCCTGTGGCAGCGAGCCGCTGTGACAAAGTCACCGCTCACTCGGCGCCGTTTGAGCCCCGTGCCCGTCCCCCCTGCCAGAGATGATGTCTTTGTTAAAGGGCAGGTTTCATTAATATTGAAACAAAGTCATCGCTGGCAAACATTAAAAACCTGTGGAAAGGATAAATAAAGTTTTGTTGAATAATGCAGCAAATTAATAATTGAACAGGAAGGGGAGGGGGGTGACACAGGAGCCTCGCTAAAGTGGGAATTATGAACGTCTTTATTTGCCTGTTTTTTAGTTCATCCCGGCCCGACGCGCGAAACGATGCCTTCGGAGCACGTTTCCGTTACGTAACCCGAGTAAAGGCTCGCATTTTTTTTGAAGCCGAACATCAAAAAAACAGTCAGCGGCGAGGACTAATTAACACCAAAGCGTTTCCGCTGCCGCGGGACGGAGCTTCACCGGGTGACAGCAGAGATCACCGAAGATGCCGTTCCAGCCCGTGGCTTTGAACTCTGCAGCTGCCTTTCAAAAAGTCAAGCGATGCAGCAGAGAGGTCCCGTGCGCGAGGTGGATCAAACGCCTCCTGGTATTTTCCTACAATGCCAAATCTCAGTTTCCCGCTGTCACGGTGATACACCCCACCCCCGTGTGTGTGTGTGTGTGTGTGTGTGTGACAGAGAAACTTGTCAGACGTGAGCATGTACACATCTGACACCAGAATATAGGTTACATCTAACACAACTTGGCTACAGCAAAGTCCAGGGCTAATAAGGCAGTTGCCATGGTAACCATTTTCTTTGTCATAGCAGGATTATTGTACTGTACGCTGGTTTGTGAGCCTTTCACAGCGTTCATGTTCACCCCAAAAAAAAACACATGTACAGTACAGAATACAGTCAGACCGATATCAGTTTGCAGATATTGGGCCTTTTGTTATCGGCCCGTCCACTGCCAATATCATGGAGGTTCCTGCCTGACCAGAACTTCATATGGTTGATTATAAATGCTGATATCCTAAAACTATTTCAACAGAATGGCTTTAAATGGAGAGTTTTAGTGTCCTGTGATGGCATGATTGTTGTTTCAGAGGCTTTATGCCCATAAAAATGGTCAAATTCAAGGTCAGACGCAACACAAGCACGCTATTAAATTAGCTAGCTAGCCTGAAGTAACAGAGGGGATAATGTTGTTGAAAATGAAAGTGGAAAAGAGACGTCCATTCTGAAGGAGGAGGAGAAATAACTGGAAAGCAGGTAAAGGCATGTTCCCAAAAAAAGCTTGATCATGGCCTAAAAGATATTGAATATCGGCCCCTGAATCTTGGCTACCGGCGGCCTCGATTCAAAAATATCAGTATCAGCCACATCTCTGCACATCTTATATATCAGCATATGTCTTTGCACAAAGCTGAAAGAAACATGTAAGAGACTGGCCTTGAGTGCAAAAATATTGAGGAAATAAGGGGGGGGGCCATATTGTGTTTATGCAACTTTCAAGAGAGAGAGAGAGTTGATTTTTAGCGTGTGCATGTTGTTGTAGAGGTCTGTAAAGCAGGCTGGTTGGGATCGGCCGTGTCAACCTCTAGAGGAAGGAAGCATGCTGTTGTTGACAGGGATTTCCTTCGGCTGAGCGTCTACCCGATCCTCAGAGGACGACCGCTATCTCTCAGGCGGACAAATGCGGCGGCAAAATGTCCTCATGTGGTATCCGCTGACACAGGGATCGGCATCCGATATCCGACATCCGACTTCGGCGGCAAACATTTTGGGGGAGTTCTACATGCAGAATCACATTCACACTCTCTCACACACACACTCACACACACACACACACACTCACCCTCCAAGGCCGGCAGTGGTCGGGGGCCCTCACAGCTTGCTTCAAAGCCTGAGCCCAAAGCCCCCTGAAAGCGCGCCCAGGGCTACGTTGGCTGGAGAAATCCCTCCTCAGCCCTGAAATACAAATACAGCGATATAGGCTCTGGAGGAGAGCTAGATTTGAGTGTATATCGAGTATGTGTTGAGTACATTTGTTTTTGTCGGGCATGAGGAGTAAGTACAGCAGATGTTGGGTACTGGTACTCGGATACAATTCGGATGTGTGTGGACGGCGATGGGTTTCGGAGATATGGAAGATGTCGGTGTGATTTAGCGGGATTAGATGCTTGTCACTAATTGGGCCACATCTCAAATCTATGAGTAGGGGGAATGTGGAAAGATAGATCTAGCGCTAAGCCGAGCTTCGACTGAGTGCGTTTTCCTGCATCGCATTACAGTGATGTCAGAAAATAAGAGCCCGGCCACGATCATTACCCACAACAAATTTCAATCTTTCAATGCACGAGTCGTAGTAGTTAAGTGTTCCTATTGCAAAATGTGTCTGAGGTAAAAGGGTCTTCTGCAGAGTTCCAGCTCGGCTACCTTGGTGAAGGGGAGGAGGCCAAGGATGCTTTTTTTAATTAGCCAGGAGAGGAACCGACTGCCGAGGTTGGCAGAAAAAACAACACAAACAACTTCTCTGTCAGGCGGCCTCGAGAGGGCACCGGCAAGCAGAGATTCCCGCGAAGACGACTCCCAACACTGGCGGAAGGCTCGAAGTTCGCCGGTGAGCAGCGGAGAGTGTGATGTTGTTCTCATAAATAATCAATTCATTATCGCAGGGCGAGAGAGAGAGAGAGAGAGAGAGCGAGAGAGAGAGCGAGAGAGAGAGAAAAAGAAAAGACGCGGCGGCTCTTTCATCTTTCCTTGAAAATGCACTTTGTCCCAGCTCAGGCGGCCGGGGATGTGAGCGGTGGTGACGGCGGGGTCAGATGGGGACGAGCGTGATTGCGACGCTCCGTGGCCGTGGGAATGCGCGTGGGCGGGAGAAGTGGCGGGAGTCGGCGTTGTACTGACACCGGGGGAAAACCCACGTGTGGACGGTCATCTTTGTTTCCCTACCAGCGTTGAGTGCATTCCGCGAGAAATAGTTCCGCCTGGCACGTGCAAAACAGAGTTGATTCCAGCCATTCAAACCTCCCCAGTTCTCTACAGTATGTATTTGAAAGACGGCTCAAATGCAATGCTCAGACAACGGTTGCATCCACCATTGTGGTCAATGGCAAGCAAAAGTTTTTTTCCGGTTTATTTTTGATTGATTTGCTTGGTAGTCAAGTCACCAAAATGATGAAAGGCAGCACCAAAGCAGTGAAAAATACACGACTGCATAGCTGCAATCGCAACGGAGACTCATCAACCGAGTGCGAACGTGGGGTAAACCTGACTGCGGGAATTACGCAAACCCAGATTAGTCACATCCTGCCGGCGAATGCCTCCATTTAAAACCAGGCCCTGCTGTCGTTTTTTTTTTTTTTGCTCCCTCTGATACCTCGTGGCGTTCCCTGTGGACTGATCCTCCGTACACTGCAGAAATATTGAGCTCACGGAGAAATCATCTGACCGCCCCACTCCTGGCTTCCCAAAGCGCCTTAGCGGCCCATCTAGTCTTTGGAAGGCTCGACAGGCGCGTTACCGCTGGGGGAATACACTCCGATGACCCGCGGATATTTTGGCTCTGCCCCCGCAGCTTGGTTACACCCCTTCGAAGTGACGTTTTCCTCGTTTGAAGCGAATGAAATGAGCTCAGAACATTACCAATCAACACGGACCGCCGAGTTGACAGATGATTATTAAAACATTTTAAGATTATTTGCTCCGGTGACATTCGACTAACGACTTGCCTCCAAATGAATATCTTTCACGGTGGGGGACGGCGAGCCACCGTGGGCTCGGGGTCCCTCCAATTTATTCCAATTCAATCTGTCCGTATAAAGCAATCATCAATGAGCTCTCCAGCAGCGGTTTTGTGTGTATTTGTCCGGTTTAATTTACTCCCGATATCTGACGGCTTTAGTCAATAAAAATGTTCTCTCTCCTCGCCGGTTCTCCAGGGCTCTTCTTTTATGACAGGATTAAATTGTCCAGCCTACAATTAGGAGAAAGTAATTTCCCTGGTGTGCGTCTCTTTTTCACTTCTTCTCTAGCCTGTCCCAGCACTCCGAGCAAGCTAATTCAAGCAAGCCCCCCCCCGCCACAACCCAGGCAAGGAAAAATTACTGTCTTTTTCTATTCCAAAGAGATAAATCTCATTTTGTAGCGCCGGCTGCAACATCCCCATCTACTCTGGACCCACAATGGATAATAGACTCGCCGAGGAAGCACAAAGCATTTCCCGGTTCCTCGCGCCAGCCGGCCCTAACGCAGCCCAAGTGATACAAACATCTCAATTGCACGGTTGTACACTTCGGTTACTGTTTACATTCATTCCGCTGGGGGTTCTGACTCGGGGTGTCTGGCGGTTTAGTCGTGCTTATTTAACCCGCTGCATCTGTTTCTCCCTCACCGAGCGTGCATGAAGTAAATCCAGCTGTCTACCGCGCTACGGGAAAGCTGGCTTCACGTGTCCGAAACAGATCGAAGACGCGGGAAAACGGCGGGAAAACACTGAGAGACCGGACTTCCGGAAGTCCGGGGTGGGGGAAAAGTGCGTCTCGAACTCGCTGGGGCTGGCATGGCGCCGCTGCAGTCCGCCCAGTCATTTGCTCACATAGTAAGCGTCGCCCAGACGGTCAGGGCCTACAGGTTACCCTGGTAACGGCAACAGCAAATAAGCCAGAAGATGCAAGCCAAGCAGTAACAACTGGAGAGAGGCTGGCAGTCGGTAACCATGCAACGGACACGGAGCTTTCACACATAGAGGGCTATTTATTAATTACCGATAAATGCTTCATGGCGGATTAGTCAACAGTAGAGATGATGAGGGCGAATTGCAATCCCGTGGTTGCCAGTTTGTTTGGTTTATTTATGGCTAAAAACACTCGGAAAGATGTTGGATGAAATAGTTGGACAGGGAGCTGTTTATGATATAAGCATCTGAAGGGGGAACCACTGTGGCCCCGAATGTGAATATTTCAAGCACTGCAGACGGAGGGGGGGAAAACAAAACAAGGGATTTCCATCCTTCTAAATGCTTTTGGATGGTTTGTGGGAGAGGTGGAATGCTGGAATTGCAGGGGAGAAGACAGAGGCGAACATTAGACGGCGGGATTACGGAGCCACTGATTGGTCCCTCGGAGATTTCCCAGGGAGATGGAGAGCACAGAGAAACTTCTAGATTTCTCCCTGTAAACTCGCTAATAATGTTAAGGGATGAGAGATAGCCCGGGGCTACAGGCACTGCATAAAGGGGGGGTGTGGGGGGGCAGCGGGAGACAGCAAAGAATCAATTTTTTCTTTATTTATTTGTATATATTTATATATGTTTCATTTATGAAAAAAAAATGTTTGCATGCATCTACAAGAGTCATTGAAATGTTATAGTAAGGAGGTTAACAGTGGGAACACACTGTAGTGACCAATGCAGTTTCAAGGATCTGGCAGCATAAGAGCCTGCATAGTGCTCAAAAACATCCACCCTGCTTCAAAAGTAGGTGTACATTGTTATATACATTATTCTGGAGGTCTAATTTGTAGTATTAATAAATGCTTAAATGTTGAATATTATCAACTGAATGTTGAATTTTTTGGTTAAAATCTAAGTTAAAAATAATACTGCTTTGTTTTTCATTATAATAATTATTATTGTCATTATCATTATTCTTATTCTTATTATTGGCATTATTATTGTCACCATTATTATTATTAGTAGTATCATCATCATCATCATCATCATCATTATTATTGTCATGATCTTTATTGTCATTATTATTATTATTATTGGCATTATCATTATTATTATCATCATCATCATCATCATCATCATCATCATCATTATTATTAATAATAAATGATATACCTACTTTGGAAATACCCGGTACACACACACACACACACAGGCCAAATGTGACCAGCTGGCTAACCAGCAGTGAGCTCCAAAAATGCCCACAGTCAGCGTGAGACTTGCGCCGTAATGATTATGCTAGCAGTTAGTTATCTGCTCAGGGCTGTCACGCACTTGATGGATGTCTTTTATTTGCATCTGAGTGATGAAGAAAAATAGAGACGGGGGTCTATTCCCTCCATGTGATTGAATGCGCTGGCAACCGTAACCTTGTCGCTCTCCCTTTTTTTTTTTTTTTGTACGGATGTCTATATTCACCCGGCGTGATAAATTTGCCAGGGCTGTGTAACTCCGGCAGTGAGTGAGATCGCTCATCTGCTGCCATGTAAAATTGCATTGAACCGGGGCAATCCCTCAGTCGGGGCCCCGGTACAGAACTTTAATCAAGTTTACTGCCAGGGAGAGGGAGCGGCGCGCCCATGCATTTACATATGGAACCGGGCCCATCTCAACAGAGAGCGAACGGCGGATATGGCGAACGGGCCTCATAAACACTTTAATCTACCACCAGGCATGTTGACATTGTCACACTTTAGAGCTACCTTTTGAGTGATCTTCTCACTATCCCCTCAGACCGCGGTTAAAAAGGCGATTGAGAAGCGCCCAGCATTGCCGCGTGTATGTGTGCCGCAATTGAGGGTTCTCGAGGATCAGCGGCTTACACTGTGTCATGTTTGAATATTTTTCAAATCGAAACAAAACCTTTTTTTTTTTTGTCTGATCCCGAACTATAATTATCCCTCTTCCCCGTGTCTTCCGGATGTGAGATCTAGCGTGGCTGGAAACGCCAGCGAGTGAAAACGACCAATTCATCACGCGAACTTGAACTGAGCTGTTTTCCCCGTCCCGTCCCGTCTCTCCTCTCTCTCTCTCTCTCTCTGCTCTCCGGCTTCGGTGTCACTTTCACAGGCCGCTGAAACCGCAAAGCGTTCAACCAATCATCTCCGGCTTTGTTGCGGCATCGCGGGACGATATGAAACGGCCGCCTCTCGCACAAAGACGTGTCAGAGGTCGAGCCGAAAGTGTAATGGAGCAGAGGGAGAGAAGAAAGGTTTGCAGGCGTCGGTGATTCATGTCAATTCAATTTTACCTTCAGTGAAAAAAAAAAACAATTATATTGACTGCAGCAATGAAAAAAAAGATAGTATGGTTGCCGATTGTAACGGCGTATTTCATCATATTTGATTTCAACCCCCAAAAAAAGAGCATATCTGCATGCACAGCGCTGTCACGCTGTTATAACAGCTTTATGATAGAGCAGATTCAAACCACATAGGTAGTATTGAAGTTTTTCAAATGTTTTCTCCTGTCACGCCCCAAGCGACGGGTATTTGACATCACGACAGCAATTGATGCGGATGCTAAAACTGCATACTGCAAGAAATATGACGTAGTATATATATGCATCACGAAAGCCGCCAGGTTGTTAGTAGTGTGTTGCAGCGCCCGGAGTTGGCGTCGTTGCCATGACAACCGATATCGCAACGACAGCAAATGATTACACAATCCGGACACACAAATCTGATCTGGTCCGTTTGTAAGTTGCAACGCCCCACTTGGTGATTCAGGCTGATAGGATGGATGGATTTTTACATGGAAACCTAGCGCAGCTTTAACTCTCGCTTAAAGGCAAAACAAAAAAAGAAGAAGAAAACTGAAGTCAGCAGTGATATTGCCATCTGATTGCTGACAAAGGGTCATGTAAATATACTGTGTAGCCTCACATCTACCACCCCCACCCCACCACCCACCCCAAGGTGGTGGTCCTGGTCTGACCAGGACTCTTGAGTAGGAGGTAGACGGAGGTGGTGGGAGGCATGTTGCTCCAAGACAACGATCTCAGGTCAGTTACATAACAATGCCTTGCAAACGGGTTATGTGATTAATGCGATTGTTCCATCCACATTTATGGAAGAAGAAGAAGAAGAAAAACAAACATAGAACCAAAAGATATTGGCCTTTTATTGAAAATCAGATTTGGGCCAGGCCGGTGTCATATCCACTTTCAGAACGATGGCGGTTCCTCCCTGTCTGTTGTTATTGGTTTTATTTCAGACAGCTGACCCGGAGAGAGATCATTACATTCTGGTGTGGGGCTAGTTTCTGTCAAACCTGCAAAACAATTTATTTTGCCAATTTTCTTTATTCAATTGTTAGTTTGAATAAAGAGTATCCCAGAGCATCCTCTACCACTGAATGGGTGGGGTGGGGTCACATTGCCTGTAGGTAAGTAAGTAAACCTTTATTGAAGAGCATGCCTAAACAATTTCATTTGTACTCTATCGATTTCAGTGGAGAGTTTTAGTGTCCCGCCTTTCCACCCGGACAAAAATACTATTATGCGGGGAAACACCGAATACATACCGAATACATGCGTCTTGACACCCGCAGCCGCATCGGCCGAGCCCTAGTCTCTGCTACGGGGGTTGATGCAGGTGCAGCTAATAACAGAGCTGGGTCACGCGGTATAGGAACACACTCCCGACGGGGCTCTGCGGGCATCTGCTGCTGCAAAACAAAATGTTTTTTTTTTTTTTTTCTTTCTCTCTCTGACCGCTGTGTCGGGAACACATGAGCGGCGTGTGCTGGACGCTGCAAACACACGCGAGAAAACGCACAGATTGTTTCGACCGATGTGGGTTTTTTCAAGTCCGACATCGATGTTTTGGGTTGAAGATGGCCGATCATTTTTGTGCCGAAAAAAAAATTAAAGTATTCAGTGTTTCCCCTCAAGGTGGAAAAGCCTCTGAAACAGTATTGGAAACCCAGTTATAATAATACACACTTGAGCTTCCCCATAGACAACCAGTGTAGTATTGATCAATTCTACAATAAATACGTATTAATATTAAATAAACTACATCATATCCATCGTATCAGAGGTGGACGATACTGGACTGGACCGTATCTGATTGTTAGTAAAAAGACGATATCAGCATACTGACTATATCAGTCTAAGCCACACACACACACACACACACACACACACACACACACACACACACCAGTATCGCGGCCGCAGGATGGGCTCAGCTGCTCCCCGCCGTCCCGCCGGAGTGTGGTGGGAGATGAAACAGAAGGAGACAGTAATGATTTACATCTCAGGGCTGCGAGCGCGGTGTCCTTAGCCGGATAATGGACCCGGGTCACCGATACTAAATGCCGTTATTGACCCGCACAAAGAGGCAGGTCAGAGACAGTAAAGAACAGATATTTATTGTTATCCAATAGCGTTGTTGTTGTTTTTTTCCTTTTTACCTCTGCAGAAAGAAAAGAGCGCCCTGTCTTGATTTGCTGCTTCTCTCCTCTCTTTTTTCGCTCTGCCTTTCATCCCCTCCCCGCCCTCCTCCTCTCGTTCCCTCTCTGCACCGTCAGGTCCCATCCTGTGATAGAGATTTCAATCCTGAGTGTTTTGGCATGCTCCACAGCCCTAACACTGATTACAGCATCCTCCAGGACCGCATTAGCACTGCATGACCAGGCACCCTGGTGTGTGTGTGTTTGCCTCTGTGTGTGTGTGTGTGTGTGTGTAGGTGCATATGGTACATACCGCTTACCCTTACCACCACCATTTACCAGAGAGGGGCCACGTTGTTCCGGCGCGGCCCAGCGGAGAGCCTCCCGCCCTGGGCACTGTCCTTCGGACCGCCGCCCCCCCTGGGAGGGAGGCCAGCTCCAGGCGTCAGACTAATGCCACCAGATGATGCAAGCGGGTAGACAGGATGCAGAGGAGTGAACTTGCGTGTGTGTGTGTGTGTGTGCAATTCATCTTTCAACGAGGAGGAAAAATTACATTGAGTCCCCTGTTATTTGATAAATGGCAGATGATCAGTTTCAATGTCAACCGCCCCCCCTCCCCCACACACACACACAAACAAACACACACACACACACACACCCTACACTGTAAAAAAAAGATGTAAATTTACGCGCAAAGTACCATCGAATATCATGTCAATTGACATGCATTTCACTTTTTCTTTTTTAACTGTCAAATTGCATTAAATTTACATTAAATGACAATTATGAAATGTTTTTCCGTAATTTTACAGTTAAATTACTTCATAACAAAACACAGTAAAGCTTTTTTTAAAGGATAAAGTCAATGATGGTAATTCTACAACATGACTTTTCTTTTACATGGTTTTGCCATAAAAATACGTAAATACACAGGTAAATTTACAAATGTGATATTACAGATTGTTACTGTTATTATACTGCTACAGTCAGTTAAAAAATAATTTATCTACGTATTTTTACAAGCCAATATCTGTAAGTTCACTGTAAAAAAAGATGTAAATTTACATGCAAAGTACCATCAAATATTGCGTTAATTGACATGCATTTCACTTTTTTTTAACTGTCAAATTGCATTAAATTTACATTAAATGACTATTATTAAATTTTCTCCATCATTTTACGGATAAATTACTTAATGACGAAATACAGTAAGCCTTTTTTTAAGGATAAAGTCTATGATGGTAATTCTACAACATGACTTTTTTTTTTTACAAGGTTTTGTTATAAATACATAGGTCAATTTAGGAATGTGATACTACAGATTGTTACTGTTATTGTACTGCTAGTCAGTTCAAAAAATTATTTATCTACATTTTTTTTACGAGCCAATATCTGTAAGTACACAATGAGTAAGACATGGTTTCCCATACAAACATTTACAGATTTTGTCTGTTATTACACAGTCATTATATGGGAGACTATAATGACAAAAATACTCAATACAACAATACTGACAAAGATGGTGATTCTACAAGATTATTGTATTTCTACAAGGTTGTATCATTAGCACACACATTCATCATGTGAGTTTCCTTTCGACATGTTGACATGACAGAAATAACGTTACCTTTTCGTAACATAACGGGGCACTCGCCAAGGAGGTTTAATACATATAGACTAAACGGCAAATGGCGGCCCATTCATGTCTATTGAACTTGCTCACCCTGCACATCCGCTAAAAATTTCCTCGACTTCCTGGTTGCTCAGCGGACATGCGTATTAGTGTTTTTTTGCACGTGACAATCATGTGGCAACGTGGCAATCGCAGCAGGAGCGACTTGTTCTTCAAATATGCATTTTTAGGTGAACATAAAAATAAGCATCATGAAAGCCTAAATTTAATTTATACTTTCAGGACAATGATGGTTCACAGAAGTACCCAGTGCAGATACCAATCCTGGCAATCCTTCAAATAAATAATGGAAATATTCAAAGACTTTTTTGTCATATGCAACGTTGAAGCTATCTTTGTAAACATTTAACACACATTTATTTTCAAACGGGCCTCTATAGGGAAATGTCTTTCTGGGCCACATACCTAGTACCAACATTGGCCTCACTCACAGTATAAAATTGACACCTCCTTGAGGTTTAAAATTGCCAGATTTGTAAATTTGTGTAGCTACATGTAGATTACTACATTGATGATTTTTCCAGCAGTAGAATGATGTTGCAGACAGAGTAGCGAACACAAACAGCTATTTGCACAACTGTAAATGTGTTGCAGGTAGATAGACCAAAGATTAACCGTTGCGTTGCGGGGCATCGCTTTATGAGTTGGGCTGGCATTGTGCATTCCCCTCTCTTCCCCCTTTCCTTTCTCTCTTCACTGTGCTGTCAAATAGAGCTGAAAAGCCCTAAAATATATTACAAAATTAGTGATGTTCTTAACAGAACAATGCCACTTTGTCATGAATTGTTATGAAAGGTCTGATCTATTCATGCATGCTTGATTTCAACAGAAGACATTTGAATTTTTTTTTGAATTTTAAGACTAATTCAAGACAAAAAGGAGAGTTCCACTACTGAATGACTTTTTTTGACTTTCATCTTTTAGATTGCAATACATTGTGCCTCCATGATGTTGCACCCTTGGGGTTACAAGCTGGCAAAGACAATCCACTGTCCATTACAACAATGCAAACAGCACAATGGCAGCTCATCAACCCAAAGCTTGCCTTTGGTTGTGTACTCTGATCCATTGATCCTGATGCATGCATCTTTTAGCTTATATGTTGCTGATCAGCTCTCTACCCTCTCTACCCTCCACTGCTGTATCTATATGTTGGCCCTGATGCTTTCCCAACCAAGGGGTTTAAGCTAATGTGTTATTAGAGTAGCCCACTTAAAGGCCAGACCAGCATTGTTTTCCAGGCTTAACACCTTAAAATTGCATGAGTTTAATGTACTACAAGACTATGCTGTAGGATAGCATTTTCACTTCGCTCCAGTCTTGTCATTTGCAATGGCCTATATATCAAGAAGAATCCAGGATCATTTTGACCTTGTACATAGTACTATAGCTTTTCAGTGCCTATCACTTGCTACAACACTTTTTTTTCCACAACCAACTGCAGTGAAAATGCTTAAACAGGTGGGCCTTAGAAGTCACAGCTCCTGGCCAAACTCCCCCATCCCCCAACCACCCCGCTCGACCAATGACGTTACACTATTGAGATTCAAACTTGGCGCTCTCTTTGCCTGTCTTCTCTCCGTCGCAAACAGTCGCTGCAGGAGTAACGTTACCTTGGAAGAGACGCCAGCCAAAAAGTAAGTAACTTTTATTCTATTTCTACCATCTCTGTCAAATTTGTATACTTATTGGATGGACTGGATTTAAATATTTAATAGCCAGAGAAAACTGCATGCTCACTCGAACTGTAATTTGACTAGTTGTTTATTTTGTTGGCATTCCTCTAAAGGTATTATTTTTACTCAAGCTATAACGTTATACTGTATATGCGGCAAGTTGATATCCAGTATGATATCCACGGTAGCCTATGATATTGATATGATATTTCTTCAGTCAATGCGAGAGACTGTCAGGCAAAGAGTGCTTTGCTTTTCGGTAATGTTACTCCTTGTCAAACGGCGGCACTAAATGTGCGCTGGTCTGCTTTTCACATGCATTTTAGCAATCTTATCATAGCTAGATTAAACCTGATTAAGTAAATGTGTGAGTGAGTGAGTGAGTGTGTGTGCGGGTCGTATGTCCCTGTATGCGGGTGCCTTAGTGTGTTTACATCGGGGGTTCCCAACCACCGGGCCGCGGACCGAAAATATTCGTATATTCTGGTCGCAGAGCAGCAAGCAACCGGAAAGAAAGTGTTTACAGCATTCAAAATGCTGATGATGGCATAGTGCCGAAACACAGTCTTTTTTTCATCTGCTGCTGTGTACCCTGTTATTGTCAGTGCAGATTTTTGTACTTTTTCGAAAAGTTGAAAACATTTGTACACAGGCATCCGCATATACTTAACGTGCATTTTATCTGAGAGGTTAGAGCACAGGGTTGTGTAGCTTTCAGCACATGCGTGTACACATTCTGGTTCTCAGCATAAAAATTGTATGAACCCCCATTCAGCTCAAAGCAGGTACTATCCTGATAGAATGAACATACATAGCATAGCAATGTATGGAATTTAAGGTAATGAATTAGATAACTTCTACTAAGTTAGAAGTTCAATTAAACTAAATAACATTGTGATTCAAATTTACTGTTATTTAATACTAATTATCATCTTTTTCTTCTCTCTCCTTTGTCCAGGTCTGCCACTGCCACTCTCACACCTATCCTTAAATGTCTATCCTTTTTGAGCTTCTTCATCCTTATCCCTTTGACCTCCAGTGATCTCAGCACTATCCCTTTCAGTGTTATACAGAAGGAATAAAACACATTTTAAAAGAAGAAACAGTGCCCTGCCATCACTGATCAAAATATACCCAGCTGCATGTGCTTGTTGGCAGCCTGCAGTCTTTGGTATGATGGTACACCAGCAAACCAGAAGGCCTACCTCAACTTACCCATCTGACCACACAGGCATACACAATCACACATGTATGGTAAGCAGTACGACTCACTCACTCACTCACTCACTCGTGCATACACACACAAAGACACACTGAGTCAATGACCTAAGAGGGATGTTAGTCACAGCTATTCCTGCTTGTTTCCCTACATGCCCTCAGATGTGGTGCAGCTGGTGCGAAAGAAGCAGAGATGGTCTTTCCAGGAAGGGAGTCATGGTCACCGTCTAAGCTCTGCTGCATTTACCAACACTCATATCATGAAGGTATGTAGAACCTCCTTCCCATTTAATGTTTGCATGTAACTATTATTTTAGGCACAAGCGGCGAACCTTCCTTTTTTTATCAACCCACAGGGTTATGGCCACCGTATCAATATTTTCATTTAGCAATGTCTGCAGTTCCAGTATGCACCAAAGAGGTGGTGTTTTCAGTTATTAATGTCCATCAGATATTTTGTTTTTTTTTGTAGACTTGTGAAGGCCAGTTAAGTGAATTGAAGACTTGTAGTGAACTTCGAGTGTTTCCTTAAGCCAATCAGAGCCCCCGAAACACGTTACATGGAAAGAATGTTTGAAGCCAGTCAAACAAATATTGCTTATTTAAGAAGAAAGTTATTTACACACACGTGCACACACACACATTTGTCAATTTGCTCTGTAACATTTTCATGGAAAAATATTGCTTCTTTAGCAATTTAAATTGCCCATACGATAACCTTTGACAAATATTTATGGCTTGAAATGGATTCAAGCCTAAAGGGACAGTACATGTTTTTAAGCAGCCCAAACTGATTTATCATTAACTGGGAGTCTTTTCAGTGTTTTGAGGTACTTCGTGCTACCCTTTGGGGTACTTTGTGATGCTTTGTGGTAGTTTGGGGTACTTTGAGGTTGTTTGTGGTACTTTGTGGCAATTAATAGGACCCTCTTCTCTTACTAGATCTTAATAAAAATTATCTTTTGCCAGAAAGAGAAGGTTCTAGAAATTGCTGCCATATCGTTTACATTTCTTGGTTTAATGCTGTCTACATCATATAGCTGGTCTCTTTATATTCAGTTAACCCTGCAATGATAACCCATTCCCTCTCCTTTTTCTCATTATTCATACTAGGAGTGGAGCTGAAACACTTATCAACTCAATGTCAGCAAGACGAGAGCTCATGGTGGACTTCCGTCGGAACAAGAGGCGACCACCACCACCTGTCATCCTCCAGTTCCTGGGGGTGCACCTCAACAATAAACTGGACAGGTCAGACAACACTGATGCCCTCTACAGGAAAGGTCAGAGCAGACTGTACTTCCTGAGGAGGCTCAGATCATTCAATGTGAGCAACAGGCTGCTCCGCATGTTCTACCAGACTGTGGTGGCCAGTGCACTCTTCTGTGGTATGTTGGGGAGGTGGCATCAAGGCAAAGGATGCCAACAAGATCAACAAGCTGGTCAAGAAAGCTGTCTCAGTTGTGGGAGATAGCCTGGACATTCTGGAAGAGGTGGCTGAGGGGAGGAAGAGGTCTAAACACAGATCCATCTTGGAGAACCCATCCCACCCCCTCTATGATGAGATGAACGGGCTGAGAAGCTCCTTCAGCCAACGTCTCATCCAACCTAGGTGTACAAGGGAGCTTCAAGCACTCTTTTGTGCCAACAGCTATCCGGCTGTACAATGCTACCTCCAGCATCAACCCCTGAGCCTGCTACTTTCTTCTTGCCACCCAACCCCCTCCACACACACAATCACACACCCCTACACCCGGACATAGAAATTCATTTGTATGCCAAAATTGTGTCAATGTGTTATTTAATATTGTTTTTATATATATATATTTATATATATTTTATATTGTTTTTCCTTGCTGAAAATATCTCCTGTGATTGTATTCAAAGCTTGATATAATGTGGTTTAATGTATAAGTATGTATCTTCTATAATGTATTTTATAGAGATTTAATTTAATTGTTCATTGTTAACATTGTACCCCATATATGTAATTACATATATGAGGCTAAAAAAGTTACAATTTCTGAAGAAAATTTGTGTGAAATGTGACCCTGGCTGTTTGACAGTCTCTGACTCCATCTAGTGGCTTGTACAGACAGCCATTGTCAAAGCGAAAGTGAACTTAACTTTTCATAATGCATTCCTATGGGGCCAAAAAATTGAAAATGAAATTCGATTGCTGAAAAAGTAAAAGTGTAATCAAACATTTGAATGACCAATGATGATTCCAGGCTATGCTATTCAACTATTCTATTCTATACTATTCAAAGTTTGAACGGCGTTGATAGCTTAAATGGTGTGAAAGTTGTTGAAGTCTGAAATTTGGGGCGGAAGACATTTTTAAGCTGAAGGAAGCATACAAATTTTGTTCTAGTTTGATATGCAATTGTTCTGCTTGACTCAGAGATTTTACTGTAATGTTATGCCTCACTGTATGTTCTAGGTATGATGTTCGTCTTATGAGTATATGGGTTTTATATGTAATTTTACCATTACCTATATCAATAGGTTAGGATGTATTGATATTGCAGCGTTTGTATGGAAATTTATGGCAATCTGTGAAAATGCATTTATTAATCGTATATCAAAATAAAAAGTTAATTGTATATTTAAAGTTTCTTCTCGTCTTTCTTAAAAATATTTTGCTCGTAATTTTACAGTCATTGGACATATTATGAAAACATGGTAAATCATCATCCCATGCTACCATACATTTGACTGTATTTTAACATACATGTTTTTGCCGTTTTCCCTTAAATCAAATCTGCATGTAATTTTACAGTCAATTAACGTATTTTGAAATTACAGATAATGTTTGGCACCCTGTGCTGCCAAGCTTTTGACCGTATTTCATATTATGGTTTTTAACACTCTTTCAAACTCACGGTTGATGTTTGGCACCCTGTGCTGCCAAGCTTTTGACCGTATTTCATATTATGGTTTTTAACACTCTTTCAAACTTACGGTTGATGTTTGGCACCCTGTGCTGCCAGACTTTTGACCGTATTTATTATTATGGTTTTTCACATTATTTTAAATTGAAAGTTAATGTCTGGCACCCTGTGCTGCCAGACTTTTGACCGTTTTTTTACGATTTTTTTTTTTACAGTGTACACTTCATCTATTTCCCCTCCATCTCCTACTCCCATTCACACAAATGTCTAGGCGCGCGTACACACACACACACACACACACACAGAAACACAATTGGTGTTTTCTTCATTCCCTACAAACATAAACACACACACAGTCGGTGCCTCTCTTTCATTCGATCTCTCTCTCTCTTTCAGATACTCATCTCTCCCCAAAAGACATACCTGCACACACACACACACACACACACAGACACACAGTCCTCGGATGTTTCTGCCTCCCTCAGCATTCTTAACCCCCCCCCCCCCCCACACACACACACACACACCCCCCCCTCGGCCCTGGGAGCTCATTCTCTCAGCTCAGAGTTAACAACTCCCCTTGGGGGTAGTGACAATACAATCAAGTGAAGCAATATGTCCACAGCACCAAGAAAATACCAAAACGAATACATAGAACGAAGAGAGATCGACTGCTCTCCTGCCCCCCTCCCCACCCCTCCCTCCCTCCCCCCTAGTCCTCCCCGTCCATCTCGGCCCTCTCGATACTTTATTAACTTTTCTGAGCTCGCCGGTCTCTGGCAGAGGAGGAGCGAGAAGAAAAAAAAGTTTGGATTTCCAGAGACGGCGCAGATACAGATTCGCCGCAGGGGTTTATTAAATAGTAAGGGAGTTTGCTCTTTTGATTCGTTCTGCAGCCAAGAAGTCAAGATGCAATCCGCCTAGCCAGGACGTTTGTGCATCTACGATTCAACACAACAACACAAAAAAATAAAAATGACTGCAAACCACTTCCTTGCTCAAGTTTCCGCAAACGGGGGCTTCCCGTAACTATCCACCTCGACACCTGAGAATCCAGCATGCAGCAGGGAGGGTATCCTCTTGCTGCATTGTCTCTCGTTTTGTTTTTTTTGTTGTTTTCTTTTCATTGCAGATGAAAGACATAGTAGCCTCATGTAGTCGCGTGGTATCACGGTGTCAGCAGAAGAGACGCCATTCCCTCCGGGCCGCCCAGCTCTTAAATGGGCTCTTTGCTGGAAATAGGTTGCACGCATGTGGCAAGGGGGAAAGTGGGGCTGGTGCCAGCGTTCCTGATAAATATGACCTGAAAACATGTGAAATCAATGCTAATATGTGAGGGGGAGGGGAGGGGGGGGTGTATACCGTAATAAATGTCCCCTGCAGCTATTGATTCCCCGGCTGAGGACATACACTGGCTCCGCGATATGAGAAGATATACTTAACGGTTAAAATAGGGGCGTTTGGCATGCCCGCTGTGCACTGCGAGCGTGTGTTCGTATCCAGGCGCGCGTGTCGGATTGGTTTCGTATCTCAACGGGGGGAGGGCGCAAGACGCAGAGGACGGACGTGGGCATGAAGGACGACTTTATGGGAGGAGGAAGGGTTTGTATGCAAAAGCACCATGTAGCTTGAGACAAATAAAAGGTAAAAGCGGGGGGTCGCCATAAGTATGCACCTGTTATGTCTTTGCCTTTGTGCCGGGGGGCCGTAGGTGCAGCACCACGCGATACACGTCGGAGGTTTAACGCTTGTAAATGCACATGCCTGACTGAGCGGGTCTTGGTGTAGCCCGAATAAACAGAAGACGGGCAGTCCAAGGATTCTCTCTTCTTCGGTACTATTTGAGACCAGGAGGATTTGACTGCTACACTAGTGAATGTTGTGCTTTTGCGTCTTTGTACGCTGCATTACAAATCTTAAATGTTCTGGAACTTTTAAAAAATGATGAATAACCTATGGAGTCAGTTAACTCTCAATAGTCACAAATTAATACAACACGATTCACAAATATATTTTGTGATTTATATATAAATGTCTCTGTTCACAAATATATTTTTCAATGCACACACAAATGTGTATCGTTTCATATAAATGTAAAAAAATATATATATATATATATATAAAAATGACAGAAGGTTCACAAATAAATTAGTGTTCACAAATGTCTGTTTCCGATGCACACACAAATACGTCTCGTTTTATATAAATGTAAAACAAATCCACAAATATACTCAGTTAAAAACAGCTGCAGTGTTCATCTAAAACATATTTAAATGTTGTTACATTTATATACAGATTGTCGAATCTGCGTTTAGAAACCTCCAGACGAGTTGTGAACCTCGTTACATTTGTGTGTGTGTTTTTGAGAGTTTCCTGACGTGGTTAGATTCACAAATGCATTTTTTCTAAAGGGCCTTTCTCTGTAGCCTATCAGACGTCTCTTTCAAGTTCAGCCAATCACACCAGCGTGTGATTTCAATGCTGCGTTCAACGTCCCTAATCCCGACGAGTTTGGCGTCCGGTAGCAGTACTCCAAGTGTAAATTAAACATAACACGTTTAGCCAATAATCCCCTTGTTGTTCGTGATTGAATACATTTGAATTATGATCGTGATCGAGGGGTAGGGCGAAGTACATGGCCCTCCAAATGGAGATTTTTCAGGGGCACACTACAAACCGAGGGTTATGACAAATCTCTGACAATCATCGGCAAGATGGGGCTGTACAAGCAAGAAAAGGAAACCACAAATGTAGTATTTTCTTCGTTAATAAAGATTTAAAGAATATTATAACCATCGTATTATCTTAGTTTAATGTCGTTTCAATGTATTATAGACCTTTTCTTTATAACAAGCATAACAATAAATCGCTAGTATGCCGATGTCTCTACTTCGCTAGTTAATGTTACAACATTGTTTTTAGGCTGATTTGTGCATGACAGTCCCGCTAACACTATTCTGTCAAGAAGTGGCCCGGTAATGAAGCAGTGGTCTTTTTTTATTTGATGACTTCTGGCTCATAGCCAGAATCAGACGAACACTCATCCACGCTCCAGTCCACATCACTCAAGTCTGAGACGTCTCCACTGTTTCAATAAGTGTTTGATTATAGCAATAAGTACAAACAACGACGTATCTTCAAACACCTGACTGATATCAAACATATCTCGGGCAGTACAGCTCTATGACTGCCCCCTGTGTTACTCCCTCAAAGGTCCCACTGGGAAACACGTACTGCAACGTCCACCAACAGATTCCCCTTCACCCAGTTCATGAAACAATGCCAAAGTCTCTTCTACATTAAGGTCGAATCCCATTTCTCATTTTCACCCCTACGGCTCGTTTTCGAGTGCCCCTCGCCCTTCGGCTTGGCTCTCGGAACAGAGTTACAAGAGGTAGTGGTTGAAATCTCTCCCTATGAAATGGGACAACCCTTCAAGACCCTGATACGTCATCGATGACGTTGACGTAAACAGACGCGACAAGTTTGTTTTCGGACATTACTATGGCAATAATGGTATTATCACAGTGACATTTGCCATTCATCTGATGGCGATAGAAAAGCATGGACGCTCGCGATTCGTTCACAACTTATACGTTTCACGCTACTAATCGATCAAACAAGTCATCAAATAAAAAAGACCACTGCTTCATTACCGGGCCACTTCTTGACAGAATAGTGTTAGCGGTGCTCTGTAGGCTAGCAAGCCGTGCTCCTAACGTTACCCTGCCAGTCTGCACTGATATTAGAGGAGCCGTAACAAGTGCAGCAACTTCGCTGCTGGACTTTAGTTATATTTCGGCATCATATGCTATCAAAGGTGGGAAATGCGACATGGAAATATGTCAAAATGCGGGACTGTCATGCACAAATCAGCCTAAAAACAATGTTGTAACGTTAACTAGCGAAGTAGAGACATCGGCATACTAGCGAAAAACCTTTAGAAAAAATGCATTTGTGAACCTTTATTTGTAAACCTTGTCATTTATATATATATATTTATTTTTTTTACATTTATATGAAACGATACACATTTGTGTGTGCATTGAAAAATATATTTTTCAATATATATGAACAGAGACATTTATATATAAATCGCAAAATATATTTGTGAATCGTGTTGTATTCATTTGTGACTATTGAGTTAACTGACTCCATGCAGTTCTCACTTAATTATCATTGTCCAATAATTTGCCCCATGGGCTTGTTATATTTATTATTTTTATATAATATTATATAATATATTATTTTGAATATTGTTGTGGTTGTAATAAATAATATTATATTACAACCACAACAATATTATTATATTATTGTTGTACTTGTATTATTATTATTATTATTTATTTGTTTTATTAATTATTATTGTTATTATATTATTGTTGTGGTTGTTATTATAAGTATTATTATTCTGTTTTACCAGCGAGGCAGATGACTTGCTATGACACACACTCTAGAACACTAGAATTTAGTTTCCCCTCACATACACACACATAGAAAGAGTGTGTGCACGTGTGTGTGTGTACGTACGTGCAATTTAAGGTAATAAAATTAATTGCGCGCGTGTGTGTACTGCGGTACGACAGGTGTACGTGAAGTGACGGGTTGGGCTTTTCGCACACAGACACAGACCACCAGACAGTAAAATGACGAACAGTCGAGAGGATCTGAAATGATTTCCCCTCAGACTCCGACAGCCCTGATCGGCTAAATGTTGCTGAAAAGAAGTTTCACAACATCAACGCAGAAGTTGCCGTATAATTTCCCCCAAAATTGCACTCCAATTTGCCGACGATAATTGCGTGTCATAACCTGCTGCGTCACGAGGACATAAGTGTTTGGAATGCGGCGGTGAACGTAATTGTTCACATTTAGCGCCGACATACTGTATATACTGCGGCGAGACTTTAAAAGAGAAAACAAAAAATTTGCTCAGGGCCCCCCCGATGAGAATACCTGACAACCCTTCTATAAATAATTTGACATCTTCCAGCAGTTCAGAGGAACCGTCGAGACTTCCAGAGACACTTTGAGGAATTCTTCGCTTTAATTACTATTTCGGTCAGGTGAAGCCTCGCCATCCTTCCCGATGCCATCTGGCGCCGGAGTCGACATCGGTTCTCGGGAGAAGGGGGAGGGAAGCTATTTGCCTCATTAAAAATAAAATGGTTGCCGTGCTATTTGTGCAGTTAACTGGCATAGATTACACCCCCCCGAAGGTCAACGGGGAGGCTCCGCTTGATGCAGCTCCAGGCTACGGCCGACGGTTTCCCCCAACGTGCAACTATTTCACGCTCAACCAACTATGATGAATCTCTAATGGCGCCGACCTGACCGAAGTCTGGTTTTTCTTTTTTTTTGGGGGGGGCAAACTAATTAAATTCAGTTATTAGAAATATCATTGCTGTCATTTCAGCTTGTATTTATATCCTCCAAAATAAATAGATCAACCACGGTGCGTCTGGAGCGGCAAAAAAAAAAAAATCCAAAAAAACATGCTAAATTGATTTCAAAGTCTGTACTGACAAACAGAAACACCTCCCTGTGAAAAAAAAGTCAACAGCCCGCTGTCAAGGATGCTCCAAATTGATGTCAAAGTCGATTCGTCAGCCCCGCCGGCCCTCGCCGCGCTCCGCTTTGACTGGTGAGTGCCGATGTGAAAAGGGGGGGGGGGGCCCGGTAGGGGGAAGAGGCCTGACAGGGGGAATGGGAAGAGAAGCTGGTGCTGACACCAATTTGTGCATGGCAGCTGGAAAAAGGAATTTAGGGAATTTAACCTGGACGAACAAATGTCGCGGTGGCTTGGGGCTTGCAGTGTGTGTGTGTGTGTGTGTGTGTGTGTGTGTGTGTGTGTGTGTGTGTGTGTGTACACGCGTGTTTTACGTGTGTGTTTGTATCCGGTCGTACGAACGATGCCTCTGTGACAGCAAGGTCTGTTTACACACACACACAATTTTGAAATGTCACCTGTGCTATAATAGTGTGCGGTTATACAAAGCCGCTCCGTCGAAGCTAAGCTAAAAGTGAGGCTGATTTGGCTGCATGGCTCATCGTGAAGCTCAAACAGTGCGCGCACACACACACACACACACTGCTGGGCATCTGAACTAAAACAGCTCTCAGCAGTGCCTGCTTGGCAGACCTGCAGGTGTGTCCACTCAGGCAGCTAATAAATAAAGAGGGAAAAGTTAGAAGCACGATCCTGCCCCGCAAGACGCCGCCCTGTGTGTCCAAACACAAACAAACCCCTGCTGGCTCCGTGCACAAACAGGTAGAAGTCAGGAGCATGTAACACACCTACGGCCACACATGAACACACTCCTCGAGTCGCACTATAATAAGCAGCTGCTTCGATATGGAGTAGTTGAAAGGGACGGACTTGATGGGTGTTAAAGCAATTTCTTTGCACTTGTTTTCTTCCCGTTCTAGCACTTACGCTCAAAGCCTTTTTCCTCCGTAGGGTTCTGCCGCCGTAGGGTGCTCTGGCCCCGGGAAAGAGAGGAGGTCTGACTTGTTCGCCCGCCTCCATGTTCTCTTGCCAGGAGATGTTCTATATTGTGCGAAATGGACAGGCTCAGATTTGGACGAAATTTGGAAAATTCTGCCATTTTCAAAATGACACTGACAGGCGCTTCGTTTGGAAATGTAAGGGTGCACATGTAGTTCTCTTTAAATGAACCAAACTCAGTTCTCCGAGTGAACCAACTTAAAAGTTCCTTACTTCAGTACATTTTCCATTCACACTCAGAACTCAGACCTCAACTATTGGTTGCAGTATCCATTTCTTTGTGGTATTTCCTTTTTTCCATTAGCCCACAGCAATGGGAAAAAATGAAAAACAAAAATAGAACTTGAACTATACTAATGATTCTATTTCTATCATTTCAATACAAACGTTAACGGAACAGGTTTCGATAATGCAATAAAAAAAAAAAGTGATGAACCACGGTAAATAATTTGGTCTCCTCAGATTATGAAGATTATTTTCCCAAGCGGGCACATAGAGGAAGTACGTAGCCGCAGTATGATGGAGGGACAAAATGACAAAAAATGTTTGGAGCGTTCACATATGACACAATGGCGAACTGCTTTGAGTTCACTTACAAAACGGAAATTGAAGCGTGAAAACACCCTTAATGTAGGTTTCAGAGGGGGTGGGTGGGGGTGTCTCCATCATCCATACCTTGTTAATTGTGTATTAGGTGAAACATAAGCGTTATCGCCATGAGAAGTGCAAATTAATACTAATAAGTTCACGTGGGGGAGATTTTCATACTTGTGAGCTGACTAGCATTTCCCCTGTAGAAACTCTTGGCCTTTGGGAACTGATCTGATTGGTTAAGCAAGCATATTGGGGTTTTTTTTCCTTCCACTTTCTTGTTGCGTTTGCTTAGCGAATGGAGAGAGGGCAATTAGTCTGAGAAGCGAAGGTAATTTGACATAGCCATGTGTCGCACGTCTTGCGCGCGAATAGCTTTGAGACGTGACTTCTGCTGTTCCTCCTGCCTCCTCCTCTGTATTGCTCCTAACTCATCCTGTCATCCCTTGTCTGGCAAAGCCATGCAACGCCACCTCCGTCTCTCCCCTGCTTTTTTATTCCCGTCTAAATTCGGCATCTCCCTCGCTCTAACTTGAAACTTTTCCTTTATTCTGCCCTTCTGCTAGTGATTCCTACCTGCGTTTTCCGAAACCTCTCTCCAACACTCCTTGTTCGACTTTGTAAAGACAATGTACGAGCGGTTTCATCTGTCAAACCTAAGCAGCCCTCCTCCTGTTTCAGCTACCTTATTGTCCTCACATGATGCTGATTTCACATCGCTCACCGTCTGTCACAAAACACTAGCAAAAAATGTGCTGGTCTATTTTCATGACGCCAATCTTGACAGTGTTCCTCATTTAGCTGAGGTCTTCGGGGGAACAGAAGCTGTTTGGGAGGATGACACTCTCCGAAACACGTGTTATTAGATTGTCGGTGAACCGACTCTACTTGTTTGTTTGCCCGTCATCGTGTTAATCATGTAGACTTTTTTTTATTTAGATGAAACTTTAATGATACCCGTAAAAGAAATCGGGTCATCACAGCAGCAGAGAATAGGACGTAGCTAAGAATAAGACAAAGTGCTGGGGATAATACGGGTAACCGAATAGAATGAAAATAATACAGCAAATGAATAATAAATAAAGATATAACATCTTCATTAACAGATTTACAGACCGAAGCAGATGTGCTGCGGGTTTTGTGTAATCTAATCTATTTAGCTGCCTCCGCTGTCAACAGACAGTGGAATGGTGAGAACTGATGAATACAGCTAACAAGCCGAAAGAGAGACTGATGTTAATAATAGCAGTAACCTGTACCCTGCTCCCAGTCAGGTCCTGTGCAGTGGTGGTTGGTGATATAGCTGCCTAGGTGCACCCTTGACCTGTGCTTAGGCCCCTAACCCTATAATGTATGGCTGGCCCAGGCCCTAAGCCTGTAGAGGGCTTTCAGGTGACATAGCACACCCTCATAGTGGACGTCCACAGCTCTTGGGCAACATCTTGTGTCTGGCATTTGGATGTCTTGGCCGTCTCAACAGAATTCAATAGACATGGTTCATTTCTACGCTGCTTTTGACTGGGAACTCATTTTGCCATTGATAAATCTGATTAATGTTGTGTTTAGATGTCAGCTTTTTAGCTAGCTCATGATGAGGTAAGCTAACCCTCACTGTCTTGTTGTAAACAAATCTTATTTGCTAACGGATCTAGAAGAAGCTAGTGCTAGCATTAGCGGCTAGTAGTTGCATCTTAGCATTAACATTGGTTTCTTTGCTAAATGAGGCTACTGGCTAGTTAACTTGTTCAGGTTATTGCTGTGACATCAGGTGTGTTTATATCGGCAAACTCAGTTGGATCTTGCCCAAGTTTCCGACTGGGAATTCCGACTTGAATGACTGGACGTTCCGAATACAATGGAATGCACCATTACAGACACTTTTCAAACTACAACTCGGAGAAGAGAGTAGGGCTAAAGACAAGACAGTCTACCTACCACAAATCTACCTTATCACACATTTCACTTAACACATAACATAACATTATAGAATAGATCTACAACTTTATGACATCACTCTCTCAGATAAAGGAGGAAAAGCGAGTTAAAGACAGGAGGTATGTGTCATCTAGACCGTTTTTATTCTGTTATGTAATGTTTTTGACAATGCCAGCACCACCAATGCTTTTTTCACAACATGAAGATAGTGTTAAATGCTCTGTACCTCATTTGTAACTCATTTGCAGTTCAGATGACACCAGAGGGAATCACCACGAGAAAAATGCACAGCCTTTTTATTGTTAGTGTTAACCACATTGTAGTAAAATACTTGATTTTTACATGTGTGACTTATCACTTCCTTTGCAACCACAAATAATGTTGAAAGTTTGTGAATCCTACAGGAGGTGGTCATTTCATATATTATAGAGGCCTAAACCTCAAATCGTTATCCCAAATAAAGAACATGGACAAATAAAAATATACTTTCATGATATACTTTCATTGTTTAACATTTAACAAAACAACATATGTGAACTCCTTCAATCAGTAACTTGATGACGTGGAGTAAAAGTTTCCTATAGCCACTGATCAGTCTCTTCATCATCAAAAAATGTCTTTAAGAACCGTGGCTTACCAGGAAGAAGCGTTCCCATTGGCTGGTTGTTTGTTTTACATCATGTGCTGCTTCCTCCTTAAAGATGAACGGAGAATAAATGTCTGTAACGTTGCCGTGGAATCTTGTGAAATACGTAGAATTACATACAGTTGAACTAATGAGTTTTCTCAAGTCCAGAACAGAGCTCTCCCTCCACTAAAATATTATTTTCAAAAACTAATAGGCCTACGTGTGTCCATCTCAGTATGTGAATATATAGCCTTATATAGTCTCCCCTATTCCCCATTTAGCCTAACAAGTGGTCATTGACACAATGTTGCAATCAATTTTGCAACATTGTTGCAGAACAAGGATGTTTGCACCTTGAAACACGCAAAGAAAACCCTCCCACAAATTTTGATATTTGAACCTAGACTGCTCTTATTTTATAGCCTAGGTTACTTTGTTCTGTGCGGCATCTGACTGCCTGGCTATTAGACTATGTGAGGTATGTGAGGTGTCGTATAGCCTGTTATGCAGCATGATATGGCTGCTTGTGCAAAGTTTTTCAGACCACCAAATAGGCTATCTTATCAATTCTGCCAGAGAGAAAAAAAAGTTTACTTTTAAAAAAAGTAAAATGTCAGCGGGACAAATGTGTAGGTCTTAACCATGGTTGCTTTCACCTTTTCGTCTGGACATTCCAAGTCAACAGCAATTCGCGTGAAGTGACGCAAAATCTGATGTTCCATGTTGTCACGCATCACCGCTCTCACCCGGATATCTTCCTTTTCGTGCAATGCCTAGACTGATACTCACCTCACTCACCTCCCTCACCTCCCTCACCTCCCTCACCTCCCTCACTCACCTCTTCCTGAGGTCTCCTTAGATCACAGCATAGTGTTTTTTCACCTGCATGGTAACACCAACCTGATCAGGTTTCTCACCTGTATTTATGGGAGTGCCACACAAACTCCTCCCCAAAGATCTAACCTTCGATTGGTTAACTTCATACCCAGTTATTTACCCACCTGATTCTACTTACTTGATTTAGAGGTTCACTTATTTTTGCACCTGCGGCAATTCCCTTTAAACGATTTTTATTTTACTTTATTACTTACTTCATTTTATTGTATTTTTATTTTACTAGCGCTTATTTTTAAAAACTTTTGGGAAAGTTTTCTGTTAAAATAGTAAAATAGTTCACCATGCCATGTAAAGACTGAAGCAATATTGTGACGGTGTGATTGATAAATTAGATGTTTCAAATGTAATTAATTATTATTTTTTTTTTTTACATACTTTATCCTTCCCCCAGTTCTCTTTTCACCCTGCGATTGGGATGCAGGGTCCAGTTCCAGTTCCCTTGGACCAAGTATAGGAGCTGAATATCTTGTTCTAGGGCCAGTCTTCAGCCAGTATGGACAAACACTGGCACTGTGTCTAGGTGATGACCTCGGTAACCAGTAGGACATCCTGCCACTTACCTTACTTCAAGCTTGAGGTCATCTTTGCTGTAGCCTGGGGGAGGACGCATGGACTGATCCCACACCTGTCTTTCTTGCTGTCCCTCTGGATGTGACAAAACAGCACCTTGACACAAAAAAAACCCCTCCTTAAGACACCGTTTCAAATTGCCAAATATCCTGATAGCTGAGCACGGGTATGTCAGCTCTGCGACAGAGCTGTTTTGAACCAGTCTTTTTTTTTATTTTATTGTGTATTCAAGGATATCCAAGGAACTGGGACGGTGCCGTTTTGAAAATGAGCTCCCCTGAAGTAGTCTAATCATCTCGCTGTCAGCAAACCAGATAGGTATCACCACGGCGACAGCCACAGGAAATGGGTCTGTTTTGCTTTCGTTTTTGGTGCGTGCGAGCGATTACTCTCAAAACTAAAGAGATGTGGAGGGGGGGAGAAAATGCTCATTTCACTTCAGACATGTCATTGTGAGGCACAAACAGTGAGTTAAATCCTTTAAGACCGCGGAGTCTATTTTATCGACTGGAGGGTTTATTCAAGGAGAATTGCCTGCGGGCCTTATCAATTTTCATGTTGTGGGTCCACGAAGACGCTAGACTTGCTTTAATGGTGATACTTATCACTCTTGTCATCAGTGTGTTGAGCTGAAGATTGGGATCTTTATTGATCTGAGGCTGTCAGGAGCCAAGACGCTTTGGCCTGCCGCTTGCTGACTTCTCCCCGTCGCCACAATGGATGGGGCTTGAATTTTCTGTCGAGTTAGTTTCCGCTTCCTGCCACCTGGAAGTTCAGGGATTTTTTTTTAGATGGTTGATAAGCAGTTGTTTTTGTGTGGGTTTAGGATATGTGATTTGTATGGGTTTAGTTACCCTCACACTGTTAGAAGTCAACAATCTGTTGTGTTATTTTGTGTTGTAATCTAACTTTTGGTGTACCCACTTGCCGAGAGTACTTCAGTTCAAATATATTTCCCAGATAGACTTTCAACAACCCCCAGAGGACGGGCGTGAACCTGTTGCATTCAGCTGTAATGTATCTATCTTTTGAAATAATTGGAACAACACTTTCAGTCTTCACACATTCCATCTGTTTTATTTAATAGCACATGATCAAACAATAAGAATACAAATGCTCAAAATTGAAAAGTGGCTATGGCCATGAATGCTAGTGATGATGCTGCCAAACGTTTCTTGTAACCATCAATAAGCTTCCAGCACCTTTCTGCTGGCAGTTTCTCCCACTCTTCAGTTGCAACCTTCTCTAGATCTTCAATGTTTGAAGGATGCCTTTGACCAACTGCACATTTCAGGTCTCGCCATTGGTTCTCAATGGGATTGAGATCAGGACTAGTTTTTCTAACATCCTCAGACATCTCTTTATCATTTTCACAGACAGCAGGGAAGCAGAACAGACTGTTTTAGCACTTCAAAATGGATAATTGGTTCATTTATACCATGTGGGCTGGTGCGATGAATTAAAGAGGTGAGATGAATTAAACAGCAACTGAGAATCTAATTCCTCCAACAAAATTGATTTGAATTGTTCTAAAGGGTGACGATAATCATGACCACTTTTCAATTTTGAAACCATAAAAGTTTTTTTTAAATTCTTATTGTTTGATCATGTGCTGTTGTAAATCGATACCTGAATGTGTGAAGTTGTTTCAATTTAAAATTATTTCTGAAGATATTGTACATTACCTGTCTGCATAAAATGCAAGGGTGCCAATAATCTTGGCCAGAACTGCAGCTTGAGGAATAAGAAAATTCCAAACGAAACAGCCACACTCATTAGCGCTCATTAGCACATTGCTAATAGCTGTTTTTAACAGTGTTTTAGGTCTGAGGTGTGTGTGTGTGTGTGTGTGTGTGTGTGTGTGTGTGAGATCTCTCTCCCAAATGCCAACCCAATGTTGAGCATATCAAATGATTAAAAAGACATAGACATGCTGTGGTATGTTTTATGATGGCATGCACTGCAAGTGCCATTTTCGTTGGGCGTTTTTTTCCCCCCACCCGCGCTCTGGGAGGAGTGACCCAGTATGGGGGTGTATCAGTAGCGATCAAGCAGCGCAGTGCAATTTTTGGTATCAAGGATTACGGGGGAAGTTGCACTTGCACCGCCCGCGGGGAAGGAAAAGATGTGATTTGATTGGTCGTGATTGAAGCCGGACCCACCACAACCTAGCGATAATGTATTCCACCTAATCCAACCCCCGTTTCCTCTGGCCACGAAATGACCAAAAAGCATTTGCCACGCCCTGTGTGCTCACTCTTGGTGTACTATTAATGACAATTAATGACATAGGACTCTTTTAACGTAACATATGCATTTGCACTTTACTCCAAAGTGCCTTACACTATCATGAGCGCGTCCATTGTTTAATAGGGGCGTGCCCAGGGGAACTCTTCGCCCCGGTAGTGTTAGTGCCGTGCTCTACCTGTCGCGTTACAGAACGACTGCAATTACAATAAATGTTTTATTCCAACATCAACTCGGAATATTTATCCTAATGCTTGCTTTATTACATATATTGGAAGCAGAGCTCACAAAAAGACCCGTGGAAAACGCACGCGGACGTCATCAATTTGATTTAAATCTCAAAATGTAAAACTATTACTTAAACGCCTTTTCAACCCCTTAAGTGTTTTTTCTCCTCCACTTCCATTAAAGATGGCTGGGATCAATCCCCGTGTGCGATAGCACCCACAGAGCTTGGCAGCGTGACAGCGGGTAGCTCTGTGAGAGTGACAAAATGACACATAGTGTACTTTAAAGCCAGCGTGTAAATGCCTGCTCGGATAATCCCTTTATGATGTTTTTTTGTTTTTTTTATTAAAAATCTAAGAATGTGAGTCACTGCACACTACAAAGTCTCTCTCTGTCCCATCTCCCATTTACCTATCATGGTTGTTAGGATGAATTTGAGCACTTGGAGCCAGAAAATAGCAGGTAGGATAAGTGGATAAGTGCCTAGAAGTCAGCTGGAGAATAGACCTGTTTCTTTTCTGAAGGTGAATCAGCGATGCAGTTCTGTGTGTTTATATATGTCCGTGGATTTCTGTGTGCAGGTGAGCGCGTGCGTGTGTGTGTATTTACCAATATACACAGGATTCGATGCTGCAATCCTTTGTGCCGTAATCCAAGGTGGGATAATCACACAGAAGCCAATGAAAAGACTGATGCACTAACCCACAAATGGTGACTATAGAGGACATCAGGCTGCGGGGTCCTACAGGGTTGAACGGGTGAGTCACTGGGGTTATCAAGCGGTCTTGTTATCAAAATGGGGGGAAAAAATGTAGTTCCACTTTTGAAATTCAAATAATTTTATTAGTAAACATGTATTATTATTTATTATAAACAAGAGTCAACAAGCTAGCATAACAACCTGCTAAGAAATATATATATTTTTTACTATTATTTTTTTTCTCTCCTCTCTCCCCCTCTTTAAAAAAATACTATGAAGACTATTGTTATTATTATTATTATTATTTTCTTTCTCCCTTTTCTCTCCCTGCCTTACAAACTACCCTGCTACTTGTCTTTGCCCTTGGTTGTTTTTTTGTTTTTTTTGTCAGTAAGTCAATATTAGTTGTCATCACTTTAGTATCTGTTAGTATGTTCATATTATCTGTTTTTGTATGCACTAATTGGTGAATAAAAAAAAAAAGAAATAGTTAAAAATGAATGTACCAGCGAATATACCACTAACAAAAAGCACCAGCAAGCATGCTACAACCAACACTACATTATTAGCTTTGTGGCCCCAGTCAGTGCATCTGGCAATAAAAGAATCACACTGACTGGGGCTCCCACTGCTGCTTCAGGTATATCTTTCACTGCTTGCTTTAAGCTCCACCCACAAATGCCTAAATCACCTAGTAGTCTTAAAAGTGGACTTGGCTACAAACCCTCAGCATCCAACCTCCACAGGGCGTAGCCTTGGTTTCCAAGTAGGTTGTTCCACCTCTGCTACCAACTCAATATATCTATGCATTTTCCTCTCAGTGCCTCACCTGTGACCTTCCGCTCAACAAACTGCACTATCCGCAAGTCTAGCCTTAAATTAGTGCTCACTATTTCCTGTGGGATTATCCACTTGTTCCCCAAAACTACTGCCATTTATGAATCTCTGCTCACCCCCTTCCTCTCCTAGCTTTGCCTCCATCACAAGCGGCATGTCTCACCCCCCCCCCACCATGACCGCCAGAGGCTGAAATACGCCGGGTGACAAATCCTGGGGGATCCCTCTATTCTCCACGGTAGAAATCTGACTCCAGCATTTGCACGCTAAGCCGTTTAACAGAAGAAAGACGAAGCCACGACACCGCGCTCCGGAGAGGACGATGATGCTCAGCTTATATTTCTCTACCGTACATAAAGTGTATGAGATGGCTTGTGGATAATAGTGTGTAAATGTACGATTTAAAACAAGGGCGTTGTAATACTAGTGTGCATGTAATTCCAGCGCTAGTAAAACAGTTGATAGAATTGCAGTCTGGAGTTGAAATATTCAAGTGTTTACTGATATTTCACAACAGATGGAGTCGTAGTAAACAGTAAACACAGCTATAAATCACACTTCCAACGTTTTCTAGGCTCATATGCATGAAGTTTTGGACAATATTTGTTGAGTGCCGAAAAGCTCTTGCCTCTAAATATCTTATCAACACCACCAGTACTGATTAATCACCTTAAAACCCTCTTTAAAGGTTCCTTCATGTCTTTTATCTGCCCTTCAACTTGCAATGTAATAACTCAATAATAATAAAAGTAGAGTTTGCAAGAAAAGTTTAAAAGAAGGCATAAAGAATCAATCAATTAAAGTAATATATATATATATAGAGAGAGAGAAAAAAAACTTTAAAAAAGAGACAGGAGAGGGAGACAGATAGACAGACGGAGAGTGGAGCAATATCATATTCTGTTTTAACTTTGACAGAGTGTGATATCTCCGTTCAGCCAGCAGGCGCCTTATAACCTTCCCCTCTGAATCAGTAACAAGACACAGCCAAGAAAGGTGGATTTTATGTGGGAGAAATCGGACGCGCCAATGACAAGAGACCAAAAGACCGGTGATCAGTCTTGGTTAAGAGAAGAAGAGGGATTACGTGACGCGGCGGGGCAATACAACACCGGCCACTCTCTCTGAACGTGCGACCCGAAAAAGGGCTTTAAAAATGGGCACCATTGAGGCAAGCGATACCGGTTTGTAGCCATCGAGATGAGTGTATTCTGTCACGGAATCTCATGAAGGCTGAGTGAATCATGAGCTGAGCAATGCGGTTAGGGCAACAGCGAAAATAGCAGTGATTCATCAGAGGGAGCACTGAGGGGGAGGTATCACACTGGCTTGTATAGCTATGATTGCAGTTTGCAGATACAGTGTACTCTACGGTAATGGGACGACGACAAACGATGGCGGTGGTGGCTTTAGTGCTCCTACGGTACAAAGAACACGATTGGTACAGGCAAACCAATCAGCGTACTGCTATCAGGGAGGGCACCGCGCTAGCTCACGTAGCTACGGTTGTGGTGGTATACTGTGTAATCTACAGTGATGTGACGATGAAGACGATGTCGATGATGATCACGGTACGCATACACCGCAAAGAGCGTAGCACTTGGTCTACAATTGCAGCGTGATTGGTGTAAGTGAAATCGGTGAAAGTAGACAAGTGAAGGATTACGGACACCAAGTGAAATTCTTCGCAGTTTTTTGCCTAACAGACCTCTCCGGCTTTGGGAGAGGCAACAACCGATGCGACGAAAGATTCCCAAAAAGGGTCCCGCATTAGGGCCGGGTCTCTCTACCCTGCATCCAGGCGGTGTTTTGACAGCCCCCCTCCTCTGCCCTACTTCCATGCCAGCCACATAATTCACGAAGCGAAGGTAAGGGAAGGCAGGGCAGAGCCTTCCACCGGACAAAGTATTATCAGTTAACACATCATGCGGGCCCGGTTTAGGCTGCTGTTAAGTTGTCAGGGTGAGGAATGGGGCAGAGTTTGGCGTCCCTGTAGGGGTTATTAAGTGCGCCCGGCACCTAGCGTCCCGCTGCCAGCTCCCAGGTGACTGATGGAGACACAAAAAGCCTCTCTGATGCGGGCCCTAATGAAGGCTGTCTGTTTCTTCGCTGTGAAATGTGAATACTGCCCTCGTTAATATTTTACGCAGGCAATACCGCGGCACCGCAAAAGTGGTCGGAGGCCGGACAACCACCAAGCGAGAGAGAGAGAGGGAGTTTTAACAGATGAAAGCCATCCCCCGGGTTTAATGTTCAACAGCAACCTTTTGGTTTTACAAGTTGGTCCTGTAATCAGTTACATTCAGGGACGTAATGAGGACGCTGATGGAACAAACTGATGTAGGTGATGAGAAGATAAACGCTTTTGGAGGTCGTGGTTTATTTACCACTACATCACTGATTACGTTGGATGTCAAATCAATCCGTCACGTTTGATAAAAGGGCGCTATGTCCAAGTACATTTTGACTGTCCTTTTGCTCCAGACTTCCATGTTAGACAATCTTCACTTTCAGCTGCCCTCCTCTCTCCCACAGGAGGTCACAGTTTTTCGCAACTCGGACATGACAGATCACTGAGGTAACCTCTGTGTGTTTGGACCTGTCAGGCCGTCACTGGAGTTTACTGTGGCGGCGTAATGACAAGTGTCCCCCCCCCCTCTTCCATCACCTGCTGGCGGCAGCAGGGACTTCCTCTGGGAGGAGAGAGACAGAGAGATAGAGATGACAGAGGACCGATAATGAAAACCCGCCCTGACCTTGGGATGATTGGGATCATTGTTGCAGGGGCATCCTCTCCTGGCTACAGCCGGAGTAAATCTCACATCACATCTCTACTCAGCAAACACACATGCTGTCAGTGGAGGAACATGTTCCTGTGGGCTCGGCTGTTTTTCCTCGCCGGGAGCGGCCTGGGACGTGGTTAGTACTGAAAGTGTTTCCTGTAACCTCAGCAGGGACACCTTTTGAGCACAGCAACATGGTTTTTAAGGGCCAAATTTAGCCAGGATGACCAAAAGTGAGACACTTGACTCCTCAGTAGCTGGACACTATGAAACTCATGGTGTGTAAAAAGTCAATTTGTACAAAACAACTGGGTTTTTTTACTGCGCAATGAGAGACTCTGGGTTCTTCTTCCTGTTAGCTAGCACGCTACTTTTAAGACAACCAGCTAGCATTTTATGATGAAGCACATTGTTGTATATATGTGTGTTGTCACCACTAATGTACAATGGGACTGTAGACAATCTGCACTTGCTCCGTAGCGATTCCCTGACCCAATGTTTGATTGCCTCCAAAAGGATATAGGAGAGCGTCCCACCCATCTTCCTTCCTCCCTCCTCCTTTCCACCCTCCCTCATATCACCCTCTGTTTCTACCGGAGGTAATGACTGGAGGAGCTGTGAAGGCCACGGTGGGTTTGAGAGGAGGCGCCAGGGCAGCCCCCTAAGGTCCACTAGGATCACAGGAGTCATTACCCACTGTCGGTATCGACCTGCCTGTTTCTGCTCTCCCACATCAAAGTGTATCATTGCCGTCTCTCTCTCCCTTCCTATCCTCCCCCTGCCTCTCCCAGGAGCAGAATTGACCCCTTTCTCCGTGACCACAACCTACCGATGCTGCAGCCTTGAGGTAAAAAAAACGGGAGGTACTGGAGGGAATAAGGGAACTGAAATTACTGTACAACACGTGTAGCTGCAATTTTCTCTAATGTACCTTGTGACAGCTGCACTGTGTCCTGCGGGAGTGAATGATCATTTCTATAAGTGTAGCTCTTATAGACCCTTTCGCTGCCTGTGTAGCATCGTTTGGCTTTGCTTAACGAAAGCACAATGCAGGGTTCTCGGTTTTTTTAAATGGTGTTTGAATTAGGGTTCAACCAATATTGGTTTTTGAAGCGCCGCTACCAGTTTGGATTGAATCAGCTGATCTTTTTTATCTTTTCTTTTAATCATTTTCACGGCAAAAAAAAAAAATGAAACGGAAATTATTATTTTATTCTTCTCGGGGTGGAAAAGCCTCTCCAAATATGTAATCAATTGAACTGCATCGCTTTTTTTTTTAATAAAAGGACAATACTTTTATATCTGATTCATCGGTGTGACTGCAGTTTGAACGGTGAGTGGGTTAGGTGGGGTGTTGTAACAGTGGCCTGTTGTGATAATGGCTGCTGCCAGCTGAATCCTCTTTTCCACTGTTGACTGAGGACACCTACTGGCACTGGATTCACCTCCTTCATTCCCTGTTGCCTTCCTCCATTCCCTCGTTCTCTCCTCTCCTCGCCCCTCCATCTCTCCTTTATCCTCTCCTCTTTGTCACCTTTGTAAAGTGTCACTCCTCTCCTCCTTCCTCCTTTCCGTTTGTGTTAGTTGCTTTCCCTTACTGGTTTCTTCTCCTTTGAAACCTTCATCTCAAAAGAGGTCATAGTCGGTAGGATTCGGGAAATCTAGTCTGAAATCTGCTCTATAATCTATAAAAACAAGATGATTAGATAACGCATTCCAGTTTTTTTTTTCCAGGTACATTCAGGTGTGTGTGTGTGTGTGTGTGTGTGTGTGTGTGTGTGCCTATACAGACTAATGAGGGAGGATGGCCACAGGCTGGTGTGTATCCCTCATCCCTGACAAGGCACAAAACCAGGCACCGTGGTGATCGCAACGCCAGCGGCAGCCATTCGTCAGCACTCTCAGCCTCCCTCCCTGCCAGCAGGTTCCAAAATGACCTTCTTCATCACATATATTATTTCCCCATCCACTCCGAACTGAAATGGCGACTCTAATGTCCAATCCCGCACGGTGCTCACACCAGCACTTTGCGTAATGTTTGAAATCTACCCCGGTCCATGCCAGTGGTCTTCAGCTTCTTATCGCCCAGGCCTCCGATTCTCACTTTCTTCCTGTTTTTGTACACAGGCGCGCATATTTCCCTTTCGTTTAAACTGTCACAGCGGGCCTCGCTTTTGTGCTGCAATCAAACGGGCTGTTATTTGCACTGCTGTTGGAGACTCTGGTGACAAGCAGCTTTGCCGGAGACCCCCTGATGGGACACCACTGGGCTTTCAACGGCAAACACTTAAAACCCGACACCAATCGGAAATCCAATGTGAAGGGGATAGGCAACATCCATTGTCTCTCCAATCAAAGAACTCTCTGGGCAAACCCTCACACCCTCAAAGGCTCCTTTCGAGTCGAGAAGAATAATTTGCACTTTTCCAGACGGCAGCATGACTAACCGCCTCAGCGTGAGGCAGACGACTTCACATCCAGGTGAGCTTTGTGGGCGTGGTTGACCTGCCAGCTTCCATACCCGTGACGACTGGCGCAGCCAACGAGGTGCAAATCCACCGTTGTTGGTGCCTTTCGCCGGAAAAGCCCCTCCCGACTCGTTCAGAACCTTTTACAAAGTGTCCTAGATGGAGAATAAATGCCCGCCACGCTGTGCTCCGCTAATTTCAGACATCATACCAGCTGCAATAGATGCAGGAATAATTGCGCCCTGGCAGCGCTTCGGAGGTGCATCTGGCACGACTGCAATGTGGATTGATGTAAACTGGCACAATGTGACTATTTGAAGACGCGGGGAGTTCAGGTTATGCAGATAGCATGCGGTGTTGATTTAAAGCTAATGACTGGTGTACGGGGAGCGGGAGACAGCGCGGCGGTCCTGACGGTACATGGCGTAGCAGTTTAAGGGAACAATTAGCAATAAAAGTAGCGGGTGATACCTGGAGAAGCGGCAGGAGGTTGGCGGTTGGGATGCACATGCACAGGAATATCGCAAGTGCTAGTGTGTCTGTCTTATATATCACTGCCACTGATATTTTTTAGGGCCTTCACATGTCCCAGGGCTGCTTTTCACCCACTGCTCTTTCTCAGCATCGAAATACACACACACATACAAAGCCACCGTTCGAGGATCTGAACAGCTAAATAGAACGGCAGTCGGAGGAGAAAAAAAAAAGGAAAACTTAACACTAAAAGCGGCATTTCCATTTCAGAAGTGAAAAATCTTTAAAGTGCATTAAAAGCACAGAGAGACGACAGTGTCACCCAGTAAATGTCCGAATATATCGCAAACTAGAAAATCACCACGAGGAGAGGAGCGCCGCAACGGAAATTATGGGGTAATTTTCTGCAGCAAGGGTAAGAATTAGAATTTTAACAGCCATCGATTGTCATAGATTTTCTGTTTTTCTCTCTCTGGTTTATTTCCCTCTCCGGCAGCATGTTGGAAGATCAAGAATGAGAGAGAGAAGGCTGCGTTGCTGGAGGCTCAATAGATCTCTCTCTCTCTCTCTTCTCACAAACCTTCTATTTATCGGAAAGAGAGGCAATATAAGCTTCCACCGATGATGCAATTCCTACTGGTGGCTTCCTACTATTTTCTGTGAATCGTTCAGTTTGATTATTTATCGAAGTACGACTTGCAGGGTGATCGATCCATCGATTGTACCCAGTACCAGTGGGCTGCTGGTGACCTTCTTCTGGGTGGTGAACTTGTGACCGGTGATGGCGCCTGTGTTCGGGCACTGCCACCCAAGCGGCGCCACCTCCATTGTTTGTCATTGTGTTGTTTGCGCCCTTGATCGGATCTGTTCTGTCTTTTGAAAGGATCTTGACTATTGCAATGCCTTATTCACATGCCTTAGTCGTCGGTCTCATATCACACCGATTCTGGCCTCCTTGCGACGGTTACCGGTAGAATACAGGATCGATTTGAAAATCCTTCGAATTACTTGTAAGGCATTGCGTGGTCTGGCACCGTCTTATATTACGGAGCTATTGCGCCCTTACAACACCTCAAGGTCTCTTAGGTCCTTCAGATTGATTGATTGATCGTATTCTTGGCGGTCTCGAGGGCAGAGGTCTCGAAGGCATGATCACCTTTTGATCTTAGTGGCTCTTGGACCGCCTCCCACCAGAGTGTCAGATCGGCCGAGTCGGTTCCTCAAAAATGCCTCAAAACCCATCTGGTCACTGGAGCGCTTTCTTGATTTTGTGTTGATCGTTTTGTCGCATGTTTCTGTAACGTGTTTTCTTCTGATTTCTCCTGCTGGTTTTCTTGGTCTAAACTGTTTTAATATGTGGAATTTGTGATTTTAAATTGCACTGTGAGGCACTGTGAGATTAGTTTCTAGAGAGGTGCTATATAAGTAACATTTGACCTCACTTGCATACATATGTGTGATCTAAACTACTCACACCAATCTGCTCAATCAAGCAGATGTATCGCATGTTCACTGCAGCTGTTGGGGGAGAATTGGCTGCAGGATGCGATATAAAACCATCATAGGTATGGGGCACAGCAGGGGGCGGAAGCTGAAATGCACCTGCTGTTCTTTGAACAAACCTGATTTGCCTAATGTGATAACGCGGAAAAACAACAGTTAATTGTCATTAAAAGAAAAAAAGAGAGAGAGACGCGGCAAATAAACGTCTCTGTCTGAACTCTGTTGCTTTGAATGTATTCGCAAATGAGCAGCAGGCAAACAATAAGGCAATTAAATGGTAACTCTCTGCACTTAAAGGTAATTAATTCACAGGAGTTGGTACTTAAAAGGTAATTGATGAGAACGGCATGGTAACTGAATTATTCAAAAACGCCTTTCAAAACCCAAATTGCTACACAATTGTTTAATTGTGTGTGTGTGTGTGGTGTGTGTCTCTATTTTTTTATTCATCTTTTCATGGTCAACGTAAGTGAGGTGAAAAAAAAAAAAACGCAGACAAAATAAATTAAAGCAAAGTCGTTGTTCAAATGTCATTTCACGACTCAGCTCAGCTCTTAAAAGACAACCCGAGGCCAAACCCTGTTAAAATATTATTTTCTGACCAGCTGCAAACAGCCCTTGGCTCAGCAGAGACACTGAGTGAAGTTAGAGGGCACACTGCAAAAAAAATATGTCCATCATAACAAGTCCTTTCAGTTTCCTCTTGTTTCCAATGCAGTTTTTCTTGTTCAATAATTTTTCTGAAACAGGCCGGAATCAGGCAGTTAACTCCGCTAGTATCAAGAAAATGACACTTGATTCAAGACGATTCTCAAAACAAGTGAAATGATCTCACCCCGCTGTAAGATCTTTTCCCTTACTTATATATAAAATACAATTTGAATACTCCAAATGAGAATAAAAGACTCGTTGAGGTGGGTATGTTTTGCAGTGGGTCTTCCCTGGCCAGGCAGGGCGCTAGCGGGAATGAAAACCCCTCTGTCTCTCTCTGCCTCTGTCCCAGGGTGTTTGACTGCTGTGTAATGCATTCAGAGATATCACTCTAAAATTGTTTGGGGGGTCACTAGGAGTCAGGGTATGAGCCTTGGCAGATTGGAGAGATTGCCAGACTCCAGCAGACTGTGAAATGGAATATGTTTGTGTGTGTGTGTGTGTGTGTGTGTGTTTTCTCTGACTCTCTTTCTCTCTCTTTATTTGCACCGTGGCAGGGGTTTATTGTGTTCGAGGCTCACACCCAGCCTGCTGAGAGTAAGGCCGACTGCTTTTCCACTGGCCCCCATCACTGTGTCCAACACACGTGGCGGCGGCCATTTTGTAAAACCTCGAACAGGATCTCTCCCATCAGAGAGTGGGAAGCCTTGAGTTGAGTGGACCGGAGCATGCTGGGAGAGAGAGAGAGAGAGAGAGAGGAAATGTAGGGAACTTTGACTTTGTCAGGTCCATAGGCTATACTACACATACAATGCCAATATTCCCATATATTTATGTGTGTGTGTGTGTGTGTGTGTGCTTGTTAATGAGGACCATAGGGAGAGGGATGCCAAAGAGAGAAAAGACCATACAACCCCCCCAAAAAAATTATGACATAAATATTAAACTATACTACAACCAGGGGCCTTAATTGACGATTTCAAATTAGAGATGAGAGTGTAGTGTGTGTGTGTGTGTCTCCATGCAATTCCAAACACATCCTGCAGAACACTCACTCAAGGGTAATAAGTGTTTTATAAAGCCCACTTGATCTGGCTCCTTGTTGATTCCATAAAGACTCTCTTATAAAAAAAAACAACAACAAATGTGTGTGTGTGTGTGTGCATGCATGTTTTGTGTGTGTAATTGTGTGTAAAGTTGCTTGTGCGCACACGGAAATGTGACAGCAGCGCGTGTGTGTGTGTGTGTGTGTGTTTTCATCTAAGAGTAGTGAACTCATCAAGGCAGTTGGGACTCGCCGTGTCCTGTCAGCTCCGCGGAATAGACCTGTTAATTGGACAGGGGTGGAGGAGACGGAAAGCAACACACACACACACATATATATATATAAACAGAGAGATATGAGAGGAAAAGAGTGTTGCCGCTTAGTGCTGAAGGTGTTTTCTGACAGGAAATTAATTCAAATGGCTCTAGGCAGAAAGGTGCATGAACATAATGGCAGCCGAGCCATGTTTCAACACCAGTATTGTTGATTATATCGGGGGGGGGGGGGGATCCAAAAAGTCTACACCCGGTACATGGTTACTCCACACACACACACACACTTGTATTAAATTAGCATTCTCTAGGTTGTAAGGAGAGCTGCAGGGCTCTCTGTTTGGTTCCCCCTGGATTTCTGTGTAATCTCTTTCTTCCAGCCTGCTATACTCCCTCTTACGAACACGCACACACACACACACACACACACACGAGCATGCACGCACCTAAACACTCTGTCAGGCATGCGCAAGCACACCCACACACACACACACACACCTATATACACACACTCGCTGCCCTGCCATGGTACCAGTCGCTTTGATTGCCCTCCAGTTCTCTAATGAATAATTTAGCTCCAAATACATTCTGACACAGTGACACCCAGATAAAGGGAGTGAGGGATGGAGTGAGAGAGAAAGAAAAAAGAAAATAAGAAATGAGGGCACATCCTCTCACAAGAGTGATGTGGAGGAGGAGGGGTGGGGGTGGGGGGTTGCGTGGCTACGGAAACACTGAGAATATAGGGAATATATATATATACATATAGTGTTGGTGAAGACGGAGAAGAGGTCAGAAAGGCCAGGAAGGTTTCTTGGACCGAGAGAAAGCCCTGAGTCATCGCTGTGTGTTTTCCTCTTGTAGTTTGAAGGAGTAACGCAACCATATGACTAGCAAAACATAATAGGATTGGAAACACTGCATTTTACCGTCAGTTTATCACTGTCAAAAGAATTGTGATACCTTGGTATAATTGCCGCAAATGAACGAGACACCAGTGGTGTTGCTGGTGCTGTGTCTAAATTTAAGACCACATTTCCCATGAACCCCATTGTTTCTTCAATTGTTTACTTCTTCGGGTCAAAGGTTTTGCCTTTTGTCTTTACTGAAGAGGATCGACATGTTGGAAGTGGTTTTTCTCCATCTTCCTTTCTCTCCGTCCATCATTGGCCTGTTGCTAGAAACTCTTTAGCTTTAGCTCCGTTAGCGCTGGGAGAACAGCGCCCTCTTCCTGTTTTGTGCCGTAAAGCGATCCAGCAGATTTCCCTCCAAATCGGTGGCACGCGATGTAAAACCAGTGTAGAGGCTGTCTTCTTAGCGATGGTTTGGTTTGTTATTATACCAATATCTCAAAATTATTTTGCTAGGTGATATATTTTATTGATGGTAAAATGCTAAATGTAGAACCTTTGAAAAAATAATTGAGTCTCATACTCTCAAATTGTATTTTTACTAGAAGATTCTGTGGCAATGTCTTGAAATAGATTAAGACAATGACACTTATATAATGAAATGATCACCCATTGGCTGACAGTAGCCCCCGTAGTTCCACCCCAGGCTTCTTCCAAGCTATTCAAGCTAACAGGGACGTCTTTTAACAGCTCCAAAAAAATAGCATAAAACGTCCATTAAATTTCTCCAAACAGCTTGTGCGGCGGCGTAAAGTGTTTTGTAGCCAAACAATTGCATTGTGGGTCCAAAAAGTCCAATATTTTCCTCATTACTGCCTATGTTTTCCTCACTGGCAATGCTCTGGGTGCGTGACTTGAGCACGAGGGTGAGTACATACTGACTGGATTTTCTGCACTATTCCTTTAACTATGGATATTTCTCGCAGCAAGTAACTAAAGCATCTCACTATAGCCAGCTTGAAACCTCCGCAACGCTATTATCCATCCATCACCCGTCATCATTGCCTCATAAATGTAGGCCATAGGCCGCGCTAAGAGCCCTAAGAGCACCGCCATTACCGCAAAGTCCATTGATTGCCCGGTAATAATGCAAGCCTGTTGGCCTGCAGCCGTGTGTAAATCTCCGAGCGGGGGAGTATTTCTCTGATGACCGGGCCTGTAACTCGGCAGGCGGCCGTGGAGGGTATAAACTGTGTCCTGCGATAAAAGCAATAGAGGTGGATGTAAAAAAAAAAAAGCCAAATTATGTTTGGCTACGACCACCCTCTGTCCGCCCTTATCAGGTTTAACAACATTTTAGCCCGGCCAAAAGATGATATAAATGTGCCTATCTAAGACGTCTGATTTAGCTCGACATAATAGATCATCGCTGTTGTCATGTGATGTCGGGTTTTTATGTTTTAACACGCTCCTCTGTGGGAATATTCTGGGAGCACTCGGCCTATGAAACCAAAAGCCAGTGGGTGAATTTAAAAAAATGCGTGGAGGTCGACACATATGGTACTAGGATTATTCCTTACTACAATGTATAGGGCAAAAAAAAAAAAAACACAACGGAATTACAATAAGATATAGGTTACTGTATCAGCGAACTCCCTGCATAACTCACTCCTAACTCGTATCCCATAGACCTTAGCGATGCTATTAGACCCTTTTAATCCGAGAAGAGGCGCAGCGCCAGGGAGACTTATGTTCGCCTAATTGCGTAATATGTCACAAGACAAACACCCCTTTGCTGCAACCTCTCAACAGGAGGACTCCGGAGATACACACACAAACACAAATGTGTATGTACACACCGATATCTGTGGCGGGATCCCAATCTTTCGCGGAATCAATAAGGAGCCAGATCAAGTGTGCTTTATAAAGCACTAATTACCCCTGAGTGGGCGAGTGTGACCCAGAAAGTGGTTGTAAAAGCTTTTTGTCATCCAGAGAATGATGTTTTTATTTCACTCTGCTGCAGAGCATTAGCATCAGCTCAGGTTCCTTTCCATTACAGAGTGACGGGGGCCGCTGAGCTACACCTTTGATGTTAGCCGGCTTTTGATTGGCTGTTCCGCAGTCCAGATTGGAACGAGTCGGATCTTCCCGTTGCCCGGAGAGGAACGCGGCGCGCGGTTGTTTGCCTTCCTCGGTGAGACGTCGGCTCGGCGGTGCACTGGTGGTGACCTCCCCGGCTTGTAAAAAGTCCGGCAGATAAGCCGAGCTGCGGTGAGGTCGCGGCGCTATCGGCGTGATTTATGTGGAGGCCCCGCACCGCTACGGCCAGTGATGTAGAGGTAAATAAAACCTGGATCCAGTCGGTCATCGCCATGACAACGGCCCGGAGAAACAAAGCATATTTAAGAATGTCATGTAACTTAGCGCCGCTGTGCTGTCCCATTCTAGTGTTCAAACAACAAGGTTAGGTGATATCTGCAGCCAGAGAAACCAGTAATGATCAGGGGCCGATATTCTGAGCCGATATTTCGCACGGAAAAAAAAACCCGGAATTGTATTCTTGGTAGGGTGGAAACAGCTTGATCCTTCATATCAGAGGTGGATGATGGGTCCACCCCTACCTGTATCCCATCACCACATATACTCATGATACATGTGGCTGTCTATGATGATCTGACTCTAAGTGGGTTTTACCCTCCGCTGCTGTCCTGACACATGGACACGGTTTCCCGCCTCCCGCCTGTGAAGCTGTTGCCAGCTCGTTTTCGCGGCGTTCCTTCATCTCATTGGAGTATTCCGGTTAATTGTCTATATTTTGCGACGCGTTTTTTCCTTAATTTGCTCCCGCCTCTCTGTCCCTGTCAACTTCTTCCATCAAATCAAAGAGTATCCCTCCCTCTCCCCTCTCTCTCTCTCTCTCTCTTCCTCCTTCCATCTCGCTCTCTTTCTCTCACGCACTCCGAAAACAAATTGTATTTTATAAATGTTAATTAGCATGCCATGGTCGAGGGGATAAGAGTAATGGCGTACACGGGGCGCTGCGAGAGAGGAATTCATTACCACCCCCGAGACACCTGCTAGATTAGAAACAAGTAGCGGGCCCTGATAATGCTGCTGTTCGCCCGTCGCCCCTAATGGAGAAGAAGTTTACCAATTGGACTTTGAAAGGAAAAGAAGGACAAACAGAAAAGTTTACACTCGCCGATCATTTTCCATGGGGATGCTACGTCTTCGGTTTGTTGTTTAAATAGCTGTGTGTGACGACAGCTTTCTCAGTTCGTCACTTCCTGTGTGGTAGGGGAGGGCGGAGCAGATATGCCCTGCGCCTCGATTTCGTCTGGGCGAACGGGGCGAATCTTCGAGGTCTCAATTAGCGGGGACCGTTCTCCTCTGTTGCAGCCGCCGCTTTGTGATTTACGCTGACCGTGCAGCTTTAACGCTACCCTGCAGAGCAAATCACTAAATTCCCACGGCTCATACATATGAATACAAACATGCAATCCACAAGGTTTTGCGTCGACTGTATTAACCTCACTGATCTTATCCACTTTCCTGTCCCGAGCATTAATCCGTGCAGTGTTATTCACCCGGTGCATTCTTTTTCGGCTCCCTTCTTTGAGGTAAGCATTCCAATCACATCAGCCAAATATTGAGCCAATCTTATGAGTGAAAGCAAATCAGAAACAAATCAATTGCTTTCATCACGTCAAATGTGTTTATTGAGCTAGTACCCGACTGCTGAGAGCGTTTTGTTTACCCCACTGGAGGGAATTTGGTTGTTTAATGCCAGGCCGATGTCAGGTTGTGTTCGCCACATCGATTATGATGACCTTCAGAGCGCCACGAAGGTCACGAAGAATGAAGTGTAGTGATTTTGTTTTATAAATCATATCTTCAAAATCATTTCCAGCCGCTCTGTTTTCTAACAAGTGTTACACACACACACACACACACACCTTCTGCTTGAAGGTTGAGAGGGAATAAATGAGACAGAGACATAGAGAATAAGAGAGCAACACAGCAAGGGAGAGGGAAAGAGTGGAAGAATAAAAGAAATAAGGGCCAGGGCCTCTTATCAATATTTCATTTGCACTGAAGAGAGAGGGGTGGGGTGGGAAGGGGGTCCGCTCAGAGACTGTGCCGAATTCAGCAGGAACATAAAACCCGGGGAGTCAAAAAGTCAATACGGGCGAGTCGCGGCTAACCGCTCCTCCAAGCGACACCCGGTGCTGGGCGGTCGGCGGGGATCAAGCGGGTCCCCCAGCAGGAGCCGAGGCCAGCCGACTAGCATCGGGGAAAAAAACACTCCTCTCGCAGCGCCCGTGCATTCACTCGGAGCGGCTCCCCGGTTAAATTCATGGAAATCTCGAGTCGAAGGATCGCTGGAACCGTGCCATGCGCCGTTTGATCTCATGGCTGCAGGCGGCACCCAGAATGGAGGATGTGATTCATTCATCTAAACGGGTGTTCAAATCTATTTCGGTTGCCTCTCGGCTTCTTATTTTATCCATTCTATTATTGATCAAATATGTCTATAGTATTTTGCCGTCCCGCACCTCAGTATCTCTCGCTGACATGTGGGAATTACATTCTCCTTTATTGATGCTGTACTTGCTTTCTTTATATAGGCACTCTCATCAGCCTTCACCAGTACACAGGACCGGGCTCTATTATGGTTGGAGCCTGACGCCGATATTTTTGGCTTGAAGCTGATCGCCGATTTCTTTGAATTTGACTATTTTAATTGCACGGAATTCCAAGAACAATAGGAAAATAACAGAATACTCATGCATACTTGTGTGGGGAAAAAATTCAGTATTTCCCCCCCAGGGCGGAAAATCCTCTGTCCCATTTAAACCACGGGACGAACACTCACAATGAAAATCTGGATTATATCAGAAATAACAATAATAAAAATCCAGTCAAAATGTTGCATTGGAATCAATTCAGGTCAAGGGCTTAACCCACAGACAACCAGTGTAGTATTGATCAAGTCTACAATAAATATGGAATCAGTCAAACCGCATCACATCCATCATATCAGAGTCGGCTGACACATATGGGGCCGATATTGGCCTTTTATTAAAAAATTGGATAGCGGGCCCATATGCCGCAACACCATATCCAACTATCCTATGGGCTGTTAAAGGGTGCCTGAGGAGGAAGGAGACTATTCCAGTAAGTGTAAGTGTGTGCTGGTGCACGACGACCCCCTCTGCCCTATGGATTGAGGAATCTTACTTTCTCACCAGGAGCGATCAACAAAGCAATTGCTCTGAATGTCAAGGCTCGGCGGGGGGGGGAAAAAAAATAAATCAAATATTCCTTCGCTGTTTCATCGCGTTATAATTGCGTTCCGATGAATCGCTCTTTAGGAACCACGTCTCGTATGTCATTTCTGCTGTTTCTAAATAATCTTTGGACCTTTCGGTATTGTAATGACTTATTATTATCAGTCCTGACAGAGGTTCCTGCCTATCTTCGCCCACTTTTTCCTCTCGCTGTGTAATGAATAAATATACTTTGTCTTGCATTATCAGCTCACTTGTAGTCCACCCACATTTTGGATTTGAAATGAGTCACACGTTGGGTGTGCAATTTGCCTTCATCTAGCTCCGGTTGATAACGCGGAGCCTATTAAACGGCTTTAAATTGTTGCTTTTGAGGAAGTCGCATGGATGCGGTGTAGAGCAAAAAGAGACAGAAGAGAGATTCAAGATTCAAGAACTTTATTTGTCACATACACACACGGGGTGTGTAGTGAAATGAAAAGTGGCAATGCTCATTGGGAATGTGCAAAAGGGCAACAGTACACAGTATTTACAGTAAAAAAACAACACAATATTTACAGTATTGCAGTAATTACAGTAAGAGCTCTTATATAAAAAAAACAACACAATATATACAGTAAGAGCACTTTGGAAATGGTAAGGGAAATCGTATGAATGTAATATACTATAAATTATGTGTAGTCATTACCTAAGTGTGTGAGTGTGTGTGTGCATAAGAGGGGCAGTGTGTGGGTCTTGGTGGGGGCCCTGGTGAGGTCAGAGTTCACAGTCCTGATGGCCTGAGGAAAGAAACTCCGTCTCAGTCTCTCTGTTTTGGCAGCGTGACTACGGAGGCGCTTGCCTGACCGCAGCAGCTGAAACAGTCCGTTGTTGGGGTGGTGAGGATCCTTCATGATCCTGCAGGCTCTGGTTCTGCACCTCCTGGTGTACAAGTCCTGCAGGGTGGGGAGTGTAGTTCCAATAGTGCGTTCAGCCAAACGCACTACTCTCTGCAGAGCCTTCCTGTCCTGAGCGGAGCTGTTGCCAAACCAGGCAGTGATGCTTCCTGTCAGGATGCTCTCTACAGCTCCAGAGTAGAAGGACTGAAGGATCCTCCGGGAGACTTTGAATTTCCTCAGCTGCCTGAGGTGGTAAAGGCGCTGCCTCGCCTTTCTCACCAGAGTGTCTGTGTGTGTCAGATCTTCGGTGATGTGGACTCCCAGGTATTTATACCTGCTCACCCTCTCCACAGTAGTCCCATTAATCCCCAGTGGTGAGTACGTCCTCTGTTGTTGTGTCCTCCTAAAGTCCACAATCAGCTCCTTAGTTTTGGTGACATTCAGGAGGAGGCTGTTGTCCTGGCACCAGAGTGACAGGTCAGCGACTTCCTCCAGGTAGGCCTTCTCGTCGTTGTCGGAGATCAGGCCCACCACCACTGTGTCATCCGCAAACTTAATGATGGAGTTGGAGCTGAACCTGGCCACACAGTCATGTGTGTACAGGGAGTACAGTAGAGGACTGAGGACGCAACCCTGGGGGGATCCTGTGTTCCTGGGTTGGAGGTGTGTCTACCCACCCTGACCACCTGGGGCCTGGCGGTCAGGAAGTCCAGGATCCAGGCACACAGGGAGGTGTTCAGTCCCAGCTCCATCAACTTGCCAGCCAGTCTGGTGGGGACTATGGTGTTGAAAGCTGAACTATAATCAATGAACAGCAGTCTCACATAGCCCCCCATCTGGCTTTCAAGATGAGAGAGTGTGGTGTGCAGTACCTGGGAGACAGCATCATCCGTGGATCTGTTTGGACGATAAGCAAACTGCAGCGGGTCAAACTGCAGCGCCTTTCAGCAACCAAAAGCATACCAACTGAACTGCTATTGGGGGGGGGGCCTCAATAGGTTGTTGACCAATAACAACGGCTCGATAATTGAGCTGTGGCAATTACAGGCCACCGTACCTCAAGGGGATAGGAGAGACGGGAGGGGGGGGGGGCTCGGTCCCAGAGACTTTGTAGGAGGAGAGACGTTTTACCCCTACTGGTTGGCAGTAGAGGTCGATAAAGGTCAGAGACGACTTCATGCACCTTTAAAAAGGTCTAACCCAGTGTTGTTGCCCTACCGTAACCACGGTAACCCTTTCTCCAACTTTAACCCCTTCATTTGCGCGAACGTACGTGCATCTGCCTGTAAAGTGTGTTTATCGGTGTGCAAGTGTACCCAATGCACCGACCACCTTGAGTGCTGAAGGTCAGGTAAATGTAATTTCTCGGTCTGCTGAGGGAACGGCGAGCTGTCACTCGTACATTGGAGGCAAGGGGTTAGAGAGAGATTAACACTTGTATTAGTCACCAAGCCACAGAATTCCTATGGCTTCAGGCTGGAGCGAGGAATCGAAGACAAACACACTTGTACAGTCACACACACACACACACACACAGGAAACACACCCATAGATGTGCTGAACCGCGGTAGTCCTGTGAGACTCCCGGAGAGAAATAAGTTCCTTGCTGGAACAGTAAGTACAACTTCAAGAGTCCCCTGAGAGGTAAGTGAAGAAGTGACAAAATTAATCACAATATCTGCACGTCACTACAGTCCACAATGTTTCTTACAGCCGCCTTATGGTCCATTTACAGTCATTATGAAACCGATTCCTGCTGAAATCTCATCAAAAAAGCGAGTTCCGCCACCTTAAGAGGTCAGTGAAAGTTGAATGGATGCTGACGTGGCAGCCTGCAGCAATGCATGGAAATAAAGCAAAAGTCGAGACGTTTTGTTTTTTTTACCTGAATTTTTCTACTTGTTTGGGTCGACGTCAGACTTAGGCCACCCCCTGCACGTCACCGTCCACCAAATGCTCGCTGCAGAATTGTCATTTATCGCACACTCCATGGTATAGATGAGCTAAAACCTAACCTACTTCATATAAGGACATTGAAATGTGGTTTTGACACGTACGTATGGAAACATACAAACTATAGCACTATAAAATAAAACATGTATTTCTACTTGTGGAAGTTATAGGTATGAGTAGTTTGTATCCTGCGAAGGAAGCTGAGGAGGATTGGTCCTCCACACTGAAGGACTCTTCTTCATCACCCTCATGTCCAAGGCTGCTGCTTTACCCTATTATAAATACCACTGGATGAGTATTCCTTCTGGAAGCCGGCGTTGCACAAGATCTTCCACCCTCCACGTTTGCGCGCAGTCTAGCCGAAGGGGGGCATGTTGATACACGGCGTGTGTGTGTGTGTGTGTGTGTGTGTTTGCGGAATGAAATGAAAGGACAGCCACGAAAAAGGCAAGCGGGGCATTATCGTATCTCCTCTTTCTTTCCACCCCTTAAGACGTTGAGACGTTTGGTTTGTTTGTTTTTTTTGGCTTCCACATCCGAGCCGAGCACACCCGAAGACGTTTTGTGCTTAAAAATGTTACAAGCACCAAAGACATCACGTATGTAGATGTAGATGAAGATGAATGTGTGGGGTATTTCTTTGTGTGTCTCTCTGTTTGTCTGCTGAGTGCACTTGTTTACTGTACGTAGAACTCGAGTCAGGCTGGAGGGATATTTACAATAAGACTTTGTTTTCAGGTAAAGAGCTATTTAGGCTGTTTAGGATGCAGCTCCAGCCCCCCCCCCCCCCCCCTTTGGATGTCTGTGTGCACCAGCCTTGCTTTCAACAGCACTGACAGCCTGAGGACAAAAAGTAGCTGTGTGGAAAATGAACTCATGCTAGTTAGCTCCTGTAAAAAACACTAACACTGACAAGCAGAGGTCTGGAATGTACAGGTTTGCTCACTTCAAGACGCATGCGATGACCTCTGGCGCTAAAACGTAAATAACATATATGCATGATGATGCACTCAGAGAGAATACATGCTTGTGCAATAAAACAAAAAACACGTGCAAGCATGAAATATACACACACACACACACACACACATGAATGAAGCAGCTAGCAGCAGGAGGCAATGCAGAAAAAGAGGGACAGGAGGCTTTTTAAAAGAGAGCTCAGAAACAGCACACTGTGCATCGGGTGACAAGCACGGATACGCTTCTGCTGTACGGCCGTCTGTCCACATGCAATATCTCAGACGTCGATGGTCGATTTTGACTGAACTTGGGGAGATGACACGCCTCACCGCGGTGCTGTGGCATTTTCAAAAATTAGACCGATGGGCCCAAGAGGGGCGCTACAATTACAGGTCAAAATTGGCCCGGAGGCCGACTGTATCATTCATAGGGGACGACGTAATAAGACACGATTTATTATATCTGTCATTTCTTTTTTTTTGCACGCTCCCATTGGTGCGGCTCGCTTGAAAAGCAGATCAGGTCTCAAAGTGACGACCCCAGTAAAACGGTCAAATTAAAGGTGCCGCGTGTTGCATTTTAACAATCAATAAATCATCACCACGTTCATTTAGCGTAATTACCAAAAGGAAAACGAGACCACCGGCTGAGGAGCTTGGCAGCCTCTACCGGCCTCTGCATTGTATTTCACATACAAAGATGTTGCACGCAGCACCTTTAAATAAAGCACACACAAACACCAACACACACACACACACACACAGTATATAATAAGTGGTCAGGAGGGTGTTGGTCCTCCATTTGCTTTGCATGAACGGAGCCAACAGAGTGGCAGGGGCAGCAGAGTGACTCCGCTGATGTCCGAGCTGACACATGACTCTGGCAGGGGGGAAAGGATACAGTGGGGATGAGGAGGGGTGAAGAGGTCCCTGGACCCGGAGGAAAGGAGGCTGCCACAGGAGCTAGCCATGCAGAACTGACATCTCCTCCTCCCCCCCTCCCCCCACACCCACCCCCACCTCACTGCTATATAACCTCCAACGCAGTGATTGTGACTCTTTTTGCATCGAAACCCAACGTTGACCTCATCCATCAAATATAAATATATTACACAAGCGGATATAAATGAGAAAAAAAAAAATAAACTGAAACCCTATTCCCACGGGACTAATATTACCTGGTGATTTGGAATAATTGCGGGGCCGGTCTGTGGTTTTAATGCGGTGCGAATCTGCCATGCCTGTAATTTGTAGTAAAGATTCCGTATTTTGGTGAAGACAAGAGGTCAAGTGTTAATACCAAGTCAAACTCTTGGTAATTTCTGCCGTAATTCTTTCTTTTTGTCGTGCTATTTTTTCCCCCCACCGATTTCTGAACAGTGGAATCAATAGAGAAAGGTTCTGAATGCATCTTTGGCACAAAGTTGTGCTTGTGCTGAGTCAGGAAGTGACAAACCTTGACCTTATAGTGGTGATGTCAGCAAACTTCATTATCCAATGCAAGCATTTCATGAAACAGAGGTTTTGTGTGTGTGTGTGTGTGTGTGTCATTTCTTAATGAGGTTCCCATGTGAATACAGCTTTAATATGTTGGCGCTCATCATGCTAGGTATCAGGGGGAAAAAACATACAGTTTAGGGTCCAATGGGGTTAAAAGCAGCAGGGTCGCTTGCAGAAGCTCCACTTATCTCATTGCTTAGCCGAGTGAAATTCAAGTAGAATTAGTCAAGTAGAACAGTTCATCTCGCCAACAATACCGAATACACGCCTCGAAATAACAGGTGAAGTCATGTGCAGGCAGGTTTGGGCACACTTGCTCACAGTGTGAATAAATCCTGCAACAAAAAAGAAATTCCTACCTCTGGCTGAAAATGACGACAATTCCACCAGTGACCAAGGTGGAAGTAGGGGCGCAAGGGATTCAGGATAAAGGGTTATAGCTGTAATTAAATGCATTTTCCTATGTTGTGGCTGTTTATGTCCAACACCATCAGCAGTGTTCAGTGATATTCTATTAGAATTTTCCTCCGCAGTCGAAATGTTGTCATTATGCAAAGCGATGTAAAATGATGCAACATTAACAATCCACTCTCTGCTCTCCAACAGCAGTCGTGGACTAGGTAAACCCCGCGAGAAGATCGTATGTTTGCATCTTGTATAAAGTGTTAATCTCTTTCAGGGGAATCGTGATGAATTAGTTAGATCGGTGAGATTGATTCATTCATCTGTTCATTACCGTTGCATTTGGAGTGGGAACATGAGCGCATTTTTTTGCATCGCGATTTCGAGGGGATTTGATTATCAGTTGGCTCCCGATCCCACTCGGCCTCGAGGAGCTTTTGACACCGGAACTTAAGAGGACTTTCGGCCAACGACGAGGAGGAGGAAATAGATATCTGGGGGATTCCTCTAAGTGCACGTTCGTGTCTGTCTTGCCGTGAGCTGGAGCGGAGGCAAATGTTCTGGGATACTTACATAAACAGGTTGTCTGCCTTGTCATATGGAATCCCTCAGGATTTCATTAAAGGCCCCGTGGACAACCTGATGAGACCATGGAGTGGCGTAATGCAAACAGAGCACTAATATCCGTAGAGACACGGCCTTTTAATGGCTTTAGTATATCTGAGCTTTTGAATGAATCAGTCACTTTTACTTCAAGTCATAAAGTCAAAGAGAAAGAACTGCGTGGGCCCTGCCGCTTCACAGTTTGCTTCTTTTATTCTCAAATCAAAATCACAAGGGCCGATTGTTCGACTGGGCTCGCGTTAGCAGATTTAATAACAGTGTCGGCGCTCCTGTTGCACAGCGGTTGTTTATCATAGCCATTATTACCCATCAACGCCGCCACAACAGGTTCTGATTGTCTCGGCGGCACGGGGTTCGGTTTAACACCACAGAAGAGAGAGACAAATACAACAAGGAACCCGCGAGGGCGAAGCGGGAGGCTGTTTTCGGTACGAGTCATTCCCGGTGTCAAAGTCTATAACGCGTCATTAATAGAACAATGCCCCCGCTTTCCGTCCAACGCGGTTTCTCCACTTAAGCCCCGTGGAGCACGTTTGGAGTTGTTTGCTGGAACAAAAGCGTGGAAAGGAGATTACAACCTGCTGAAGACATGATCGCAGTGGGTCTTTGCCTTGCGCAAACAACCAATTATCTCTAAATTACTCCTGCAGATGGAATGAAAAAGAGACACTGTCCTAGTAATATTTGTTAAGAAATGTAATAGTAGTTGCAAACTTTCCTTTCAAAGAGAAAAAAAAACAACAGTGAGCAAACAGCGTTTTGCTCATCGTTGCACTTGCAGGACCGTCTACGAAGATGCTCTACGCCTTACAGCGCAGCGCGAGATACCTAATCCAAAGTTTCCTTCTGCTGCTCACTGGATACAATTCAGGTTGAAACACAAACATGTGAGTGATAGAAAGGAAAAACGACGTCCAGTGAGGTGAAATGAAGGTGCAATGAAGGAAATGATTGAGGAACTTTATTACACTTGCTAGATACACACATGCATACACACGCACTTAAGCCACTGACAGCGCCGGCATCTTTGTCCTCCAGAAACTTTTCCCGATGCCCTTCCCGTGTGAAACCATGCTGGTGCAACTTAGGGAGAAGCTGCCTCCCCATAGCCCCATGAAACACTCGCCTCAGGGCGTTTTGTCAAACTTCTCCCACTTCAAAGTCTCTCAGGCATCCACCAGAGAGGCCACTGGGGCTTTTGCATCAATTTTAGATCATAAAGTGGAAGGGAGAGCAAGGAGGGGAGAATAAAATCTTAACAAAGAACCACCAAGAGCCAGCCATGTTATTATTGCCGATAAAGCCCAATGGGCTCAGCGTAAACTGGGGTTAAAAGATTGGATCGGATCGGGCCGGGCTGAACTCTTCAAGGTGATTCTGCTCGGCCCAGCGGTTTTCTGCTTTGCGCGTTCCTTGAATCGAAAGCAGACATGTTTACGTCCCGTGTTCAAAACAGAGGATGACATGTCATCACCAGTCACCAAACCGTCCGAGGAGGCGTGGCCCCACAGCGCGGTTAAGCGCTGGACTTTCAGCACCGAGTCCGACGACGGGGCTCGACCGCGATCTTGACCGGCGTCGTTCCTCGTCTTTCGCGCCTGACGGTCGTCCCGTTGGTGTCAGACTGTTGAAGCCCAGACACGCCAAGCCGGCGTCGAAGAACTAGCGGTGACCACAGCCGACTGTCAGACCGCTTTGCGTCACCTCACGTCGCCTGTAAAAGTTGCACACCGCAAAGACGACAGCCGACGGCCAGCTGGCAGCCGACATGCCCTCCATACCAGGAGGCGGCGGTAGTCTGTAATCATGAATCAAAAAAGAAAACCAGAAGACCCAGGACTCGCCACTCAAACGGTTCCGTTGTACTAATGGAGAATATGTCTGATAAAAAGTTGCAACTGGCACTGGCGTTGTCAGTTGCCTTCTGTGTGCCGCCTTCTTGAGAGGGTCGTTTGCTTGCTGTGCTCACTTCCGCATCTCTTCTCGTGCACTGATTCGCTTAAGCTGGACAGCCAATCAGGGAGCTCTCTCTCACCGCCGATTCAAGATGTTCAATTGGCCGAACAGCCCGCCGACATGGGCCAACGGTCCTCATAAACCCCATATTGAACAGCAAGAAGATGTATAAGAGCTGAAAACAGTAAAAATAAAAATAAACCTAGCACCTTTTACATAAATGAACAAACATTTCAGTCTACCTCAGACTTAATTGGCCCGTGTGAGAAATTATACCAAGTCATATTATTATGCAACTGCAACCTGCGCTCCGGAGGCCAGCGGCGGCTGGTAGGAGGCCTCACCAGAGGGATGACGTCTGCGCGGAGGTCGGACATTAGAGGTTACACAGCCACGGCCACTTACCGGCGGTGCTTAATCTCCTCTCTCCTCGCTGACACGGCACTCGACGGGGAGCTGCTCAGAGAGGGAGGGGGATGCGCCCCCACCCCGCTGAAAGTTAAGAGCCCTTTAGGAAAGTTTTAAACCTTTTAACCCCCCGGGGGCCACGGTGCGGGCCGCGGGATGACAAATGGCTTGTGGGAACTGCCCTCGCTACTTCGCAGCCACCCTCCCCTTCTTCATTATACCTTGTGTTTCCTACACCGCACCTTCGCGATACGCTTCGTTGACGAATACCAACATGCATGCGTACACACACATACATGCACACAAATCAGCTTCAAATTCATCTTCAAAGCAGGAGCAGTCAAGGAAACTCAAAGCACAGAGAATTTGAACCGGTAAGGTTAGAACTAGAGTGGGTAAGACAATTTTTACGAGGTTGGGAAAAAAGAAAATGAAAGGGGGGAAAAAAGGTTAAATTATTGGCTATTCGGTACAATGCACGGTATGTGACATTAAGAAAATGTCTCACTCAGAAATTGTGTCGGCAATCAATGCAGCTCCGTTGTTTTCTTGAGCCCCGAAGGTCCATAACAAAGTCCTTGCATTTCTCCAGAGGGTGACCCTTGAACCCTCCAGACTGAGTATTGATCACATGCCAAATACCATTGACAAGAACTTCCCTCTGCTTCAACTGTGCACACACACACACACACACACACACACACACACAAAATTGAATTTACCACCATCCTTATCAAAACACAAACTCGCCCCAGGCGATCTGTGTGCGGGTCCAAACGCGATAGAGAGAAAATAATATAGGGAAGGTTCGCATTTGTGGGACTTCATCGTTTGAGCCTACGAGGAACGCGGCGGCCTGCCTCTCTGAAGCCGGTATTGCCGTATCAGTCAGAGCCAGGTTTAGTCTGTTTTATGGTAATCGTTGTCATTATTGCTCACGTTGGGGAGATGAGACACACACATACACACCCTGAGGCAGACGAGCAGAAGGGGAGAAAATCATCCTCTCCATCCACACATACGTTGACATTTTCCAATATTTCCTCACCATGCAGGCCACACTCACATTATTTGTTTTCAACGCCATAATTTGTCACCCTCCATTTTGCCAAAACAGATTTAGAGCGGACTTTATTACCACTCCCTCTGGTTCCTATATCAGAGTTGACCAAAATAGCTCCAATGAGCTCTGCAGCAGCATAGTGTGCTGAGGGCTGTTGATAGACTCCAGTTGCTTAGGTACAAGGTAGCTACAAGGTCATGACTAACATTACTCATGAAAATGTATGTTGTTTTATTAGTTGCTGAGCTAAGGCAGATTATCTTATCCAGACTTTATTCTCTGGCGTCTTCAAATTCATTATGAGAAACAACTGTTAGCGCCTGCTCTTTTGATAAGCCACAATCCTGAGTCATTCTTTGCCTCCGTCTGTCACACACACACACACACACACACACACACACACGCACGCATGCACACTCAGCTATCTATTCATAACCCTCTTCCTCTGGTCTCTGCTGCCCAGCCTATTCATCACACGTCCCCCATAAGTCCGCCATTCCTCTTCTTCTATCCCTCCCAGCCAGCCGGCTCCTCTGTCTGCCCCCTCCCGGGGCTCCCGGGCTTCTGTGTGAACGGTTGTTCATCACGGTGAAAGCAGCCTCGCCGCGACAACAGCAGACTGTCGGGGGACGCACGCGGGGCTGAGGGGCTATGGCTATGACCGCCCCTCCCCCCCATCGTAACACACAGACAAATACAGGTTTGTATTACTTGTGAGGAAAATCCTGTTAACTGCTTTCATTCCCTAACCTCTTAACCTTTACCCTGACTGTGACATGGCTAACCTTAACCCTTACTATAACAGTTACTGTTGACGTGCCCCTGAGCATGTTTGTGTCAATGTGTGTACATCTGAATTTGAACTGGGTGTTGCTGGAAACTTGGATTAATAAAAGGTTAAAAAAAACAAGCATTAACATGAAGCACCAGGATTACCACTTTAACCCAAACCCTAAATCCTAATCCATGTCTTGTAGAGAGGGATGTAGTCCAACATCCCTTTGGAAAATATGAATGGGATTTGCAAGGAATTCCAAAATAAAAGTCTGTGCTACGCAGAGGCTTACTAACTGTACTACATTTTGTTCCATGACATAAAATACATAAACTAGGCCTAGTCATTCAGTTACTTTTCGTATTGATTGTAATTCTAACCGCTTGATGTAACTTCAATGCAATGCTATGAAAGTGTTTGATTTTTTCTGAATTGTTTACGCACATTTTCTGAAACTGTATTTCATTTTCTAAAAACTGTAAACATAAATTAAAAAAAAAAAAAAGACACAAAATGAAAAACTGCCATGAATCTCTTTCAAAATACTGTGTACAATTTAAAAACGGTGAAAGTGCAATGCAATGGACTTGGATTTCCCCCAGTCTGATGGCATTTCTATTGACAAAATAGGAATACCCAGCCTCCGTACAAGATAGATGGAACATACTTGCTATTTATAATACTATGGGCCACTTGTCATAGTGCATTTTATAGTACAGTAATCACAGTGGCCCAGATCTCATCCCAGATGTTTGCTCTCCTCGCTTTCCCTCTTCCTCTTCCTATCACCCTTCCTCTCCCTCTACTTCTCTCTGCAATGTCGCATCCCCAAAACAGGAGAGCTCACCTTTGGCCCTCTGCTCTGGTTTGTAATTGGACAATTTAGCAACTAACTGTCTGTATCTGTGAATAGTGAATGTGGCCAATTGGGCATTTTCTGAATGCTAGTGCTTTCTACGTGTACACAACAGATTTAAGTATTGTGCCAAGTGTACATATAACATGATAATCATATCCCTTTCATCACATCCCTCATATAACATCTTTTACAACGGGCTACTGTATATCTACACTCTACAGTAGTAAGTGTACCATAGAAAATGAAATGATAAGGCCTTTCCATTGAGCACATCAGTGTGTAGTTTGTTCTTAGAAGCATCTATTCATCTGATAGCGTGTGTGTGTGTATCATTTGGTTGCAAAATTCAATCTTGAGACGACATAAGACGGTTTTGAATGGAATGTTTCCTTCTGCAAGAGATTTGTGGAGTTGTGCATTTTGCGTCTGTGCTTTTTGATTTGTGTTCCGAGTTTTGAGGAAATGAGGAATAATTAAGAAAATGTGTGTAAGCAATAAAGAAAAAAAACTCGAACAGCCCATTCATATTTCCCAGTGGGATTTTGGACTACACTACACATCTTCCTATGCTCTGATTCTCTATCCGACCCCTTCTATATGTGGCGTCTCTCTCGCACACACATGCACACATCTCAAAAGGGGCACTCAACCCATATAATGACTGAGCACATGGATTGGCATGAACCACTTATTTCTACAGCAACCTGGATGAGTCATTCCCTTTCCTTGCGTCCTGGTTAAATCCTATAAATCCTAACCTTTCCTGTTCTCGGCTAAATGCGGATAAATGGGTGGTGTCGCACAGCTAATCTGCCGAGATGCCTTGTATCAGTCCATTCACCAGCCGAAGCCACGTGTTGCGGCTGGTAATTGTGCTGTGAAGGTCTATGAAGGTCCGTCTATGTGGTCCCTGTCTGACAAATGCCTTAAAGGTCATGAGAGTGAATTTGGAATAGGTTGCCGGTGCCAGTATGGATACAACTGGCTGCTTGGTGTCTGGGCTAGTGTGTGGACGCCCATCGGTAAATGTGTGTTATTGTCTGCCGATGATCACCATTCTGCCTGTCTGACTGCAGCAAAATTGAGATTAACTAGTATCATCCCCGTGTCCTCACCCCAGCAGACCCCATATTACCATCAATCACCATAACAACAGCGCACAGGCGCCTTGTCCAGAGGGTGGTGAAGAGGGGCCTCTAAGTTGCCTTTATTCCCTTCCTCTCCCCCGACGACGGGGGTTTAATGGCATCGCCTGACAAGGTGTGCACTTAGCACGCCGTACCAAATAAAAAAGACAAAGAATTGCAGCCTTCGATCTATTTGACTCGAGCCAATTCATTAGATTAATTCATCCCGGGCAACAAATTGCTTGGAGGGTTGTTTAAACCCCTCAACAATCACCCGTGTTGACTCAGGGAGCGCCGGGGGCCTGTGGTGCGCATCCTGGCTAAACTGCAACAAATACACACAGAGAAATGGAGGAGTGAATGAGAGGGGTCAATGGTATGCAAGCTGACCACTTAGCTACAGCTGTATCCGTGGTGACTGGAGATAGAAGGAGCAGTTAGGACCCCCACCTCTGGGTTTATATGTTGCTACCGGATTATGACATGAATATTGTAGATTAGAGTTTTAATTATACAAACATTACAGCTGTTCTGGAGGGCAGAAATAATCACATTGGTTAAGTTAAACAGTTTTGCTAAATGGCAAAATTTCAAAAAATATAAAGTTTTTTCTTATTATTATTATAAATGTCAATGACTTATTTTGGCATTCATTCATGACCATGGTATCCATACTCTTAGAAGGTCAGCAGGTTAGCTAACTAGCTTACCTAGATAGCTGCAGGCTAGCATGGCCAGTTTGTTTTCATTTGCCGCTCAAAACAAAGCAAAAACAACACAAACAAATAGAGATACTCTGTCAAACTCTGCGGTGTTGCTTTTCGAAACAAAATGGGAAATAAAAGTTTACAGCTATCAATTCTCATGCAAATGATATTGTTTCTGTGTTTTTGCACTTGATTTAAATAGGAGCTCAGTGCCAGTGCAGTTATCAAAGTTATTTCCTGGAAAGGAAGAAGGAAGCTATTTCTCTTTAGAAAAATAACACCCCGGGCTGTGCAGTGATGGATTATGGCTTCAGATTGACAAGAACATCTGTCAGTGGGATATTTGATGGAATTTTGATGAAGTTGCCGACTGAATGTGATTCTATGAGCAGCGCACTATATGGTTTGAACAACAGCCCGAGTTAGTTTCAAGTTGCATAGAAATGATAGAGGAGCCCTTCTATACTTTCAGTCATAGAAATGGAACTTTTTCGCAATGCTTTTACATCGAGTCTTGCTTTCCTACAGAAATGTCAAATTATCAAAAGTAGTCTGAAGGCTGGAGGGTTTGTGGGGTCACGAGTTTGAACCAGCTGGAAGTATCTGGGCAAAAGGGAAGAAAACGTCGACGTGTCCTTGAACTAGACACTTAACCCAAAGGCTCCGACTGAGCAACTCAGCCAGCAGTAATGTCTGTGGTTTTACTGGGAAACAAATGTGTAACAAACCCACTGCAGATAAAAGTTTAAAAAAAAGATTTAAAAAAAAAATATGGCCATATAAATGAGCTCCTTGAAAAAACACATCAGATGTTGCTGAAAAAGAAATATTCATACTCGGCTATGCAAAGATAGCTGTGAATAATTCATATTCATGGGAGATGGTGCTATTAAAAGTTGTTTTGGGGCTGATTCCCATGATTTAATGTTAGCAAAGTAAAAAAAAAAAAAAATCTTTTTTCATTACGGAGCCCAATCTAATGATTGCGCTGCATTCAGGGTTGATATATTCTAAATACCTGCACCTCATTAGAATTTCCCATTAGGAAGTGTGATGCGTGATGCTAGCGCTGCTGCAGGAATCAGCTCCTGCTGCGCCCCGCTAGCGGCCACCGCCTTCTCAATAATGCATCGGGGAAAAGACCTCACACTTTGAATTCCTAATGAGAAATGTTGATTTTTACTCATCTCTTCCACATTGCCGTTTTATGTATTTCCAATGAGGCGTCTGCCGTCATTAGGCCCCTTTTTGTTATCTGTAAAGCGCTCAATTAGGCTCACGCATTTAATTTATTCCCAGTGATTCTTGAGTAAGAGGAGGCGGGGTTTTTTTTTTTTTTACAGAGCGAGATGATGGACTGACAGCCCGGGTGATCCGACGGCGTCCTCCGAAACCCATTTGGTTCGACGGCGGCGAGCATGACAGGTGCTCCAGGTTGAGGTGAGTCGGACGGAGACACAAAGATGAAGTCTGGAATGGCAAATCAGGGGGGAAAGCCAATTTAACCTCCCAAGTCGCTCCAATGTGTTTTTGGTTGAGAAAAGTGTCGATATTTTCTCATGTCTGCAGATAAGTCTAATGGAGTGGTGGCGGCGCCGAGCGAGGAAGAGTAAAACGTGCACGCTTTGCATTCATCAACAGCCAGCCTGCTTTTGTTGTTTATCTGAATTCTCTTCCCCGTGCCTACCCCCCGCTGACAAGTCTGGAAAGAGATCGCTCTCCTTCTTGGATCTTACAAGGAAAGCATCAGTCCTGACATGAACTTCTGCGTCTGCCTTCCTAAACTGTCGTTCAGCGAACTTATTCTACTCTATTCTATCATCCTAACTGGTGCTCGGCTCCACCGCGCTCGGAGGAGTTATATAAACAAGTGGTATCGCCGCAGCCCACACAACACGTTCATTAACACCGCTCGGAGCAAACTGTAGTTTGTAGAACCTCAAATATGCATATCAACTATTCATGCAGTTGCTGCACACACCTAGTCTATAATATTTATTATGTATGAGGACAGCACTGTTGCTCTGAGTGCTGGGGGGAAAATAATCATATTAAAAAAGGCACATGGTCAATGAAAACAGTTTCCAAAAAAAGTGTTTATTACAACAATTGTTTCCACCAATGAAGTACAGGCGGGGGAATGACAACAGACAACACAACTTTGTGTTGAGGCTTCGACCTTCTCACATTTACATCATTCCTTAGTCGCTCGCCGCATGAGGATGTGGGCGGGTCAGCCTGTCATTCCTCTGGCGACAGGGCCCCCTCGGGGAGGCTGTATGGCGCTTATAGCGGTAGGTGTGTGTGTCAGCGTCAGCCGATACGTCTGGTGGAGTCACGCCTCTAAGCCAACACGCCGGTGTATCCGGCGTCAGCAAAGCCCACGAGGACACGGGCAGCCTAATGCCGTTGTCAGTCTAACAAATGCTGCTGTCAGTCAGGGTGTGTGTGTTCGGGAAAAATAACCCGCCGCTCTGCTCAAACACGACTGTAGCAGATTAGCGCCGAGGAGTGCAGCGCGTCGACAAGGCGGTGTTTAGAGAGCGAGTGAGTCACACTGTGTACTCTCCAATCTGGCCCCCAGATAGCTTTTGTTGTAGGGGATGAGCACGCTGAGAGCCACTATATCCGATGACACGTACAGGAAAACGCTACATGAAAAAAGGGGACTTGAGCGTTGAAGTAGCTGCATCACAATGATAAAGGTGAGTCATATCAAGTCGAATGCCGATGGGCGGGATGTGCCGGCGTTAAAAGAAGTCTGGCAATCACCACTTTTTTTTCAGAGCAACCTGAGGCAACTGGCAGAGGTACAACGAGACCAAGCGGGAGGGCCGCTCGCAATAAACGCTTTAAACGTGTTGAGGACGACGTTCTGGAAAATAATGGCTAGATACGCCGAAATGCATCGGCAAAAAGGAGCAGCAGGCAGCAAGTTGAAGCTCACCGACGGGAGTAGGCGGACATGTAACAGGATCGTTGAAAAAAGCCTCAAAAATGAGCAGAGGATTGAACCTTGATCTTCCCGAGACAAATGTTACAGTGCGGTAGAGCGGCCGCAGCGTTTAGGCCTATGCGGGGACGCCGCCGAGATTTAACCCAGCTTTTTTATCCTCTTTAATTGGTCAAATCCTCGCCTAATTGCCTGTCAGGCCGTTGTAGTGTGAAATCGGATATATGGCGGCACAAAGGGAAGAAGAGAAGGGAGGATGAAGGGACGAAGAAGGAAGGAAAGAAAGGCAGGGGATGATGCTCCAGTGTTGCAGCAGGATTAGGCCTGAGGGTAACGCAGGCAGGCTTTCCTCTGATGGGCTGCCTAATAAATAACACTGAATGGAGACACACTGTGAAGCTACGCGGTGGTTAATTGAAAAGTAATTGCAATTCTCTCCCTCTTCATAACATTGACACATCCAAACGGATCCAGGTTCCCCCCTCAAGACGCCGATGTGCTTTCGCTCTCTAATTTGTTCATCTCTCCATTTTTCATCTTCTTCGCCTCACCTCTTTCTCGCTCTCGTTTTTTTTGTTGTTGTTCCCCCGATCCATTTGATGTGCCACGCCTTCTTTCTCTCTCGTCGCCAAATGCTGTTCGGTTTGACAAAAGCAAGAGGCAGCCCGCACTAACCCAAAAAAAAAAAGGATTCCAAAAGGGGGATTCTCAGTTAGATAGGTGCGGTTCTGCTTGGAAGGTTCTGCAATAACCTTTGTCCTCATACAGGTTTCTGGCGGATTCGAGTTTGGAAAGGGACTTTTCTTTTGAAAATCTTTTTTTTTTTTTTTGACAGAAATCTTTTTTCAGAAAGACTGAAGGCGAGCTGATAACTCAACTTCTGCAGTACTTTAGCTAGAAAATTAAAAAGTGTGACGTTTTGGTCAGACAATTGGTGATTAAAGGTGCACTACACAAGATTTCGATGTAAAAATATACCCACTTGAGACCTCATAGATGCGCCCTTTTTGCCCGAATGTCTGTCATCGGTATGTACGCCTCGCCCACAGGAAGTGACTCATCGAAACTTTTGCCTTAACAGCAGCGAGCGGTCCGCCCAGAGACTGCTGGACTACGGTTGAACCCCTTCACCGACCTCCACCGACCAATAAGAAGAAAACATTTACGCCCGAGGAGTGTTTAGTTTACTGAGCAAATTTGAATTACCACTCTTTGCCACAGGGGGCGCCAATGTGAGTAGCTGCACTAATGTAGCTTTAACTTGTCGATAGAAAGTTAGAGAGACAGTGTTTGAGAGAACTTTTTGGCTTTGTTTCTATTATCTTGTCAACATCCTCGTTCGACACAGCCCCGGGCCTCTGAAAAGAAACTCTTATATCGCGCCGTTTGGATGCTCCGGCAATTACAAGGCGAAGAACCCATAGAGGTACTGAGCTGTCCTGCAGCTCTCAGAGTGTGCAAAGCTCTGAACGCTCAGAAGTACGGCGGCGGCGGCGGCGTGAGGTTTGATTCAAGCCCCCGTCGCCCCGTCTCATGTTCTCTAAAGTATCATTAATTATAAGCAGAGACATTTCCTTAGGCACTCCAGGCACGGCGTGTGTTGGCTCAAACACAAGGCTGCTCACATCACTTTCACCGCTAAGTTGGTTTTCTGAGGAGCTATGAAAGATCTGCAGTTCGCTTTGGGTTATTGTGCCCTCGTCGACTCCCTTCTCACTCTCCTCCTACATTCACAGTCGGCACAACTCACCAACCCTCCCCTTCTCATCGCCTACTCTCCCTTCTCCTCCTCCCTCCCTCTTTTTTTCCTCTTCCCTATATTCCCTCGCCCCACGTTCTCTCTTGCCCTCCCCGTCCTCCCACTTCCACTTCTCTTGCTTCCCCAGAGCTTTTCATTCACTCAGGGCACGACTGCTATTGCTGACTGCTAGTCCTCCATAGCTCCATGCAGACGCCTCCCTAGTACTGCAGCAACCGCCCCCCCCGCCCGTTGTACTTTACTTCCTCTCAACCTCAACCTTTATCCATACTTTCTCTTCTAAATCTAATTCCGCTGGCTCTCTTTCATAACCAGTTTTGCCTATGGGTTGCTCATCTCCTGTTTTTTTAAATGTTCTTTCTAATGTCCTTTTCTCTCATTTTTTTGCCTACCTTTCTTTGTTAGTGTTTACAGCCTGAAGGACTCAATATAATATTTTCTTTGTGTATCATGCTCGCATTGGAACCTTAATGTAAAACCCTTCCAAAGGTTTGGCAGAGTTTTAGATCTGCACAAACTCGTTTTGAATATTTGAACAAGCCGAGGAGCACCAGGAGCACTTTTGAGGCCCCGCCTCAATCACGCCCGAGGTAAGATGAAATAAGCTCTCCTGATAGTTCTTAAAGCGTGGGGAAAAAAATGATTCAAATATTATTTTGCCTGTTGTCTAGTAACTAGGTGTCATATCTCACCGTGCGTAGTTCCAAAGAGTCAAGTAAATATCCTAACAAATTGTCATGAGGAGCAGAGGTTAGGACCCAAGCGCAGAAGCACACGGAGGCAGAAAAACGCTCGAAAATCCAACGTTCATAGAAGGCAACAAAAAACAACCAGGTAAAAGCTGGGGAAACTAAACGTAAGCAAACAGGAGTAAGCCCAACCACTGAAAGAGAGCAGAGAGGAGTTTAAATAGGCCACAACACAGGTGCAGCAAATGATCAATAATGAGCCTCAGTTCCTCGGGGGAGGGGGCGGAGTTTATCCTGCAGTTACTACTTCCTTAACACTAAAGACATAGCTGTAATAATGCTCTGCACGGGAAAAAATAGCAAGTTCAATGTCAACAATCTGAATCAGCACTATAAGATTTCACCTGAAGGAAGAGAACAGGTTTGTTTGCTTGGTGTGTTTTGCTTTGTTTAAATGTACCTCCGTCTCCCGCCTCTCCGTCTCCCACCTTCTCCCTCACTCTGGCCTGGAGTGTAAAGTAACGGAAGCAATGGGGGCCTGACCTGATTTACTTTTATTGCATTCTAATACCATCAGGTCCTGCAGTGCCATCTCCTGTGCTGTGTATTACCATGTCATCACTTATTCATGACAGCCTCCAAACACAGTGCCTGGATCCACAATTATGCTGGCCCAGCCCCAGAATCATACCCTGAAATTCATACACATGTAGCCCTGTTGAATCCAGTGATTCACTCTTAAGCTCTATATAGTTCTAAATATTTGAATAGTTTGTTCGCAAGGTACATTTGTTAACATGTGGAGTATCCGAGCGCAACCTAGCTTGTTTGCAGTTTTTTACATTACAGGTATTTTTTACATTACATTACAGGCATTTTTATCCAAAGCGACTTACAATAAGTGCATTCAACATAGGTAGGCAAGAGAACTACTAGTCACCAGAAATCGTAAGTTAATTTCCTTCCTAAACAAGCATCTAAGAGCAGAACCAGTGCTAAGGTAAAAGTGCAATAAGTTAGCTACCTACTTTTTATTTAAACAAATGATATAAATAAGTGAAGCAAATAAACAAGAGCTAAGACAAATAAGTGAAGACAAATAAGCAAGTACTAAGAGGAAGGGTCAGGGTTTTATTGCCTCTAGTTGGTTGTTTGTCCCGTTTCCTGTAATATGATTGGCTGGGGCGGGATTTGCGAAGGGAGAGGGAGGACTCGAAAAAGGAGAGATATACCACGGCCAGTGTAGCGTGACATAAAAAAGTAGGAACGGAATAAGTGATAACGGAAGAAGTCGTACCTGTAAGTACGAAACCACATGTACGTTACTGTTTAATAGATAGCAGTGTGTGCTAGAATTGAATAAGAAGCAGTGTTTAGGAGAGGTGGGGGACTCGAGTCACATGACTTGACTCGAGTCTTACTCATTAATTGTCAAGTCAAGTCATTAATTGAAAGAACTTGACTTTTTTTTAAATTAAATATTTGTAAATATTTGTAATTGATTTTCCTGTTTAGCTCAGATATTGTGTGTGAAAAGAGAGCTTTGCATCTTCTCGCGTGTTGCCATCTGTTGAAATGTGATTGGGTGTCACACACACATAACATAGACAACGAGAATGGGCAACGACGCTGTCATCATGGAGGGAGCCAGTCCAAAAATAATAAAATTTGGATACAAAGAGTATGTTGTCGACCAAGATACCAAGCCACAAAGAAAGGTAATGTTTATTTTTTCACATACTTGTTAACGTTACGCTAGTTTGCTGTGGAGAATCTTCTGCACAAAACATCATTATTTCCTGGCTATCTGGCGGTATCTGGCTGTATACACATTATTTTCATCTCTTTCCACGACTAACCGTGGCGGAAAAATTAACCCACCGCCTGCTGGAGGCTGCGAGGCCATAGTTAGTTGTGGAAAGAGATGAAAATAGTGTATCTTGAGTGTATCTTTAGCTGCATACACCATGTGTAACTTTTCAGGAAAGTAGACCCTCTCATCAGATAGTGCTCCTGGCGACCTGGAAAAGCCTGTGAGTTCCTCTGGCTCCGTGGGAAGAAAGACTTTCCCCCAGCGCTCTGTTGTTGTTTGCACAGCGGCCATCATACCAGTTTGGGGACTGTAAGACACTGACTCTGCTCCCGTGAGTATTACATCCAAGTTTTTGCTCTGAAAGAGTGAAGGGGCTGTTGTGAAGCCACCATGCACCCAAGCTCCATTCAGGCCTGCCACAACGTTTTATTTTATTTCATTTTACCTTTTTGACCGGTCTGTGTGTTAGTGTGTGAGTCTCATAATTACCCGGTTTAGTACAGAACTCAGGGCGGGGAAGAAAGCGCTACACACATTAGCAGCCCGGGGGTCCAGGTTCACCACGAGTACCACCTATTGCCTATAATACACACACACATTTGGCTGCCTAAAACTAAAACCGAGAAAATAGCAGATTAGAGTTGACATTACACAAACATTTCTCAGAGGCAGAGATAATCTCATTGGTTGAGCTAAACCTCAATGGTTGGAGCCAAAGACCTACAGCTTTTGGAGTGCAACTTAGCTAACTGGCAAACATGAACAGCAAAGGAGGAGTAAAATATGGAAATGGTAATGACTTTTTCACTCATTCATTCATGACCACGGCATTCATGATCTCAGAAGGTCAGCAGGCTAGCTAACTAGCTTACCTAGCTAGCTGAACGTGCAAGGCTAAGCTAACTAGCTTACCTAGATAACTTAGTATGGCCAGATTGTATTTTTTCAGTTAGTAGTAGAGTGCTAGGCTTCACAATATTAGCTATTTCCTCTATTACCCCTTGGCTTTTTCATTGGACTTCAGTCTAATGTTACAGAAAAAACTGGAAAAAAATGCCCACTGAAGTTCAACTCAACCAATGAAATTTTTCCTGCATCAAGAGCAGCTCTATGGCGTTATTTTTTGTGCCACATTGCCGAGCGCGCAGTGGGACTTTCCTGAGTGCGCAGTGGGACTTTCGCAAGCACATCAATTATATTTTGAAGAGAAAATATTAATCTGAGCAAACAAAAATCTGTTCTGTGCGCGCTCAACTTTGTTTGTAAACTCGCTCAACTTGGCACAGCGTTACAATGTGCCACAAAACCAGCCAATCACAGACTTGGGGAAAGTAATCCTGATTGCCTGTTTTGTATCCAATCAGGCTGCTTCCACAAACTTTGTGACCGCCCACTTTTTGAACGGCTCCGGTTCCGGAAGTGAATTTCCCATTCATTCACTACATTTACATTTCAGAAAATCCTTATATAAAGAGTTTTAAGGCTGGAACCAAGCCAGCCAACTACGAGATGAATCGTGACCATAAAACATTTCATTCTGAGCAAAAAAAGGTCGGAAAACGGAAGAAAAGGCAAAGGTACAAGACTGTGTACATAATTATTTTAAGAGTGAAGGAACTACTCATCCCATAAACCATTGCGAATGATACCTTTCCAACAACTTCCAACCTAACTATAGTTTATCGTGCTTCTTCTTGAATTTAACATTCGTTAATATTATAGTGTTTATATTGTTGTTGGTGTGTGTGTGTGTGTGTGTGTCTGTATGTGTGTATATATATATATATATATATAGTGTTTCATATAGTATAGTGTATAGTGTCATCGACATGGTACAGTGCTTCGTTCCTGACTGCAATCACCGCTCGGGGCGTCCATCAATGCCGGTTCCACCGATTCCCCACCAGTGTGTTGGTGAAGAACCGGTTGATCAGATATATAAGTTATTAACGTTACTCGTTTTTAATAAATGTGAATTCGATCCAGTTACATTCACGTAGCTAACGTTATGCTAATATTACGTGAGGTAGTCACAGCTGCATAGGATAAGCAGCGAGCTAGGTTACATTAGTAGCTAACGTTAACGTTAGCTGACAAGACGTTCGCTGGTGCGGTAAACATTTCCATGGTAACAGTGAGCTCCACCAATCAGAGACGTCGCTGTTACACTTTAGGATTGTGGGTAGTGTAGTACTTCTCCATGACATCGCGAATAAAACATGTTTTTCTCAAAACAAGGTTGAGGACTTGTGGCTTCTACAGGAGCATACACCATCGTTTCACAATCTAATAGCTTGTGGTGAGTCTACCTTGGATGGTTACGACATATGGCTAATAATCAAAATCCCGATTCAGAATATGAATGGGATTTTCACTTCCAGAACCTCACTGTTGAGGTCTATTAGCGATGTGATTGGATACAAAACAGCCAATCAGAATTACTTTCTCCAAGTCTGTGATTGGCTGGTTTTGTGGCACATTGTAACGCTGTGCCAAGTTGAGCGAGCGCGCAAGCAGAGTTGAGAGCGCACACAGCGGAGATGTTGGGAGAGGAGAAGACACTGTGAGCGAGTGCGCAGGTGCTTGCCAGCACATAGAGCAGAGATTGAGCGAGCGTACAAACAGAGTTGAGCGCGCACAGAACAGATTTTTGTTTGCTCGGATTCATATTTTCTCTTCAAAATATAATTGATGTGCTTGCGAAAGTCCCACTGCGCGCTCAGGAAAGTGGCACAAAAATAACGCCATACAGCTCCGCCTCTAAGAAATGTTTGTGGCACTAACTCCAGAAGCAGAATGGACGCGTAGCTGGAGTTACGAGTGCAAGTCGCAGCTGTTCACACCAGAAGGGTGTTTCTATCTATCTGTCTAGCCCAAGAATTTACTAAACATCTAATCTTATTCATTTTAGTAATAATTCAATAGCAGAACCGGCATGCGAAAGTTCAAAAGCAGAAATGATGGTCATCATCCCACAGTGACTCTGTCGCTTATAAATGTACTCCAGTGCACATATATTAATAAACAACAACAGAAAAGACATTTGTAGGTTGATCATCAAATATATACATATATATGTGCTTCTGTGGCGTTGTCAGCTAAAATGACCATCTGCGCCGTGGCCGGTGTGAACGTGGGCGTACCTACGCTATGGTTCCACTTCGGGTCTGAACAAGGGGTGAAGCTCCAATCTGCGAGAAAATATAGGCAGGGTGAAGCTAAAGAAATGCCTGCTGTCCTGGTTTGCGTGTAGGTGGGAGGAGAGATGGCAGCGTTGGTGGTGGTGAGGATGAGGATGAGGAGAAGAGGAGAAAATTATAATGGCAATTATATTATTATTATTATGAGGTGGTGGATAAAGAGGCAAGATATGGTGATGATGGTGACGGTGAGGGTAATGGCGCTGATGATGGCGATGACGATCATGGTGAAGATGACCTTGATGACGACAATCAGAGCAATTGTGACGATAATGACGGCGATGGCGATTTTGGTGATGACGAAGGTGATAATGACAGTGATGCTGATAACGACAATAAGTGGGACTGCTGAAATTCCTGAAATACACCCGCACGGTCAATTGCGGCCCCTCTAAATAAGCAGCAGGTATCCAAAGCGATGGGACACATTAAGGGGTTGTCGGAAAATAATTGCGTGGTGAGCCTGTAAAGCGAGATGTTCAGTTATGGAGGTAAGTCAACAAAGTGTTGCGATAAAAAAAAAAAAAAGGGTCAACGACTCGGTGATGAAAGCCCATTGGTAGGGAATCCTATAAAAACAAAAAGCTACTACATGGAGCTCCTTTTATATTTGCAGTCATAAAATGAGCATATGCTTGCTTGTTTTGGTCTGTTTGCTTTCCCCGGGGGAGCTCATATTAATCCTGCATCCTATCCTCACTGATAATACTAATAGTAGTTTGACATCTCTTCCTCCTCCTAAACAATTTATGACCATTATTATTATTTCAGAACAACAATGGTGCTTGAAAGCCAGTCAACAGGGATTGCTGGGGAAATCTATTTACAGACGTGTCAGTGCACATTAGCGCGATCATTTTAGAGCCGCTGCTGGAGCGGGGGAATCATTTTGGGTTGTCGATTCCCACTCATCTCATCTAGAACAGTTGCAGCCTTAGAAGGAGAAGATGTGTGTTATTGTGTAAATGAGAGGAACAGTAGCCACAGCGGCAGTTGGCCTTACTTGGTAGATGCTGTATCAACATGTTGGGACTGGGAAGTTGATAATCACACACTTTGTGCTTTGAAGTCGGCCCGAGGTGGCCCTGTAGCCGGGACAAGTTGGACTGGAACAAGCTGACCTTTAATAACTGTTAGAGTGGTGGAGGGTGGAGGGGGGGGGGGCTGGGAACAGAAAGAGAGAGATAGGAGACATAAGCACAACAGACGAGACTCATTCGTGGCAGCCTTATTCGTGGCAGCCTTATCCTCCCTCTCGCCACCCTCTCCAGCTGGGCCTTATCCTCCTCTCCCCAATTTCCCTCTCTTTTCTAGACTTCAGATGGGTGTGATGCCATCTTGGCAGCGGTATTAACGTGGCTCCTCCGTCTTCGTTTGTGCCACGAGAATGCGAATCGCCTTCATGTCGAACCAAGGGAATGACACTGGAATGAACGTCGCTGCTATTCAAAATGTTAGAATAATAGGCATTGGGGTTTTTTTTAAAAAAAGGATATTTAATAAAGTGTATGCCACTTTGATGTGAAGTCACACAAAATTATTGATCATCTCAAAATGCCACATGATATCACCCTGTGTGTACATATCAAAGCAGGGCCTTCATATGGAAGTCACTGCTGTAAACATTACATTACAGTCACAGACGCTTTTATCCAAAGCGACTTACAAAAGGTGATAGTTGAGACTATGTGGGGATTGAACCCACGACCCTGAGACTAAGAGTCTCATCGGGACAGGCAAATATGTCAAGAACTTTAAGAAGAGTCTATTACAAAATCTCAAAGCACACCTGAGCTCATTCAAGGGCGCAAAAGTGGGTCACAGCAACACAAGTTAAAAAAAAACAAAAAAAAAACACCACTCTAAATCTCCTCTCCTGCTGTTTACTTGGAAGTTGGACGCTTTGACGACAAGATAGCACACATTTAACACCGCCCTGCTCGAGAGAAAACAACATGGGGCTGCCAACTGCTCTGGCTCTGGCTCTAGTTCCGGCTCTCGCCGCATGAAGCTATATGTCTCTCCCTCAGCTGCCTCGCTAATTGTTCCCGGTGTAAAGCGGCTCCAATCAATGAGCTAAAGGACTGATAAACAGAGCATGTCAGGTGAGCCACTGCACCAGATCCATTACCTCCTCCAGTGCTCTGTACAGGCCACGCCTCCCGGCCTGCCTCTAACAAAACACCGTCGCACACCAACACTGATGATTTGTTGCTCTGGCATTGGGCCGCTGACTTAGACGAAGAGACACTGCACGGGGTGCTTTTTAATAGATTTGACGTGGCTTTTGAAGCTAAATGAGACAATTTGAGCGGTTGCCCTCCGACGGTGGAAGCTAGATGCTTCTGGACTGTGACCAGACATTCAGCCTAGACTTGACTGACAACCTCAAATGCCCTGTCAGCGTCAATCTTGCGTCGATTTCCAGGAGTGTTTTCAGGCATTGCAAATGAGAAGGGGACCAGGGGCCTGTTCCAAGAAGTGGGTTTAGTGAAAACTCTGAGTTTGTTAACCTTGAGATGAGGGAAACTCTGGGTTTTCCGTTCCAGAAAGAGAGGTAACTCAAACTCTGATTCAGTTACCATGGTAACTGACTCTGTGAACCTAACCTGCTCGCTGGCAGGTTTTCTTGAACAAACCCTGAGTTTATCCCTGTCTCCTCCCTCTGCTGAACCTGAAGCAGCTGTCGGACATGGCGTGTCCTTTCCTCGGTAACCTGATCGATATTCAAGCGGAAATAATTTGCATAGCCTTATGTCGGGAGAGGATTTTGAGACCCCGATTAGATGTTCTATGTCCAGGATGGAAGAGCTGTCCGAGATATAATATGCCGTTTACACTTCACGGATTAAGCTACCACCACCCCGAGCAGTCAAATAAAGACACCTTTCACTTCTTTATTTCCTACAAATACAAAAGCAACAGTTAGTATTTTTATATTTATACACATTTCACCTGTGACCATGCACCCACCTCTAACTTATGTTCCAGTAATTACATTTCTAGATCTGCCTTTCTAATTTTCCACCCCAAGTACACCATTTGAAGTATGTCTGGTCCAGACAGCTCAGATGGTAAAGCAGGAGACTCTCAGTCTCAGGGTTGTGGGTTCGATCCCCACATAGTGTTAACTATCACCTTTGTAAGTCGCTTTGGATAAAAGCGTCTGCTAAATGACTGTAATGTTTTTATATTTCATTTTCAGCTGCTGCCAAGAGCGCTTTGCACCCGTGGGATTGCACCTAAATGAAAATATTTTTTTTCCAATACCATTCCACCACTTTCTCACATGTAGGTAATATTATAAGAAAGTGTGGTTAAATGTTAAATGAATACACTACTGCATTCAAACGTACGCATTGACTCGGGCAGCGATTCTCTCCCACGCCAATTCCCTCTCCTTTACGACCCTTCTGCTTGCTGGTTGCCATGGTGAATCGTAGTATCGGACCTCCATTGATGATGGCTTTTTATTGTCGTCGCACACGCGCTTAACTCAAGGTGAACATACTCAAAATTGATTGAACTAACTCAGATCAGCCGTTCTGGAACCGAAAACTCAGACTTGGCCATCTCGGAATGAATCAACTCAGAGTGCAAGGTTAGACTCAGAGTTTGCTGAACCTGCTTCTTGGAACAGGCCCCAGTACTGTACATGCCACTGACGATGCACCAAAAGCCCTCTCTCCAAACCAACACTGCCACCTGTTGGCCGAGCTGCGCTACCGTCTAGAGTCAGGATTTTTTGCACGCCTTGAATGTAAATAATGCAAAAAAAAACTGTAATGCCTTTAGTCACGCGCAGTATGAGATGGCCACATTGCACAATTTATAATGACAATCTTATCCCTCATAAAGCCACTGCTTAACATTCTTATCGCAGATCATCTTCATCTGCATCTCGACATGAAAGACTCAGGAAGTCGAGGGATTCTCGACGCGAGCTGCAACCATACGGGGCTTTTCTGGGCCCGCGTCTGTGTGGAGTCAGCGGGGGGTCAGCCCAAGTGCAACGGCGGTCCCTCAGCGTGCATTACAGCCACATGCAAACACAAACACATCCGCGCTGCAGAGTGCATACATACGGCTGAATAATAGAACAGCCTGACAGGAAATTAACAAAAGAGGAGGAGGAGGAGGGGGCGGGACCCACTTAAGCTTCCACATCACATCTGAGGCAACTTCACGCCTTTTTCCCCCCAGGCTTAAGTACATATATGTGTACACCCGCCGCCCCACGTGCCGAAGCCCGCCTCGGGGTCAACCAAACGCGAGCTTGTTGAGGAGCAGCTCTAGATGAAAGAGCAGCCGACTTGGGTAGGGGGGAAAAACAGTCACAAAAGAACAGAGAGAGGAGAAACATTAGAGAAGGTGTGAAAGGGAAAAAGACAAGAGCGAGAAAGAGAGAGAGAAACAGAAAGGTGGCAGAGGCAGCCAAGCTCCCCAGGAATTATTGAGGAGCGTCTGTCGGTTTGCGCCTGCATCCTAAATAATGGATGAGATCCTCCAATGAGATAAAAACCAAAATTCCACGCCGTTACAAGGACATGGACTGCCGTGAATACTAACTACTCCCGCGTGCCTTTCATTTCGTTTACCGTGTGATCATCCGGGCACCCCCCCCACTCGCCGATCCGAGTGCCAAGCGCTCATAGAGTTGTGTATATCATCACCTGCCTGGTATAGGGGATCTCCTGCACTCTAATGAGCTAGCTGCTGCTCCCTCTGTCACAGAATAGAGAGGTGTGCTTTTATTCTTCCTCCCTACTCTCACATCACCATACTGTTCGCCATCACACTCTCTCCTCAACCTCCTGTTTACTTATTTATAGAGGGAATATATTACATGCAATGAATGCGCGGCGGGTCTGGTGGGCCCTATGGATTCTCTGTCCGGTGTTGTGCCTCTCCTTCCCCTCTGATCAAGCGTTGCGCTGGCCCACTGGTCAGGCCTGTCTGGGGCATCAGTGGTGATAACCTAGACGTAGGGCGGGCGAGATCTCACCTACGTTTCGTTTTGAGCCAAAATTGATTTTGTTGCCTTTTTATATTTGGTTTGTTTAGGTGCACGCCACCCAATTACAAGAAAACCAGGGCTTGTAAACAAAAGTTAGATGGACACACAAACAACAGAGTTTTGGTAACCTGTCGTCCCACCAGGTTAGAGACTTTGTCAGCTGTAAGTCCAGCTAAGCATGATGGGACTCTTTGCTGTAATTTCCCCTTCTTAAATATGAGCATCAGTCCAGACTGCGGTTTACCCTTGATTCATTTTTCTTTCCAAGCATGAAGAACTGCTGGCTTACAGCTGTCAACACCTGTCTATTAATACATTTTATTTTTATAGTGCTTTACAAAGTACGCGTAACATTAAAATCACAAAAGATACAAACAATACCCATAACCCCTTGCATTTTGCGATTGTTTCCTGTAGTTGGTTTAGATTACATTCTCACTCCTAGCATTTTCAGGCGTCTTGGTGTGTTTTGAATGACATGGTTCTCCCCAAACTAAAAGGAGTAAACTATAGAGAGCTTTCAGGTGGGGTAACGTACTCTCTAGCCACATGGATGAGAACAGCTCATTGTGTTTGCCAACTTGGAGCTTAGCCCTCGCAACAGCATGGAATCGACATGATGGAGACTGATCATTTCATCACTGACGTCTGGTCAATTTTGTATTTAGGTGTATCGGTTTCACTGACGAGAGACACAGTATCACTGTCTTCTAAACCCACCTGAATTGCACAATAGTTAATGTAATGTGGCTAGTAGTTGCATGTTAACATTAACATGTTACTGTAACGAGGGTTAGTGGCTAGGGCCCAAGAGAAGAAGCACACGGAGGCAGGCAGTTGAAGGGAAAAAGACTTTACTTGGGAAAACTCGAAAATCCAACGTTCAATAAATGCAATGACAAACAACCAGACCAAAGCTGGGCAAAAAACTTCAAACAAAGAACTACCAGACAAAAGCTAGGAACACAAACAAGAGTGACAAACACTCACGAGAACAAGCTTGCAGCGTGGCTGTGTCATCCAGGTAGTAATCTCAAGACCAGGGGCCTGTTCCAGAAAGCGGGTTTAGTGAAAACTCTGAGTTTGTTAACCCTGAGATGAGGGAAACTCTGGGTTTTCCGTTCCAGAAAGAGAGGTAACTCAAACTCTGATTCAGTTACCATGGTAACTGACTCTGTGAACCTAACCTGCTCGCTAGCAGGTTTTCTTGAACAAACCCTGACTTTCTCCCTGTCTCCTCCCTCTGCTGAACCTGAAGCAGCTGTCGGACATGGTGTGTCCTTTCCTCGGTAACCCGACGAAAGACGAAGTAATTCGCATAGCCTTATGTCGGGAGAGGATTTTGAGACCCCGATTAGATGTTCTATGTCCAGGATGGAAGAGCTGTCCAAGATATAATATGCCGTTTACACTTCACGGATTAAGCTACCACCACCCCGAGCAGTCAAATAAAGACACCTTTCATTTGGTCTTCTTTATTTCCTACAAATACAAAAGCAACAGTTAGTATTTTTATATTGTTCCAACAACACATTTCACCTGTGACCATGCACCCACCTCTAACTTATGTTCCAGTAATTACATTTCTAGATCTGCCTTTCTAATTTGCCGCCCCAAGTACACCATTTGAAGTCTCAGGGTTGTGGGTTCGATCCCCACATAGTGTTAACTATCACCTTTGTAAGTCGCTTTGGATAAAAGCGTCTGCTAAATGACTCTATTGTAATGTTTTTATATTTCATTTTCAGCTGCTGCCAAGAGCGCTTTGCACCCGTGGGATTGCACCTAAATGAAAATATTTTTTTTCCAATACCATTCCACCACTTTCTCACATGTAGGTAATATTATAAGAAAGTGTGGTTAAATGTTAAATGAATACACTGCTGCATTCAAACGTACGCATTGACTCGGGCAGCGATTCTCTCCCACGCCAATTCCCTCTCCTTTACGACCCTTCTGCTTGCTGGTTGCCATGGTGAATCGTAGTATCGGACCTCCATTGATGATGGCTTTTTATTGTCGTCGCGCACGCGCTTAACTCAAGGTGAACATACTCAAAGTTGATTGAACTAACTCAAATCAGCCGTTCTGGAACCGAAAACTCAGACTTGGCCATCTCGGAATGAATCAACACAGAGTGCAGGGTTAGACTCAGAGTTTGCTGAACCTGCTTCTTGGAACAGGCCCCAGGCACTGAAATGAGCAGAGAAGGGTTTAAACAGGCTGGTCCACAGGTGCACAGAATCATTGCTAATGAGCCTCAGTTCCTAGAGCTCTTCCTAGGAGGGCGGGATCCTCTACCTTGGCCACTACACATGACAGTTACTTTGCTAAATTAGCCTGCTGGCTAGTTAGCTAGCTAACAGTTTGTTCAGGTTAACTGAGCTGACTCTTCTCCAGCTCCAACTCAGAGTGTTTTGGAGTAGAGACTAGGACTAAAGACAAGACAGTTTACTGAGTCACAGTAACCTACATTTGGAGACAAATCTACCTCATCACACTATTCACATTTACTGAGAACATTACTGAATTAATCTACAGCCACACCACAGCAATCTTTTTCAGCTAGCTAGTTTTTCCGGCCCGGTTGCTGTGTATTCTACCAGCTTATTCTCCAATGGACGTCCATACAAGCAGCCACACAAAGCACACACACACTCATTCACACTCATTGCTGTCACACATATACACAAAAATGCACACACACAAATACATACACACATAGACAGTAATGGAAAAAGTAAAAACGGTGGGTTAACGAGGACCTCCAGTCAGTGATCACCATAAAGCAAACAACCACCAATATAGTCAAAACATCAACCACATTTTCATTAAAGCATTGCGACGTGTATGAATGTAATTTCATAAAAGGTTTATGTCAGCCTACAACGTTGGATACTCTTTTTACTCTGCACATAATAAAGGCAGGTAAGCTGAGTTAGAGTGGGTTCACCCTCCGCTACATCCATCCACACAGGACAGCGTGTTGACAGCCTAGCATCACTCAACCTGTCACCCAACTGTATGGGAGCATCACAGCCAATAACGCTGCCCTCTCTGTCACTACTATTGGACCCCACCCTCCTCCCCTCCACCGCCACTATTACCACACACACACACATACACACACAGAAGGCCTCAAGGTCGTGCAGCTCTCCCCTACACAGTGGCAGGGACCGTATCACCAATTCTATGCTGTAGTCTGTCCTCCAACAAGCCCACGTCAAGACACAACACGCCACCAATAAATTGTGAACCTTCAAAAACTCAAAAACCACGGTTGAACAAGCACATCAGAGTCTATCCACGTACATTTTTGAACATTTTGAGCCCAGGATTAGCTTCAACACTATCACCAAAGGAAAAAAAAAAAACACTTTTGAAGTCACCCTCACTGGAGAGAAAAGGACACGTCTCTGGTGACTTTGTCCTATAGCAATCGTATAATAGGTTTTAGAAAGATACTGGCTTATTATAGGAATATTAGGGTGGTTTTCTGTCAGATTTGTCGTTGAGACTTATTCAATTTCCCTAAACAGTCCAGAAGCCAAATTATTTTGCTATTTAATATTTCCCTGAATACTGAATACTGACTTTTGTGAGCCGTAAATCAGCCGGATTGTAATAAGTAATAATTTATGTCTCTGATTGGTAACTGTGATATTTTCACTGAAATTGAAATGGTAACTGCTCCAACTGAGGAATGTAATGACATTACTGTACTGCTGACAAAAATATACAAAATATACTTTTGCCACACAAAATATATTTTGAATGTGTGTCATCTGTGTGCATAATATACAACTCTGGCCATTTTTTGTATATTTTGAAGCATACCTTTAAACAAATGTTGAAGTGTATCTGATTTTTTGGGCACTTTGCACCAAGGGGTGAGTATTAAGAAGTAATAATATCTGCTGCACGCGCAGGGGAAACCAAATGAGCCCATTCATTCCAGGTTTGCTGTATCAGTCCTTACCCAGTCGCCCCTCACGCGGGAGGCTCAGGACTTGACAGCTACCCGCTACCTAACCGTCATCTCTCGGCTACCTCTCCTCCAACAGTCACTTTCTGACATCCATACCTGCTGCTCTCACATTCCCAAACAGAAAGCGCATTGATATTTTTAGTCCGACCTGTAACTATCTCGGTTACTACATCCCCGACAAGTTATATACCGAGGCGCTGCGCGATATGTATGAAACAAAAACAACCCCCCCCCCCCCACCCCGCCCACCTCCAGAACGTGATATAGCTCAAAAGAATGAGCCGCATGTGATGCTGCTATCTATCCGGCCTGGAAGTGGGGGAGCTGACAGGCGGAGATGAAGCCGCGGAGAGACAAGGAAAGGGGCCGGGAGGATGCTGAAAGAGAGAGCTTCACTTGGGCTGATAGATAACACGGCAAAGCGCCTCTAAGCGGTGACAATAAAGACACAGGCTGGAGAGAGGACGTAGCATATGTAAACTTTTTTTATAGGACAACCGAGTCCCCCTTCTCTCTCTCTCTCTCTCTCTCTCTCTTTCCCCCCTATCTCTTTATCTCTACAGGTGCCAAATAACCTCTTAAGTGGTTACAATAGGACAGGGAGTAGCCCACGTGCGGAGAGGTACATATAAAAGGCATTTATGAGACAACTTAACAACCCCCCCCCCATCTTCTGTACTGTATCCTCCGTCCACTTCCTGGCCTTCCCGTGGAGTCTAGTGGAGCCGGTAGAGTGTAGATAGCTATTAGCGCCGCGCGTAGAGACCCGCGGTGTTCTTTCTGGAGGCTGGTAATGGCCCACTTTGAGGCATGATGGGAGCTTGTCAGGTGGTCCTAATGAAGACAAAGCCAGCCAGGGGTTGTGGAGTAGGGGGGGGGGGTGATGCTCCATTAATGGAAACCTCTGCTGTCCTTGAGGGTTTGGCACGTTGGCATGTTGCATACGCGCATAAAGACGTCACGCAAAACACACACTGCACGCGCCCGCGGTGCCATGCACATCTGTGATACAGGTGACCCGAATACATTGTGTGAGGACTGTTAGGATTATATAAATCACTGCAACCAGATACAATAATAACGGAGGACATTAAAAGTTTACAGCTGTATGGAATCATCCTCTACATTGTGTGCGGTCGTTAAATGACTTTGGGTGTCTGGGTATCTGCACACCTACTTTTATGAATAGCGAGGAGGAATGCGTCGATGAAATGGATATCAAGGGAAGCACAAAAGTAAGCTCTGTAGCTCTGCCGGTAATGCAGCAAGTTACCCTCTAGTCCAATGAAATGGGCTGTAAATTCAGGGCGCCGCCACAGCAGCCCTAAATATATCAGAGATGTTGATGCACAATACTTAAAGTAAAAATCCGCCCTCAGATCCTCTTCCACTGTTATATATCGTCAATCCGTGGTGTTCAGTTCATTCCGGGAGTTATATTGTGATGAAGTGCTAACTATCCTACATTTCCCAGAATGACTTTCAACACCTCTGCTGGCTGCATACGTGCAATAGCGACAGTAGATGGATTTTTCCTTTAAAATCGGCGATGCGATCCTATGTCTGATATATGCGAAGATCTATTGATCAACAGAAACATTGCAAAGTGAGTGGCGTGGTGTGCCAGTAAGTCCATTGTCATCCCCTGCCCGAGAAAGTCACGTGATAAGTAGGCTGAGATGGGAAGAGGCATTTCTACTAATAGAGGAGCATTGATTTTTTATTTTTTTTGACTGCCATGCTATATATCATTCAGACGGGGACGTACAGAAAAATAGCTGCACTTAGGCAGGCTGACACACACACACACACACACACACACACACACACAGAACAAAAACAAACTGCCCCACCCATAGCCAATCCCCCTCTGAAGACCCCACGCAGCAGGTTGCAGCAGAGTGATGGAGGGCTGGTTGTAAAAGACTCCAGACCATTAGCTTCATTGATACCTGCCAAAGGGCCGGGAGGGGGGCGGGGCGGGGGGCTGACAGTAGACGCGCTGTGTCACAACAACATTATAAAGATGTCGCGAGGAAGCGTCGGCGGGCCGCGCGCTGACAGCCCGGCATCATTCACCCTGTCCTCCCACAGTACGGCAGCGTCGCAGCCAATAACCCTCCAGGGGGGGGGGGGGGCTGCTACTTGGACGCAATGGCAGCCAAGGACCCCACCGACACACACACGCACTGTGCTTACACATTGTTTACAGCAAATACCTTCACCTGAGGAGACTGGCGGAGCCGGGGGGGTGTCGCCATAAGTATTGTTGCGATACTAAACTGCATAGTTTATACTGAGCCTCCTATAAATCCTGTCATTCCTCCAGCCTATCAGACTGATGCGCTCCTCTCATCCTCTCAACTTGTTTCTTCAGCCTTATAGTGATGCAATGAATAAGGCATTTACGTCACACATTTTGGAGAGTTGTTCCCAGCAATCCACCTGCAACACCACATCTGAGACAGGGAGAACACATCGCAACATCGCCTCGGCCTAGCGCTCAGCTCCGGTTACGGTTGACTCTGGATGCGGATCCACTTTCAAAGGAACAGCGGAGAAAATTCATTTCAGGGAGGTGTGGCAATTCGTTACCAGTACACAAGCAGCGAAACGTGTTGAAAGTGGATTCACTCAGCTCCTCGCTGATTCGCCTCCTCCTCCCCCCTGACAGGATGAGAGGAGGCCTGGGGTTGGCGTGCTGCCAGACTGCCCCCTTGTGGTGGTTGGTTGAACTCCTTTATGTTTGGGTTGGAGGGGTGATTGATTGTTTGCCTTTCTTCACGGTCATCACACCTTAGCATGTGAGTCCAATTTAGTAGTTCTTGTAGTTCTTCTTCTTGTCGTTTTCATCATTATAGTGGAGCGAAAGGATCAAGCAAAAATCACCGGGGAAAAATTTGAGAAAAAAACGGGGATGCATTCAGGACCAGCATGTGTGCTTTGTCTCTAATCATTGAACAAATATAATAATAAAAATAAAAATAAAAAAGAACAACAATTGAATATTAACAACAATATAAACATATGCAGCCGACAATTCCAACACATGCAAATAGATTGTATATGGGTGGAGAAATATGGATTTCTTACATGTATGGGTTTACTTACAGCAGTTACATAAGGTATCGATATCTTATTTAAACATGCATTACTGTTTCTAAATACAAGTTTGTATAAAAAGAAAAAAAGCAATTTCAAGTAACCATGTGCCGTTGTGCCTGCCGGCGTCATGTTAGGGACCTCACCGAGTCCATGAATGGTGGAGCGCCTGCAGGGCCGACTCTGCAGAGTCCCGGCCTCACATTAAAGTTTCAAGCTCTCCAGCCTTAAAAGGAGCTCTGACAAACAGTGATGGTTTTATTATAGGGCTAAGCCAGACGTCGACAGCATCCATAATTCAGCTGTTTTCCTGCGAGTTCATGTGCCACAGACTTTTATCGTGTGTGTGTGTGTGTGCGCGCGCGCTCTTGTTTTGTGAGGGAAGTTAGGAGTACCAGCCAGGAGCTTTAAATCATGAAAACAGGTGTGTGAAAATGTAATGGAATCCTTGAGTGGATTCTGGGATAATATAGTCCAACAGCTTCCTCTTTGTAGCGATGTGGGAGTGACAGATTACTCCACGCGCGCGCGCTTGTGTGTGTGTGTGTGTGTCATTTAGGGCAGAGCGGGTGTGTGCGCCTATGCAAAGTCATGCGAGACAGCTTGAGAAATATTCGCTGCACAAAACAGGGCAAAACACACTTTACCCGACAAGAAAATACCTCCCTACAAGACTTGTTCGGGCGTTTCCCTTTAAATTATGAATTCATAAAACATTGCATTTCTGTTGAATCCAGACAACAGACTAGGCACGCAGTGAGAGTCAACGGTGGGGGTGCGGTCTAGTCGTAACCTCGATGCCAAAACAATGCAGGCTATATTGCGGTAATGATTCTGCCTTGTAATAACCCCCCCACTACCCCCGGGCGGGTGCAGAGATCTACAGGCCTTATAAAACGTTAGCGGTGAATCTGGCTAAAAATTACACTTTTTCATCTCTGTCAGTGGAATTTCATGTAACTCTGTACCCTGAGCAGTGGAATGATAGATAAGGCTGGCAGGTGTGTGTGTGTGTGTGTCTGTGTGTGTGTGGCCCAGACAGACACCCATCCTCAAGCAGGGAGAATTTAGAGGAACATTGGCTGCCTGCCACCAAAAACCTCTGATATGACACCTGAAATCACTCATTTGACTCTCCGTGTGAGCAATTTGAGCCGGTAAACCAACCTTTTTGCCTGCAAAAAAAAATAAATCATTTTACATCGAAAGCAATTCCCACCCTCTTACAGTCTGGTGAGAGCTGCCTCTGAAAGCAAAATAATGAATCCATTACAGCAACTTCTCCCCTCATATTTTTAGTGTGCCTCCTAAAGATGATGAAAAGATGGAGCAGAACGTAAAATGCTGAGGTGATGCGTGCTCCAATTATGCCTTCACAGTATGAGCCACAACAGCAGCACGTCTGACAAGCTTTCTGGAGTCATCTGAACAGCACTTAACCATCAACAGTGTCAACAACACGGGCAAGGGGAGGGGAAAAGGCGGTTTAATCTTGTCCTTAAACCCTGGTAAAAATAGGACTGGGAGTAGAAGGGAGGAGATTAGGACCAGGGATTAGCTCTCCATTTGTTTTCTAAGAGCATCCGCTACTCGAGGTTCAGGAGGAGAGGAGAAGAGGGAAGGAGAAGGGAGGGGAGGAGAGGAGAGGAGGAAAGGAGAGGAGAGGAGGGGACGAGAGGGCAGAGGAGGAGAGGAGAGGATAAAAGAGGAGAGGAGAAGAGAGGAAAGGAGAGGAGAGGAGGGGACGGGAGGGCGGAGGAGAGAAGAGGAGAGGATAAAAGGGGAGGAGAGGAGGGGATAAAAGAGGAGAGGAGGGAAGAGTAGAGGAGGGGATGGGAGGAGAGGAAAGGACGAGAGGCCAGGAGGGGATAAAAGAGGAGAGGAGGTAAGAGTAGAGGAGGGGACGAGAGGAGAGCAGAGGAGAGGAGAGAACACACTATTTGTGTGGCCAAAAGTGTCTTGTTGCAATGTTTACAGACTCCAGGCATCAATGAACAGTTTGTTTCTTACCTCTGTGTGTGTGTGTGTGTCTGTATGTGTGTGTGCGTGTGCGCGCGCGTGCGTGCGTGCGTGTGTGTGTGTAACAATGTACATCTCATTTGAGGAGCCCTTTATCCACGGGATGCTGCGTCGCGTCAACCGGGGGCTTCGTGTAACGCCGCGTTCTTCTTCTACCCCTCTAATAATCACACTTAATCACAAATACCGCCGTGTAAAAACGCCTGCCTTGCATAATGGCCACGTCAGCCTGCGGGAAGACTCATTTTTATCTCACAGTCTCGCTCACTTATGCTGCCTCGGCATTCATTAAAACCACTGGCAGCCGGCCAAGGAGGCAGGGGAGAAAACTTAATGTTTCAAAGCGGATCCAATCTCGAAGGGAGATTTGGTTTGGGCCGACATACCTAATATTTTCATACTGCTAGGAAGCGGCGGCTGCACACACTGCACTCTGAAAAAAACTCCATTAATTTACATTGAATAAAGTGAAGGATGTGGGACTTATAGTGGTTTAGGTAAAAAAAAACGCTGTGGCGTGGACAGAGTTCCCGATCGCCTCAATATCACAGGTTATTTCCATTCAGATGTTACGCAATACACGATGACGTCATGATGTTTCTACATTAAAGAGCAGAAATATGTAAGAGTCATATGCTTCATCTATTTCTCTAAATCCTCTTAAAAAGGTCACTTATGTAAGCTATGCAGCCTGCAGAGCAAACAGTTATATTATATATATTATTATATTATATATATTTATTATAATATTTACTACTTTTAAACTTTTCCCATATCACCCTATTTTAAAGATTATTTTCTGGCATTTTTAGCTTTATTGGACAGATTGCAGTGGAGAGAGAGATGGGACTAACATGCATTGAAGGTCTCAGGCTAGATTCGATCCCAGAATATCAAAGGTACATGGTAGGTGCTATACTGATCCACCAGGAAGCTCCACCACTCTTCTTTTTGATTGGCTCCATGGCTGAGTAAACATCACATCAAAGATTCAACTGATAGAAAGCCATAGAAAACCGAATGTACATGCCACCATAAAGTGCTCCTTGTAAGTTTCTACTTCCAACTTTAACTTGTACGACAGGTTGTCGCACATTTCAGCAGTTTTGGATGGAATTAATATCAAATATTTTAGAAATCTAGCAGCACAGAGCGACTTTGTGCTGCAGTGGAACAATGTAAGCAGAGAAAATGTGCAAGGGGAAATAAAAGCAGAATGAATATGCACAAAAAATTCGACAACTTAAAGTTAAACAAAGAGAGGAACATTGAAACAAACAACAGTAGTAAATATTCACATAGAATGCCAACAAATAACATATAAAAACAAAATACAATACTTTTACCATATATTGCTGACATGGCTTCCCTGCTCAGCTCCCCCTAAAGTTTAGGGTTTATGTTTCGGGTTTAAAGTTTATCACACAAACACAAACGTTCCCAGCCCTATTTACCGTTTTGTTGGGTTGTTCATGTGTGCTTAATCTTTCACCATTTTCATCATTCATCATTTTATAACAAAGTGGCTTAAGGAGACCTTGTGGAGCAGGTCACAATTTGATTGGCTCTAAATTTGAACAGGCCCGCCTGGTAAAAATTGATAAAAAACCTTAATACATAAATCATGTTTGCCAGAAGCATGCTAATTACTTAAAATGCAGTCAACAAAGAGTGTCTGTTTCTCAGTTCGAAAAGTTTATTTATTTATTTATTTTTATTTATTTATTTTATTGTTAAACATGTGTACGCTATGATATGGAGAAATGGTGCACAAGTTGAAAAACTGTTTTTCATTTTATTGTGACCTTTGTCTAGTCAAATAGCAATCATTATGTTTCCTACAGTTCATGAAGGCAGCAGTACTCAGGCAAACCGCACTACTGTTGGGCCTTGTCACTTGCCGTTCTGCCAGTCTCCGCCTCCACGAATAAAAGGCCGTTGCTCGCGCTGAATTGGTCTTCTCACCACGTCACCGGAGGAAGTAGTGGCCGCCGCCAAATCGGAGCTTCATTGTCAAGGTGATAAGAAATGCTTATTTTCTGTAGCTAATCGCCACCGTGTTAGTTTTCCGTGTTGAAGCGGAGCGTCCACTCCTGATACAGCCGTGTTTGCGTCGAGCCTTGACGAGAGAGGATTTTACAGAAGTCCCGTGTTCCCCGACAAGTGTTTAAGCTTCCGGGTTTTAATATATAAAAAATGTATTCCATAACAAAAGTAACGGGTAATAACGTTTTGGTATACTGGGCTGCGGAAGTCGGTCTTATATGCAGCATTGCACTGCCAAGTTATAATGTCAACATTATGGTGATGAGTCTGCTGCAGTGAGGACAAAGACCACGCGGTTTCTGAAGGCCCGGGCCAAGCCTGGGTGTTGTCTTGCCAGCTGAGTTACAGTACACGCTGTACTTTTAATTAATAGGCCAATTAAGTTGTCACCCATGCGTGCTGGTGAAGTGACGTGGATTTGCTGCTTTAGCCGGTGTTGACCGTAATGCCCGAGGCCTGCTGTCACCACCAGCCTGCTGAGTGCTAGCATGACAGCCTCCTTACGTTTTCTCATATGCAGGGAAAGGCCAAGCTTTCTTTTAAAAATGGCAGTTTTATCAGCAGTCGTACACACATCGTAGAACATGACTTAAGACCGTTTTAGGAATTGTTAGTGCCCGCTCTTTAATACGGCGTATATCCAGTCATCCAAGCAGAACTAATTTGAACAAAGTGTCCACATTTAGACTTGGTTCGCCGAAAATGCGTCGTGGTGGGCGGTTGCTAGCAGCTGGAACCAGTAACTGAAAGGTGAAATTTAATTGACTGAAAGTGCTGCTTGGTGGACAACTTGTATACCGAAATTACCAGAAGACACTGCCTATGTATGCATACATGTATGCCAATGTATAAGGCCTTACGTGAAGTTCTACGATGTTTGTGCCTTAGCCGAAAAGCAAGGCAAATTTAAAATGCCAGACTTGTGAACGGACTCCGGCGTGACTTATGTCTGACTAGCAACATGACAAGCAAAAGACATTTGCTGTGCTAGACTCAGGCTGGCTTGATATTTGGTACTGTAGACGACGTTTGCAGCCAGTTGTGCCACTGCTAACAGGCTAACATGGAACATTTAGTGTTTTGTTTATGTATGTATTTAAACATTGGTACTGTATATTATGTGTATTTACTGTATAAAGTGGATTGCAACAATTTTCGACAATAGGGCTTTTATATTGGCAATTATGACCGGAAGTCGTTTTTATTTTTACATGGCTTGGACGATAGGATTTTTACAAAGATGATTAAAAAAAACATCCCTACTTGAATTAATACATATGGGAAAGTTGCATAGCCACAGGGGAAAATGGACTGACTCTAAACCTATTTAACCTACCTTATTTTATTAAGAAGAACATTAAAGGGCTATATTAGGCAAAAGGGGCTATTAAAACAAATCCCTCAGGACATAACATTTTGAAGATTTGTGAATAGTTTGACCCGGGTACTTCCCTGTTCTGTATTCTGAACATGAAATCTTTCAAAGGTGACATTAAAAAGGGAAGCAAGGGCTCAAGCTTTTACCCAGTGGGTGGGGAATTAGTCAGTCAAGGTGATCACATTGCAAGGTCCATAGGAGTGCAGGCAGCTGTCAATGTTGTTTGCTTTGCAATGGGGTCGGGGGCTTCGGCATCTGGCCCCGCAGCTGAAAGTGCCAAATGCACCCCAATGACGTGAGTGACGTTCTATACTTGTTTCTACTGTAAGTTGTTTTTTCATATTTTTAATCCTACTTTATTGCAGAATCATGTCTGAGCTCAAGGAGCGCACCTTCATCGCCATCAAGCCTGATGGAGTCCAGAGGGGGATTATTGGAGAGATAATCAAGAGGTTCGAGATGAAAGGATTCAAACTCGTGGGCATGAAAATGCAACAAGTAAGTAACAAATCAACCTTGTTTGTTGCACTGTCGGCAGTGTCACAGGCCTGCAAAAGCTGGTGCACTTGGCGCGTGGGCCTGTAATTAAATCTAAGGTTTGATGTCGGCTGCATTCATAATAGTTATTGGTGTCTCTCGGGCTGAGTAGTCTACATGCACATGATCTCGTGACTCTGAGTGACTGCGTGAGCTTGTCTAGTCGTGACTGCAGCACGACCGATTAGCGCTGCAAGTTAAGGTCTACTTATCCTCTTAACATCTCCTGACCTCTGACCTAGTGGAACTGGTCACAATTCATAGTGGCTTATTTTGGAACGGCGTTACGCAAGTTTTTATGTTAAAGGGGGGGGGGGGGGGGCTAAATCAGTGGGTGGGTATTTGCAGGGTGTCCTTATCAAGCACTGTGGGAATCAGAGGATACGATGCCCCCAATATTTTGCCAACACGCAAAACCTACTGGTGCAGTGTAAAGTTGTGTTCATATGAATTGCACATGGAGTGACTTCAAGTAGTAGCATGGTTTATTCATTTTGTGGTTTGATGCTGCATTTATGTCATAACTGGGAAAAGAATCTAGCAACAACTTGACAGCTGCGTGCAACGTTTGAACTTGTTTGAAGCTGCAACGATATATATATTTATTTTTTTATTTATTTTTTTAAATAAGCTTTCACTTACACACAGTGAGCAATGCATTTGAGTTCATGTTTGCCAGCAAGCCAAACATTGCAATGTCAACCACAATAACAAATCCAGCCAGTAGTCGTGACAAGAATACAATTTATGTAACATGAATTCAACATTGGATGACCTGGAACATACTGTTTGGAAACTCTGGGTTCGGTGATTGACTGTAATTTCTGATTTCACCAGTGAGGAAATGCCTGTAGTCAAGTGTAGCCAGTCTTCTGGGGAAAGATCCCACCCACCCTTGTAGTTGGCGAGGTGAGCGACTTACCCTACCGGAGGATGACAAGTGTACAGTAACTTGTGTGTTTACCTCCCGCAGGCCTCTGAGGACCACCTGAAGCAGCACTACGACGACCTGAAGGACAGACCCTTCTTTCCTCCCCTCATCAAATACATGAGCTCTGGTCCGGTGGTCGCCATGGTGAGAACCAGAACATGCTATCGTATAACATGGTGTAGAGGACATGTCAGATGCCAGTTTAAGCCAAAAGGGCTCAAACCCTGGAGGAAAGGAGTGGAATCTGAAAAACAAGCTTTATTTATTTAATCTCTGCTGCTTGGCTTTTGTTTTTAAGTAATAACTCAAATGTTACCTGAAATGATAGTGGCAGCAAGCCACAGTACTAAAGCCTAGATTTATCTAATCAACAATCAGAGCAACAGACGCAATACAGTAGGCAAACACAATAAAACACAGGGAAACAAAGTACAAAACACAAGCCTACCTATATCCTGAATCAGGAAAAAGTCAACCTTGAATATGTAAAATGTTTTTATGCCATTAATTCAGTTTGCTCACTTGCAGTGTGAAATTGGCTGCTAGAGCAGAAGCCCGCTGCAGACTTGCAAACTAACAAACATCCCTCTTGCTCTCGTCTGATCGTAGGTATGGGAAGGCAAGGGTGCGGTGAAGACCGGCAGGATCATGTTGGGGGAGACCAACCCTGCCGACTCCAAGCCTGGGACCATCAGAGGAGACTTCTGCATCGACGTCGGCAGGTCAGCGATGCCACTCTGCTTAAGGCGCCGGTCTAGACACGGCCCCCTGCAGCCATGAGTACTGAGGCCGCATTGCTTCTGCCTGCAGATTGTATGATGAGCTCTATTAATACCTTTTTAACTTTCTCTCACTGCAGGAACATCATCCACGGCAGTGACTCCGTAGAAAGTGCCAAAAAGGAGATCGCCCTGTGGTTCAAGCCCGAGGAGCTGGTCAGCTACACCAGCTGCGCTTTCGACTGGATCTACTGAGCCTCACACGCCGGTTGGGCACCAGTTAACTCCCTCAAATTCCTATTCTCACACATGGGATAGAGGGGAGCAGAGCTGACTCGAGATCGGTGTCCCGGTGACAAACGACATTCCTCAGCTACGCCTCGTCATACTGTACTCGCCTGGTTTGGTTTCTCCGGAGAGCGACCTCTGCATTCCCGATTTCATTCCCTAGAAACGTGACATTCCCAACCGTCAATGTCCAGTTAATGACTTGAATTTGTCCTTGGCTGTTTTGTTAAAAGGTGATCTGCTTTCCAATAAAATACACAATAACAGTGTCTGGGGTTTTTCGTCCTCCCTCTGTGAAATGCACACAATGCATATTGACTCACTTCTAATGCATTTGCCTGCACTAGTGTTGCCCTGCTGACCTCAAATGGAAGTGAGGGTTTGGTTTAATGGTGCATTAATGGGTAATGTGACCCTCTCCACCCTTTCAGCCGGTTCTTCTTGGGTATTAAACAGGATTAGCTGGGGGCTATAATCTGAGATTGAGACAAAGTAGTTCTGCTCTGTGGTACACCAGACTATGAGAGGGCTCTGCAGGCATGCAAACTTGTCACCTTTCGGCGAGAGCCTGCTTAGTCAAAGGGACTTCCATAGAAGGACTATGGAGGCGCTTTCCCGAGACACGAACATCTGACTCATTGGATGCGCGTGCATCGACTGTCAACAAAAGGCAGCATGCGCAGAGCCGGGCGGCCCTATACACTCACTACGCAAATTGTGTAGGGCCCCATCTCCCCCTCGTGTCAAAGCGGGTGTCTGTTTACAACTTCGATGAGAGGATGAAACGGAATAATCCTTCTGGTCAGTACAGTAAATTGCGGGAACAGCAATCAATTAAACTTGTGTTTACCTCCCCAAGTTTGATGTCAGCAAATAACAGTAACGTTAATATGTGCTAGCTTGCAGTGCATCTCTTGGTCTCGGTCTTGCTAACCTAGCTGGGCAGTGCGTGTTTTGGTCTCGGTCTTGTTTGCTTGTTAGCCACTTCCAGGGCTGTTCTGTGTATGGCGGCATATGAGTGACAAAATCCGCGAGCGCAATTGAGATCACCGCGCGCGTAATTCAAACAGCCGCGCACACATTATTTTTGAGAGCGCTTTCACAGCACTCGCGCGCAGAATGTAACCTGCGAGGAGAAATCCATCCACGCAGAATCCGAAGCAGCGCGCTGCTATCATTGCTCTCCTGCTCGCGAAATTTTCACCTGCTCGCTCGCGAGTGTTTTTTCTTTTTGGCAGTAAGTGGGCGGACCCAGTCACAATGGTATCCCTAAATCTAATTGGTTACAGTCCTCTCGCAACCAGAGACAGCTCGCCTTCAAAGTAAAAGTTGCGCGTTTTGAAGGGTGTTGGCTGCAGCAGCGGTCAATTTAAGGAGAGCTAAACTAAATAAATAAACAAATAGCCTAAAGAATGAACATAATTCATAACTGTTATACAGTAATATTTCTGCCACTTTCCCATAACTGATTGTGAATAAATTGCCAAAGGGCGCGAACACTGGAATTATTATAGTGATTCATGTATGTATGCAATGATTCATGTATATATATTCATCAACGTATTTATTTGATTAAGGCTACTTAGGCCGAATCCCATTTCTCATTTTCACCCCTACCCCTCGTTTTCGAGTGCCCCTCGCCCTTCGGCTTGGCCCTCGGAACAGAGTCACAAGGGGTAGTGGTTGAAATCTCCCCCTATGAAATGGGACAACCCTTCAAGACCCTGATACGTCATCGATGACGTTTACGTAAACAGACGCGACGAGTTTGTTATCGGACATTACACACATCACAGTGACATTTGCCATTCATCTGATGGAGATAGAGAAGCATGGACGCTCGCGATTCGTTCACAACCTATACGTTTCACGCTATCAATCGATCAAACAAGTCATTAAATAAAAGAGTGGACATAACTCTTTTTTTTCTTCCATCAACCACTTCATAGAACATAAAGCTTTATTGTTTCTCCTTCCTTGTTTACTTGCGCCGATACAAAAAGGCCAATCACTGTAACCAATTAGATTTAGGGATACAATTGTGACTGGGTCCGCCCACTTACTGCCAAAAAGAAAAAACACTCGCGAGCGAGCAGGTGAAAGTTTCGCGAGCAGGAGAGCAATGATAGTTGTGCGCGCTGCTTCGGATTCTGCGCGCGCGCTCAAAGCATGGATCTCTCCTCGCAGGTTACAATATTGCTCGCGCGAGCAGATATATTCTGCGCGCGAGTGCTGTGAAAGCGCTCTCAAAAATAATATGTGTGCGCGGCTGTTTGAATTACGCGCGCGGATTTTGTCACTCATATGCCGCCATATCTGTGGCTTTGTGCCTGACAAAAGTGAGAGTGAAATACAATTATTACGTTACGCACATAATTTTAAAACAAGACAATGATTATCTAGTCTGTCGGACAGGTTTAGTTACAACTCTAGACTAAATGCAAGATGGAAAGCAATGGATTGACATTGAGTATTGATTAAATATTGAATTTAAACTGTTGATTAGCTGGGCATACTGGGAAATATGAATGCACATCTCTCAGTAAATAATAACCATCAAGTATTCAGCCAAGCCATAGTATTTTATATTTGAAAATGTATAAAAGGAAATCTGGGGGACCCAGTTTGAATGGGCCTGATGCAGCTGATAAAATTAATACTAATATTGTTGTGTTCTATTAAATAAATATTGTTTATACCTCATTCTGTTCTGTATAGGTCTACTTAGACCGACTGATGGAGCATACAGTTTTAAAGGAGGGAGGATTGTAGTGGGAGCACTGGGGTGTCAGGTGTGACTGTGTGGCAATGGTAATCCTAAAAGTCATCAGAAATGAGCATTTAGTAGTTATTTTTCAAAAAATATTATCCGGGGGTACATACTGCCGGACCCCCCTAGCGGGTCTGTGTTTTTCTCTGCTCATGCATCCTTCTCACCTTTTTCACCCCTAACCAGTTTGCATGCCTGACTCTGCCACTCCAGGTAACCTGTGGTCCAAGAACCCACTGCCCTTGAACATGTGCGCAGAATGAGACCATAAGGTTCCAAGTCATGAGCATCGTTTTTATTCAGTGTAAAAGTCGGATCTTACAAAAAACAATATCACCAGATAACCTTTCACAGCCATGCGGAAACAGTTTTGCAACGCTTGTAAACAAAGAAGCAATCCATTACAACCAATATTATGATCCAAACATTTTGGCTTTTATTTACAAATTCAAAGTCTATCAAAGCTTGATCACAGCACAAATTTACCATATGAAAGAAAACATGTATAGACACTATCAAAAAGATGTACAAACTTTTTAAACGGCAATCTAATATGTACCTCAAGGGTCAGTGTTAATAATTTCAATAGATTTATAACTATCAACATATACCTTTTTTTTGTTTAAATTTGTATCCAAAATAAATTTCGCACCATAACTTAACCCTCTCAACTCACAATTAGTTTTCAGACAATAATAATCCCAATACAATAAGTCATTTTTATCAAATATATAGCACCACAATGTAATGGTTGGATATAATTGGGGGGGGGGGGAAGGGGGGCTATAACATACAAAAGACCCGTGTTAGTATCCAAGGAAAAAACAAACAGCCGACTCCCAGTCTGCTCCTGATCTCTGCCTAGATCTAGAGGGATCCACTTGAACCCTTCGTGATCGGAGCACAGGGGGGGAGAAAAAACAAAGTCGGACTGAGGAACAAACGACAAAAAAAAGAAACAAGCTCAGCACGACGGTTTTTCTGTTTCTACATGCGTTCGGTTGATCAGTGCACCCAGTCCCGAAATCAAACTCGCCGCCACTTCCCAGCCAGTCCTGATGCCACCGCCCCCCCCCCCCCTTCTCACCTGAAGGCATGCAGAACTGACCCCGGCGTGGAGGTCAAAGGCGTTTATTTCAGATTTGGGGAATCAAAAAAAAAAAAAAAAAGGGAGGTTTCATATCTACAACTTACGAGATCCGAACAGTGTTGATTGTGCATTTGATTCTTTTGGGTTCATCTTGGAAGAGGGTAGCAGCAAAGTTAGTCCGTAAAACAGTCGGTTCTTTTGTACTAAGGTATCAGGCGGTTCGGTCAGCAAAGTGAGATCGTGACCTAATTAATGCTTCATAATTAATGCTTCATATTGATTGTGAGACACCGTTTTATTGCTCCTTTTGGTCTTAGAACCAGAGTGTTTTTCGTATCCAATCTAAAAATCGGTAGACAAAAATGGAAACTTGGAAAAAAATATATTAATCTCACGTCCCGTTGGAAATAGGAATACACGAGGCTACCAAAAAAAAAAAAAAAGACAAAACTCCACTGATCAGAACCTTGAACATCCAAAATGTGAACGTCTCACCACCAACACAGAATTGAACAAGTGGGGATTAGAAGCAACAAAACGCGAACCAGCTACACCAAAAGTGACACAAACGAGACCTTTTGTTTTTTTCCCCCCAATGGATGCACATGGTAAAGACGCCTTCATGGAGCTTTTCAAACCCAATGGACTAGTAATGCACTATGCAACCCTTTTTACAACCAAGACAAAGTTTCCCCAGAAAAAGAAAAAAAAAGATGCAAACGCTTCCTGAGAATTGAATTGTGAACCTTACTGGTAGAAAGAGAAATTTAAATCCATCGGCCAGTGACGCTATAAGTATCCTGCGTATGAACCCTCGCGCATACACCATTCTGTTAAACGATTCCATAACTAAAATTCTATTAACGTAGCGATCTTGACATTTGAGCGGTTGGGGGGCACTAGGAGTTTTAGCCTAGCAAAAGGAACGCGGGAACTACTATTGCATATCGTTCAAATTGGAGGACTACATCGTGTGCTGTGATAAAATTCTGTTTGGTGTCTAGTCTTCAAGTGGATCGCTTCAGGTCGTCGCTTGCATATGCTAAAACGCTGCCGTAGCCTATTTCGCGCTCTTATATTTGCTAAACGTTGCTAGCATCAGGAGGTAGTAGATAAATAGCTGCAAAACTCTAGCTTCTGGAAAAAAAAGAAGGGATAAGGATTCTTGGTTATTCCACGTGCAGGCGTGGAGTTGAGAGGACTTCGGACCAATCGGGATGTCTCAGCGGCATACCGTCATAGTCCTATCATTACATTATATATAGACTCTATGCATTATGCCACTTTTAGATCCCATTGTCTGGGTTGGATGCTGCCTTCGGAGACGAATGGGAAAGCAGTGCGTCGTTAATTCGGCGGCTCAGCTGAATAATGGACTAGCTTGCATACAATATGGCTCTGACATGAGAACAACCCCAAGCGATGAAGAACAAACAAACAAACAAACAAACAAACAAACAAACAAAAAAAACCTAAACGCTTTGCATATCATCTCGATGTGACGTTTGACACATTCCTTTCAACCGCTTCATTGAACGAGATTGCTTCGCTGAGTCAGATTCTCCCGCCGGTTTCTCTCCCGTACCCATCCGCACGACACTACAAACAGACCCCTTGTCCTCCTCTGGGGATGGATACGGTTAGACGTGGTCCACAACACTCAACAGATACACCTACACCTGCACACTTACAATAGTTTTTTTTTTTTTTTTTTTTTAAAACAGGCAACTCTGACTGATTCACTCCTGTAGTGCGACCTGTGACAGCGTTCAGGTGAGACCGATATATGCCGATATTGGCCTTCATCAGCCAATTAGTGTTGTCCGCTGCTGATATGGCTACATAAAATACTTTTTTTTTTTTGCACATTCAATTGCTCAATAATGCTTTTTGGAAATTAATTCTTCATAATCAAGGTAGTAATGTATCCCAGAGTTTCCCCCCGACCATTAGGCGCGGCGGGTCACCCTGCTGTAAAGAGTTGCCATTATCAGTTTCAGTGGAGAGTTTTAGTGTTTCCCGTGATGATCTAAATGCTGTTTCAGAGGCTTTTCCCCCTGACTGGAATACAATTCTGGGGGAAAACAATGAATGCGTGAAAATGGAAACCCAATTTCAGCAGCTTCAATACAAAAACAAAAAAACATAACTGTATCGGTCGAACCCTACTATGCGGGACCAGAGAATTGCCTCAAACTATGTGAAAGTATGCAGGTTCGGACAATGGGAATAAAATAGCATGTGCTAGTGTGCTCCATCATACCAGTAAGGTTTCAGATTTATACAACAGACCCTTCTGCGCAGTTATTGACATGCCTTGAAAATTTGTCACTTAATCATTATTCTTCAAAAATGAGGTGATTGAAAAAAGCTGGGCTTCTCCACAGCGCCATTCTTGTTCCAACATCACAGAACGAAGATATCATTTAAGTCATTTACACGAAGACTAGAAAAAATGGCTAAGATTGCAATACTGGCACATTAGACTTTGAGTAGTAGTTACCGAAGTACTGAGAAGTCTCTGCAGAACTGGTTTTAACTGGTTTTATACTGGATTCATCAGGAACTACCGGAGTTGCTTCAATGCCTCACAATGGGCATTGGAATACCTGGTTGCTTCGATATGTGCACTGTTCATTAAGCTTATTTCATTTCATTCATAGTAGTCAACTGGTAAAAAGGAAGGAAAAGTGGTGTGAGGGTTACAGTTTTAGGTGCGATTTAGCTTAAAATGTGGCCCATGAATGCCATCGTCACGCAAAGAAAGAGATCGCGTATAGGATCCAGTGTTGGTGAAAGCCCACCAGAACATATAGGATTGTCTGCTTTACTACGGCAAAACAAAATTGGGAAGGACCGATCTCTCCCAGAACTGCAAGAGACTTGTTTATTTAAAGCTGCACCAGGCAAGATTAACGCAGTCTAAATCTAAGAATCGCAAAGTGGGGCTCCAACAGAGGAAAACGCCCCAGCCCCGCCTTAATTGCTTCTCTCTATTGGCCCAAATGAAAATCTGGTGTCATGTATCATCACTGGTGGGAAGTCCACACACAGGAAGTGACAAATCAAAAGGTGAAATCCTGTAAGATGTACAAGAAACTTACAGGATTTCCGAGTAATGAAGTCCTTCAAACTAGTCAAACAGTTCATTCCGCTGCCACTTGGGGCCACCAAAGCGCAACGTTGCCAAGTGCAGCTTTAACATAGTAATAACAGTTATTTCTACTGCAGTCTGACGTGTCAATAAAGCCCTGGGGCATTCCTACAAACTCCGTTGTTGTTGAAGAATATTGTTCAATTAAAATGATACATTTGGGTTCTGTTATGTTGTGAATCGGCTGTGGAAAAAACGGCAGCTTCTATTGGAAGAAACAGAAAAATCATACAAAAATTTGTTAGGAATACCAATAACGCAGAGCAGCACTGTACTATTCAAAGCTCACTCTCTTCAAATCGCAATCCTTAACATCTATATACTGTAGTTCTATGAATAGGTCTCATCATACTATATGAATATAATCACTCTTATGCAACAACACACACATTACGTTCCCCATCCAGCCACCAAAAAATGTATATGCAAAATAATAATTATTGTTTAAGACAGAACGATTCCAAAAGAGATTTTTTTTTAAAAACGGGAAAAAAAAGAAAAGAAAAAAATCTTCAAGTACTATAAACAAAGTCAAAGTCCACCTGGCAAAATTGTTCAAAAGAAAATCAAAATCAAAATATACACAATTCTCTCTCTCTCTGTCAGCCTCTCTCCTCTCCCCAGGCCGATGGAAATTCTGCCTTCAGTGGCTGACTCTCAAAACCTGAAAATTAAATCAACAAGACAAAAAAAAAAACGTAAGACCTGGCTCAATAAATGTTTGTCACAGTTTCTACAGGTCTCTGTGCGTGGCCCAAAGTGTTGGCGGAGGCAGGATGGACTGACGTCATCTTACAGGACTTCCGCCCTCCCCCAGGAGAAGGAGAGGTTTTGTGTGGATCCGTCCCAGAGCTTGAATGTCTCTCGTCTGGGTGGAAATATTTTTTTTTTTGGGAGAGAAGAGAAAGCAGATTTGGAGCCACCCCGAAGGTGGAACAAAAAGAGAATGCCCAGACGGTACCCCACCCTGACCCAGGGTGCTTTCCGACCCCCTCGGTATTAATGGTGTGGGTTTTTGTGAGTGACCGATTATGTGCACACACGGCTACAGGTTAGAAAAAAAAGTTGTTAATCAGACGGATCTTCTCTCCAGGATCCCCCCCCCCCTCCCCTTTGCACAGATGGGAGTGACACTGGTCTATGAGTGCATTTTGAGGCGAGTTTGGACCCCTTGCATCCCGATCCTCGCTGGGTTACTGGAAGTGTGTCCTGTCCCGGTTTCGTCCTGGTGTGTGGCCCCTCCCCGGCTGAACTCGAGACCTCACGGCTCCTGTTTGATGTAGTAGCTGCCGGAGCCGTTGCTCTCCTGGTCGGATATGCCCTGCGAGAAGGTGAACTCGTCCACCTCCGCCGTCTCCTCCTTCAGCCGCAGCAGAGACTCTAGCGGGGGGGAGGGAGAGAGAGCGAGAGAGAGAGAGAGAGAGAGAGAGAATGAGCGAGTTGTGAACCTGCATGTCTAATACCAGGAACATCCTCAGTATCCTCGAATTCTCGTGGTTAACGCCACTTCCACATGCATAAAAACCATCACGTTAGCTACTTGTTGATTTCAGGATATTTTCCAGTGGAAAAAAAACAACAACATGCCGTATCCCCAAAGTAGAGCAGTAATATGACAAAACAGTGGCACTGGTGATGACAAACATCTAAATTCTAGTAATATGAATGAGTGCAGTTTCATTCTTGACCTGCGCTTACATGGGAAAACACTGGTGAGAAGAACAAGGAAAATGACAATATGAATCAGAATACACCAAAAAAGAAATAAAAAAATAAACGTGACAACATGCAGCATCAGCAGCATCCAGACAGCTCCGTCGTGAGGCCCTGTGACTGGGATTCAGAGGCGGCCCCCGTCAGCACTGCCTTAGCCGCCGAGGGCTCGGCGCGGTGCCAGTTTATCATTAGTGTGCCGTTACCTGGTTTGTGGGTTTGGTGGAGGTGGGTTCGGGGCCGGGGCCGAGCGGGCCCCTGGGCAGGGTAAGGGGGCGGACTCTGCTCTTCGTCCCCTGAGAAGCTCCTCCTCCTGCCCGCCTGACTGAAGGGCCGTCGACCAACCGGAATCTTCCTCTCTAAACACCAAGCCAGACTCGGGGTGAGCTACCAGGGGCTTATTACAATGCAGGGGTTCAATTCACTTCGTCATTGTTTGGAATGGTTGGATTGTATATTAGGAGGAGACGTTAAAATGGTTAGAGCTTAGGGGTGAAATTTGAAATGTGTCAATAAACCTTCCACCGTTATCACTTGTGCTGCTGATATGCCCATCTGAATAAGCCCCCGGTAAGCCTGTGCTCAGACTGCCGATGCACTGTTAGCCAACAAGAGCAAAGCTGTAGCAACTGTATCAACTGACCATCAGAGAGCAGCTGAGTTTCCACCACAAGAGTAACCGGTGACAGTAAGGGGATAGGAGAAGGAGAAGTTGAAGGAAGGGATGGATGAGAGACAGAGCGGCGACGCAAGAGAGATTACTCACTTTTCTTTTGGCCTTTGTACTGTTGGGCCTTTTTCTTCTGCTTGGGCACAGTTGGTGGCATCTCTCTGTTACCTGGAGAAAAAGCATCGACAGTTACCGAACATATTAAGAAATGTAAAAATGAAAAAGCATGAACAAATATAAGTTACATCATTGAAAAAATAATAATAAAAGCAGTTAAACATACTGAGACAAAGAAAATAAAGAATATGTGGGATATGAAAATATACCGAAAAATAAATATATGAGAAGAAAATAATAGAAATAATAGATGTTTAACACCAAAAAGGATAATGAATGTGACTATATCTGTGTGTGTGTGCTCTCTCACTCTGTGCAGCGGGGGGTTGGAGCTGGTAGCCCGTCAGCTGACACCAGCCCACAGGGTAAAGGTCGGGCGACTCGCAGTCCACCCACTGGTCGTACTCGTCCTCCCAGCCGTCAAAGTGGATCCTCAGTAGCCTGTGGACGATCCTCGTCACCGTGGCGACACACACCAGCCGGGGCTCCATCAGGTCGACGGCCTCCAGCTTCATACCCTGCCGGAAGCCGTGATTGGGAACCTCCTGGAAGACACGAAGGTAGCGGAGAGAGAAAGAGAGGTGGGATAAAAAAAAACATTTGGATACGAACGATGCCATTTGGGCCAATCAGTAACAAGATGAGTCATCCCTCCAGGTTTCATCAAAACATGATTGAAAGTTTGTGAACTCAATTATAGATTATAGCAATTGCAGAAATTAGCGTTTTTACCATGCAACCAAAATGAGCCTTTTCCTAACTGATATAAAGGATTTATATTTACCAATTTCATGTGTTTTTAGACGAAATTGTGCATGTGGTAAAATTAAAATAGTTAAAAGTGAATTAGTGCAGGTGCAAAAATAAGTGAGCCTCCTTTTGCATTACTTAAATCAAGTAGGTAAGTAGATTTGGCCATCAGTCCACTGTGAGACAAATAATATACAAATGCAGAGACAACATTTAACACAACGCCTAGAAGTGGACGTCCTTCTAAAATATCACCAAGAGACACAAGAAAAATATTAAAAACTAGTTATAAACCACCCAAGAATAACATCCAGAGATCTACAAGCCTCCATCGCTGCATCTGATGTCATTGTGCACCAGTCAACCATAGAGTAGACTGAATAGAAATGGCTTCATGCAAGGCAAGCCAGGAAGAACCTCTACGTGTCTACAAAGAACAAAGCTGCCTGTCTTCAGTTTGCCAGAGACGACCTGGACAAACCTGAGGATTTCTGGACGTCTGTTCTCTGGACAGATGAGTCCGGAATTTAACTGTTCGATCGGCAAAAAACAGACCAGTGTTGTCTGAGACATCACCCGAGATATCACGGTTGACGGACGGGGCCGGTTAGTGCATTCATATTTAAGCGCTTCTTGACAAGTGGCTTCAGATCAAATCTGTTCTGAGCTCTTGCTGCATTTGATGAATCTAATGAGGCTGCGGTCTAGCTGCCCCTGGTGCTGAACGCAGACCTCTGGTCAGACTGTTGACTGGGCAGCATCTTCTTCTTCAATTAGGCAAAAGAAAACGCAGCGCTGATTGTGACATGCCAGGGACAACAAAAAAAAAAAACACAAGAGCTTTTAGCTGAATTTTGGCGTATTTATTTACCAGTGCATCGCAATCACAGCAACAGCAACAAAATCTTTTCCATATCTGCCATGCTGCATCTGTAGGGGAATCCCAAAACTTGACCGTTCTGCTCCTCGAATGAACCTTTGTATATGTTCAATAACAGTATTGCGCTATCGAGTCGTATTTTGATATTATGGTATTCCACGGCAATGCACCGTTCCACCTGAGGGGTGGAAATGGGAATGAGAGCATAAGCCTGAATTAGTGACAAAAAGTGAGCTATAGTAGTTCTTAATAAGCTTATTTGAGTAATGAAGACGTTTTAGAGGGACACTTCATCGTTTTAGTAGATGTTAGGTTAAATATACTCAATACTGGCAGAGAAAATACTATTTTTTGTTGTTGTGGCATTTTCACATTTGGAGAGAAATATGTTATCTTGGTGTGGAGTGCCTATCTGTTCTATAACGGAAGGTCAGAAAGGACCGAGTTTTCATCATTTTCTAATAAAAAGACGTTCTACGTGGTAAGGAATGGCTCAGGCTTATTCAAAAAGTCTGATGAGAACGGTCCGACGAGCAAATCGAAAAACGTTGGGGTCTGCAGCTTGCATTGTACTCCAGAGAAGGCTGAGTTGATAACGACACAAGAACGATAAAACCGGATTTAACGGACACGGCGTTGAGTAACAACCTCTCTCGGTCAGATAGAGCAGGTCAGGTCAGATAGAGCAGGTCAGATAGCAAAACGGCTAGCTACAACAGTGACTTCTGAAAGTAAAGCGATCGCACTCCCAAACAATTCAACTTTTGCATCGTTTGGTTATAGCAATGTGCTTCTGTACGATATACATTGCAGTCCAAAAGTCTGAGTCCACTACCAAGAACTGTTTTTTTCATCATTTATCAAAAACCTTTAGTTAATAGTTAGATTTTTCTTTCAATGGAAGTCCTCTTTCAAAGTTAAAGCGCTAGCAGTTGGGCATTAACACATAGAGGACTGCATCAATTTAGACAGTATCTGGTATTTGAATGCAATATATGGTGTGACAACAAATTGAGAAAATGGTGTGCGGACGAGATATATTTCAATTTCATACGAGCATTTCTCAAAGATCTAGAAATTTCTATCCAAATAATGTATTCTTGAATAAAATAAAAAAACAAAAACGTCTTGGTTGTGGACTCAGACTTTTGGACCCCACTGTATCTAAAAAGTATTTCACATTATCACAGAAAAAGGGAGGCAAGCTACTACTTCAAAAAACACTGAGGTCATTATAACTCACTGAGAAGCCTGATTTGGAAAAAAAACAACAACAAAAAAAAAACAAGTAGATGGTGGTGAAACCATTAATAAGGCCTACCTTGTTAAAGAGCTTGACAGGAGCAGCTATTGAACCCGTTTCTCTGAGGTAGTCAAACCATTTAAATGGCAGTTTAGTGTACCCTGGGGAACAGAGTCAGTGGTAAGACCAAGACATTAGAAAGCCACAGGCAAGAGTAGATTGAACTACATCTAACCTAGAGGCTCCGTTTCTCTAAATGTTGAATTGGTGACAGTTGAGACTTTAAAAAAAAAAAGGGTGAATTGAGTTTACCTCTGGGGGGCGTGAGTTCAATGCTGTTGATTTCACAGAAGCCGACGGGGAAGATGGAGGGGGAGGTGGCGTGGTAGCAGAACCAGTCTGATCCGTCCACCGCCTCTGAACCGTCGATCCCGATCATGAGGTACCCGTCTGCCAGCACCTGAAAACAAAGCAGCTGAAATGACTCGGCAGGCCAGGCGACTGAAGACCGCCTCGTCTACTTCAGTTAATGATTTCCTACATTTCCCAGAATGCCTTTCAACAACCCCCCCCCGGAGAAGCGGTGTGAACTTTCAGCAGTGAGTTATACGTGTAGGTGGAGAGAAAGCGATCTTTAAAAGCGGAGAGCTGAAACCAACCCACCTTTCTTACAGTGGCTACACATATAGCTGAGAGATTGAGGGGGTCGATGGCCTCCAGCTTCATCCCGTCCTTGAACCACTCCCCGCTCTGGTCCACATCTTTCACCTGACATGGCAATACAAAACATATAAGCATTTTAGGGAATTGTTTTATTTGAATGGTCCATTTATCTGACCACAGAAACCCAAAATCCATCCTCCAGTTTATGAAGCGATGTTGAAATTTATCTCGTCTTGATCCCCTCGAGGACGCCGATTTAAGAACCAACCACGTGATATTACCAGATCCACAAGAGAGCTATGACGACTGACCCTTGATCTTTACGTTTTTTTCCCCGAACAACAGGAATGTAAGCCCTTTATTATTTTGGAAAAGTTGAAAAGAAAACTGATATATGTTCACCTTCTGGAACAGTTGTGAAGGGGCATCGACTTGACCCTCCATTTTCTTTGTGACATCTGAAAAATAAGAAATCAACATATCATCATGCCTGTAGTGAAAGTACTTCAGCAAAGCACCTCCATAAGCATTCGGTCAGTGACATGATTTCTGATATTTTAGCTCTGTGCTCACTTTGGACATGAAATTATATAAAGAATCAAATGTTAATTGTCTTTAACTTTGAAAACAATAAAAATTAAGAGGATAATGTAAACCATACTGAAATGATGCGTTCCAAACCCACCAGATCGTTTGAAGCGGTGTCCGATGCTGCGCGACCAGCTGATGTTGTGGATGAGGGGGCTGTACATGTGGCACCAGAAGTCATCGGAGCCGTCCTGGCTCTCCTCATAGACCAGCCTGAGGCGACCACCGATCACCTGCTCCACCAGCGCCACCCGTGTCCGGCACAGGTGGTTCTTATCCACCACCTCCACCCGCATCAGCTTCTTGAAAGGGAACTGGATGCTCTCATGTACCTGAGGGAGGAAAAGGATCCATATCAGCAAGTCAGTGTTGTACCTCCGGTATGATGGATATGACGAAGGTTGTTTGATTACATATTTATAGTAGAATTCATCAATACTGCACAGGTTGTGTATGGGAAGTCTAATGTGATATTTTGATTGGATTCTGTCAAGTAGGCAAGAATATGCTCATTTGTATTATTATTATTATTATTATTATTATTATTATCTTCATGGGTTTCAAAAATATCAGTATCTGCTTTCAAAATCCCATTAGATGCTAGTAAATTACAGGTGTCTGTGCGCGTTTCTCACCTTGGCAGCAAAATCAGGTGGCAGTGTTTTAGCTCCAGTGAGACGCTTCACGAGAAAGGCTTTCCAGTTAGAGTACTTATTCTGTATGGCTACGTGGGAAATACAAAACAGCAACGATTAGCATGAACCACCACAGCACATAGAAAATTCAATGGATCGTTCACTCTTTAAGAGGCTGTGAAGAATTTGCCTACGACTCAGCTGGAGTAGTTAGCCAAGCTAACATTAGCATAGCAACCCTCGGGGACAGTAGGTAGGGCAAAGTAAACAAGCAGCCTCGATCACATCCTTATTCCCTACATGTCCTTTTGGCTTACCTTGTATTTGTTGACTATTCTCGAGTGGTTATCTTATAGGTGGCTAATCATATTGGAAATGTTGCCTCCTTTTGCTGATACTTTGTTGTTGTTTTTTTTTAACAGCATTTCTGGTTTATTGAATAGAGTACAGTGAAGAGTGACAGGAAGGAGGGGGGAGAGAGGGTCAAAAGGTCCCAGATTTGGATGTCATGGTTACATGATATGCACCGTAGCCCACTGAGACACAAGGACACACATTTTGCTGCTACTTTTTTTCCTGGCATTTTCCAGAGACTGGGTGACCATACTCATTCCCTCTTGTATCCTTCTGAAAGCTGAACTGATGATAGCAGAACTGCGCTATGCTGTCATCTGAAAAAGGCAGGAATCACGGCGGCGGTCTGTATTCCATATATTGGCCCGCCCCTCACAGGAGTAAGACTCACTTTTTGGAGGTACGAGGGGCTTGCCGCTAGAAGCGCACCATCCCACCGGGTGGACCTCCGGGACGCAGAGATTACACCAGTAGTCCTTGCTGGTGTCATTGTCAAAGCCCTCATACCGCAGGAGAGCCTTGAACCCTGGAGAACAATAGGGAACAGCAGCACAGTCAAATATCATGTTTTATAATCACTCTTTAAAACAGTAAATCTACTGTGGAATTACAAAACATAATTTAAAGGGGCAATAAGTAAGAATTTTACTGCCCCATAGCACCAAATGACCATAATACATCTGCAGGGGGTTAATACGGGTTACCTGCTAGTTTGATGATTGCTGCTATCCAGTACACCTTCGTGGAGAGGTTGGTGTCGGAGTTGAGGACTTCAACCCTCACCCCTTCTTGTATGTCTCCCCAGCATGTACCCATAGGGGCCTGGAGCACAGATGCGTCAGGCAAATTGACGTTATTCAGCCAACCAATCAGCCAATCAAATGGTCGCTATCTACCAAGGAAGAGGTCTTGGTCTGACTCCAGTTTTTACTTACATGCTTGAAACAACTGACCGGAGCTCCGATTGTGTTATTGCTACAGATGTATCGGCCCCAGTCAAAGCTTTCAACAGGGACTACTGAGGGAAATAAGAAACAGTGTGAAGTTGAAGTTATCTCCCCAACAGAGCAGCGCTGCTACCCCAAACATCATTAACCACCGTTATTGTGCTTTGATGACATACCAGCTTTTGATTTGGTCTGGTTCGGTTGACTTGCTTGGTACTGGGCTAAAGCTGCCAACTTTGCTATGAGAGGCTGTTTCTGTAAGACCTTTGCCTTTTTTGTTGGTGGTTTGCCCTTAAAAAAAACAAAAAGAGGACATCAATATTTAAGTATGTACAGATTTATACCCAAGCCACTTCCACTTCCACAAGGTCCATGATGCACATTCCCTCTATGCCCAGGGTTTTTCCCGGCATAGAAGACCGCTTTGAATGAGATTTCCCCATATTCTATTTTTGGTTGCTATACGGTAGTCCAACCAGCAGACCCACAGTCATGAGCGCTGTTGCACCAACTCTCACAATGCAGAAGTCAACTGAAAGCAATAAGCAGTGATCAGCGAGATGTGCCAAACTACTGCTTCAAAACCAGGTGACGGCGAGACGAAAATACTACCCAACTTTGGGCCAAAGTTAAATAGCAGACTCGTTTGGAGAAATGTTCTCACTCCGAGAGGAAACAGGTTATCAGATAAAATAGAATGGATATAACTTCTACTAGTATGTTCCTTTGATTACTTGGTATAATCATACAGTTAATCAACAAAAACTGTCAACAGCAACATTGAAATGATCAAGATACTGTTTTATGCCTTTGATTGAACATGTATGCTTTGTATATTTTGTCAAGTACGTTAAAACAAATAACAAGGGTCCATGTTCATGATACAGAGGGTTGACTTATCGCGTTTGGTGGCCCACACAAGTACAAACAAAGCCCTTTTCTGAGCCAGGAAAAACCCTGTATGCCTCCCTTACGCAAAACATACTATAAAAACATTAAGATCCTGTACACAAGATCCAGACAAACTGCAATGGAAATCTGAGCATTTACCTGGAGTCGTGCCAAGATGCTAGCTTTTTTGGAATTTGAGGAATAACTCCTGGAGCAGGACACACTGCAGAAGCGCTTGGTTTTGGAGTAGAAAGCATCTCGTACTCCGACCATCCCACACATCTCGCAGGTGGCTGTGAAGCAAACGCCACAAAACACATCATGCTAATGTCTTAAAAAACATTAGGCTGGTACATGCTGGTGAGTCTGTGAGTTACATACTATAAATTCAGACCAGAGTATACTCATACACAGAGCAACTTCCAGAACTGTACTGACCCATTCCAGCCTTGCCGTCAGGGTAGGTGTAGACTTGTCCATTGTTCTTGATGATGGGCAGGCTGGCAGGGATGGAGGGCACCACCTCATCCTCACTGTCCTCTGAGCTGGAGCTGCTGGTGGACTCCTCGCTGCAGCTGTCATAGCCATCAAACATCCCAAACGAGTCTCTCCGCTTACGCTCTGAACGTGGGGTGCGTTCAGCCTTCACAAACAAGACAATCACAGAAAGGAGGCGTCAGGTGGGAATGAATGGGACCAGTTTGCAACTGATTACAACCAGACAGCTTAGCGGTCTCTTTGGGAAGCTGGCTATGGCTGCACACAGATTTCTGAGTAACTTGGAAATGTAAATCAAAAAGTTTAGGTTACAAAAATATCGCAGTTGAAGCTGAAATTGAAGTGAGCATTGCCCCTTTTGTCTACAGGATCCGGAACACTGTTTCAATCATATTTGCCATGCATTTATTGGCCTAAGGTAGCTATTTCCTCATCTAAGCATCATAGGAACAGCTGACTTGTCTGCCTTGCTATGTTAAAGGGAGCATCCTAAACTGGCTGTTTAACCGTTTAATACTGTGCCACCAACTAAGCCGAGGCAACGTACCAGTCACTAATGAGATAGAATGCAAAACTTCACATGATACAAAAGCTAACTAGTTAAATGGAAGAGAGGGTCGGCCTTATCGGAGTTAGCTCCTGGTGCTAGCTAGCGTTAGCACAGCTAGTTAGCGGAAACCTGTTTTTCCAGTTTGTATTCACAACAACAAAGCATACGTTTTCAATTAGGTAGCAAACTACCACCAGCACAAATAGGTGAAAATTAAGGGCGAAGATATTTTACTTCAGCACTTTGGGATTTTAGTGAGCTTCCCAGGTTTTAGCTAACGTTACCTAGCTAAACCACTAGCTAGCTACCATAAACAGATAACAACAAAGGAGGAGCGCTAGCCTAGCAAATCCTCTGTAATCGGAGCCTTACGGCCCTAAAATCTTACAAATTTACTCACCAAATCCCTTGTGTCCTCCATCAGCCCTTCATATAGATGATGTTCTAGTCAACTGGGCTGCCTAATACGAATAAAACCCCTAAATTGGGGATGTATTTGGCTTTGAAATACCAAAGTCTAAAAATGAATACTACCAAGCAGGATATCAACAAATTACTCCGCTGCTTCTGCGCATGTGTGAGCGTAACCTACTTTCATGTGATTGGTCAGTCCTGAATGGAGGTCATCGACTGATGCAGAAAACAACACTACGCAATGAAATGAATGAATTACTTAATATACCCTAATATATGCTAACCTATGAAGGTGGGTGAAGTGAATTTAGGTTAATTTACCTTCCACTAAGTCCCTAGTTCAGGCAATAGAGCAAAGTACAGTAGGCAAGAAAGAGTTTGGGAACCCTTTTGAATTACCTGCATTAATGGCTCCTAAAATACATCTGCATCTAAGTCATAACAAGCGATAAACACAATGTGATTTAACAAATAACATATCTTTATTGAACATATTCTTCAAACATTAACAGCCAAAGCTGATAAAAGTATGTGAACCTCTAGGATAATGACTTCTATGAAAGGGGGTAATTGAAGTCAGGTGATCCAATCAATGAGATGACATTCAGGTGTGGGTTAGGTGGTTTTTTCATTATAAAAACCCCAGAGACTTTGGTAGAAGTACAAATTTGTGTTATTTGTTAAATCACAGTGTTTATCTCTTGTTATGACTTAGATGCAGATGTATTTTAGCTGAAGCTCAGACCATAATTTAGGAACCATTTATACAGGAATGGAGGTAATTCAAAAGGGTTCCCAAACTTTTTCTTGCAACTGTATACTGCATGCACTTATTTGACATCTAAACATTGCTTTTCATCATCTATACTTAGAAATGTACACTTATGGTGTTGTATGCAGTGTTTCAAAGTGGAAGACGCAACACAATGTTTAAGACATAAAATAAATCCTTTATTAAAGTGCAACCTATTAAACTTCTGCAGACAAACCAACAATATCTCCTGTCCATTACTGAATATATGTAACATTTTCCTATTGAGAACCACATTCAGTAATATATTTTCATTTCCACAACATAAGTAACAGCTGAAGCCCAATATGTAGGCCTTTAACTCTTAAATTTACATACAAGGAGGAAAATAAAGCAAAACGCAAACAAAAACTGAACCGCATTAGCCACAGACCAGCTGCTTTCTGGTTCCAGTGACCCGTATCACAGTGCTTAAAATATCAATAATAATAATAATACTGGCATTCTGTTGTCTGTTCCCCTCTTCACTTCTTAGTAACCGAACACAAAACATAATAAAGCAAAGCAAAGCGGCATTAGGCATTACAGAACAGCGTGAAAGGCAAAATATAAACTGAAGCGTTCATCCCGTATTTGAGTAACAACAGTAAAATGAATATGGCTGGAAGAACTGTGACACCAATTATCAAGTAAGTAAGGCTTCTTGATGAGGATTCATGTGGTTGGGTCAGGTAAGGAAATGTCCACTTCACCCCACTTGGATTGATGCTGAGGAGTGGATGGTCAGTGCTGGAAGCTGAAAGAGAGTGTTTGATCCCATACTCAAACATTTTCTCTTAAAAAGGAAAAAGCAACCCTAAAAAGTGCCAATGTGACCTATTGATTATACACTTCATATTTCCAATGTAGCTACAATGGCGTTTAATGGGAGAACATTTTTCAGCGATTTAAAACATCAACAGCAAATGTCAGGATTTGATGTCAGTCACTCAGAGGGCTGCTTTCTAGACACCCCATTTTGATGAATAATCATACAGGGAGAACTCCATCATACAAGAGGAGACAATTTCTCAATAGAGAGAAAAAATGACTTCCTCTTCCAGTAATCACATATATTCATTAATGTGCTTTTACTTGTTTTACAAGAAGTAGAATCCAAACATTTGGGGTATATAGTCAAATTAAGAGAAAAACATAGAGCTCACTGTATAACAGTATAATCACATCTAAGGGTGGAATGTTCCTTTAAAATAGATAATGGTTCACATTCTTGAAATTTTGTACAAATTGGTAATATTATTGTTCATCAAAAAAGGAAACAATACCTTGATATTTATGTCTTTGGTCTCAGAGCAGCTCATCCTCTATAATGTCATCAACGCTTCCTGAGATTGAGGCGACTTCTGAAATACAAAGAGAAAAAACTTGAGTTAATGGACATTAAAAAAAAACCCATCATGCCAGCAATCTGAACCACTTGAGTGAACTATCCCCTTTCATTTTTGTCCACCGCAGTGAAGAAGCCTTGTAGCAACCAATGATTTAATCACTGTCAAATAACATAACTTATCAAAATGTAATAAAAATGTCCCTCGAATTCGGTTAAGGTACATCTTTAATCATCATGTTATGTAACAATGGGATTGTATTACATTATCCGGGAATTCATTACAAGTTTTATTACATGTTCAACCCCTTTAGAGGTACACGTATTTCGATTTTGACATTACAACATCCAGCAGTTACTTGATTATCTGTTGCCACAAGCCTCCGGTATTTGAGTACCAGCACCACCCGTGGCATCTCAGAGGAAGTGCATTGGAATGGATGCATCGGTTACTCCTAATACACCAATACCGTAATATTCCTGGATCAGGTGTGTCAAAGGACTATAAGAGATAGTGCTTCCTAATGTGTTGCGCCCTTGTAGAGATGACCCGTCATGTGAAATTAGGAGTTCACAGTTCATATTCACCTTCACATTCATAAGTTCTGCACATCACTGAGAGATGCTCTGGTGAAGGGTCCATTTGCCACCCCAGCATCTCCTGCTGAACCGAATGTGACTGAGGCTCTTTGTGTTCGTTTCCTGGTTCGATCTGAAAAGCACTACCCCCTGCATCATAACAGACTGGTCTCCTCGGTTGTGGCATCGTAGCATCTTTGATCTCATCTTCATCTGATCTATTTTGCAGATCCTCGGTTTCCTCATCTACTCCTGCTCCGTTTTGGTCACCATTCCCCCACTCTTCCACCCCACTTAATTCTACCATAAGTGTGTGTGGCAGTGGTCCTTTTCTTTTCCGTTGATCCTGCTTCGCGCCATCAAGCTGAACTTTGTCTCCACCCGGCTCCATAAGTCCTATGTAAACAACATCACTGCTACTGCCAGTATTCCCACTAAGAAAGCTGCTATCGCTCAGCGTAATCACACTGCGATCCATAAAATTACTGCCTCCAACTCCTCGACTGTCCTCTTCAACTTCGTCCTGCTGACTATTCTCTGCATCCTCTTCGCCCTGGCAAGAGTCGTCGCTTGTGTGGGAGCAGGTAGATGTGGAGGATATGCTGAGGACTCCTCCACTGCAGTGCCCAAATATACTCTCGTCCTCCATGCTAGAGGTCTGATAGGAGACAGAGCTCTCTCTGGTTCCTCTACGTCCCTCTTCGCCCTCTACGTCTCCGTCGTAGCCACTTCCTTCCAGGACGTTGTCGCCAATCGTCACACAGCCAAAATGCTCGGTCAACGCCGGGACACACGAGGAGGATGAAGAGGAAGCGGTGGAGCAGGAAACAGGAAGTTGCGTGTATGTGAGCTGCAGCGGCGGGACAGAGGCATCGTAACTACAGAGGCTGGTGCTGCTGCTTAGCATGGATGACTCGGCAACGTGAATCGGGTCGGCCGGGGTGGAGTGGCAGAAGCCGCAAGCGAATCCAGACAAGGGGCTATCACCTACGGCGGCCCTCTGGTACTCCAGTGGTTTCAGTAAATGTGAAGAGGTGGACGACGATGAAGACGAAGCCACCCACTCTCCATTTTGCTTGGAAGTGCCTTTAATCAAGCCCACCCCAAAAAAATAATAATAAATTGCAGTAATAGATGTGGAGAGAAATTTTGTACTGATTCATGGAGTCACTCTCTAATCAACAACTCCTTTATTAGGGTTGCATGGTTACGGCAAGAAATGATAATCCAGATTATTTTACTAAATATTGTGTAACACTTTTGACCTGGCAACAGGCACTATGGACACAAGTCCTGGTCCCTTTAATGGAAACAATCAGCCTGTGGAGGCTTTTATCAAAAATAATAATCATGATTAGTCAGTGAATTTTTTTTCTGCAGAAGATTTCTCTCCCTCACCGGAGCTGCCTGCTTCTCCATTGTAACTTTCATTTTGGTCACATGGGTGCGCATTCAAAGGCTCTGACTGGTCACACGTAATGGAAGTGCTTGATATATACCGCACCGAGTCTTTCAGGGGAAATGAGAATATAAGAAACACTTCAATATTGGCGGATTTCATGATTATTATGGAAATATATGATGTTGTGTTGAACCCACCTGATAAGCTGATGCAGGAGAGACTTAGCTCTGAGGATGCTCCTATCACATCATCCTGTGGGAGGACAAGAAATAAGCACATCTGTGTGTTTAAGGGTTGAGATGATGCTTTCACAAGGGGCTCAGTCTAGGGTTAGAGTGATACATGGGGCCGATATCGGCCTTTCATTCAAAATCAGTCGGTGTCGTCCACCTCTGAAATAATATGAATGAATATTATGAATACTGGTTGTCTATGGGAAGCCCTTAACCTGAGTTGATCCTTACGCTGTGTTGCCAGCTTTCTCTGTTGTTTTAGTGTCATTCTCAAGGCAATCATTCTCCCGCCCCCAGAACAACATATAGCAAGCTCACTCTGACGGGGAACTCAAACAAGCACGGAGGAAAGCTTGGCACTCGCCGTGTCAAGTTTGGCTTTCATGTTGAATACATGAACTCAACGCTCCCCCCAAGGAACCTTGACTATTTATGTCAGAATGTGTGAAGACACTCTTCGTTCTGGAGGGAAAATGTTCTATTCCTACTTTTTATTAATGTAGGAAAATACTCATAAAATAATAATAACAATATCATCACTGTCAACCAGTATGGTAACAACAAACTTTTCACTATGAAAATATTAAAAACACACTGAGTGGACAAAACATCAGGGCGACCTGCTCTTTCCATGAAACGGGCTGACCAGGTGGATCTGAAAGTCTTTACCTATATCAGTCGAGTCCTAGCCATTACCATCAATGTTGATGAAGCCAATAAGTTAGGTGTGTTTGGTTACTCACCAGCATCCTCTGCAGACTGCCAAGGTTATCTCCATCACTCCTACCGTCCCCCATATCCTGACAGCTGACGGCATGGCCCAGCCGTATGAGCTCCTCGCCCAGGTCCCCGGCCTATCATAAACAGAACACAGATGTGGAAACAGGGCATTAGGAGACATGGGGAAAATCACTTAAACCAAACAGATATGATGATACAAGAAATAAATAAGCTGCCCGAGTGGAGACTCATAGCCGACCTTGCCCTCGTTGTCGTAGAGCTTGACACTGGGCCAGGAGGAGACGTCAGAGTGGGAGTAGCTGCATAACTTGGCCAGCAGGGGTCTCCACAAAGCGCAATATGTCAGCCTGTCAAAGTCATCGAGGGCCTCCTCAGTCCACACCTCTCCTGAAGAACAGGAGATGGATGGCCGGGTTAGTATTCATATAGACGGTCCATGTAACGCATATCAGATTAATATTATACATCAGAATCAAAAGAGAAAATTCAGTGCAATTTTCTAAACTCTCTTTGTATTGATATAAGGGGCAACAAATAAAAAAATGCACTCAATTTTCCATTTTTCTATTTTGAATTTTAAACTGATGAAGTGCTACATGGACCATAATACATACCTTATTCTTGGTTATATGCCTGTGCGTCAAAGCAAAAAAACATCGGCTTTACCTGCTGGTCTCACTCCTGCTAAGCTGCACTCAATGGCTTGGAATGGTAAACTGAGAAAGTCACTCCTGAAATGCAAATGCAGCAAAAGCCAATATAAATAACTCAGCAGTACCCATTCATTAATTGGTACCACATGCTATTATTAAGGTCATCTGTGATATCCTTGTATGTTCTTTTCTACATATTTAGTGCTAAGTGGAGTTTCTCAGTTTTTCTCCTTGGATTTTCTGTTGATGGAGTTTGAGTTTCTGTAGGTGGCGCTCTTTTCTTTGTCTGTTCAGCCACAGGTGGCTACCGCTGCTCATGCTAACTACCCAGTTCTTCTTCTGTGTATACCTAAAAAAACGCAAAACGCTTCCTGTCTCCAGAGGAGTTTTCCCAGGAAAGACCCACCTGACACCGGGTGTTTAAGAACAGCAAAGCTTTCACGAACCGGGCAAAACAAACCTTAATTCCTATGAGAATGTCGTGGGCTATTACTTCAAGTATGACTACGGCATTCCCTTCACGTTGTAAACCCGGGGTCCTCACCTCATACTGCGGAGGCCGTCTCTGGGCAGCTCCCCGTTGTCCCCAAAGTCCACATAGTAAAGGTCCACCAGTCCAGAGCCCAGGACTCCCAGCACCTTGGCCCGGTTCCATTTGCCATGGTCTTGGTATGGAGCGGCCACTATGTCCCCTACTACAATGGTCTCTACCCTCTGCTCCTGGAGGACAGAGAACTGCAGCCCTTCAGACACTTAGATTTGCCATTTCTTACATTTACAGTATGACAGAGACAATGGATAGTAGTGGATCTTGTGGCAGGTCTCAAGTCTCAAGGAATTTTAATTAATGATTAATGATTAACATTACTTATTAATCAGTGCTCATTTGAAAAGTAATATCACTTCTCTCGTAACTCCCTGGGAACAGTAAGAAAGTCAACGTTTCTAACGTTTGTCATCTAATTGAAGAATGAGGATAGTTTTTGGATAATTCAACTTCAATCTGATATGACAAAAATAACTCATTTTCTTGATGGATTACTGTAATATTACTGAGATTCAAACACTACTCGTTACTGGGAGAAGTAGTGACATTCCTGTAAGTATATATTGCCTTTCTTTAATGCGTTTTTTCTGCAACAGAAAGTACATCAAATGTTGGATTTCTCCTTACAGTCGGGGTACCATTGTTGTAGAAGCGGCTCATCTCCTCCGTCAGCTTGTCCAGCTGGAGAGAGCGAACCCCCAGAATCTGGATCCAGAAGTGGTTTGGGTTCTCCACGGCGGAAACATAAACCTCTAGATGCTCGTCGGGCTGGAAGCTCAGGTCTGGGCTGGGAACTGGACGCCATACGGAGAGAGAAAAATAAATAAATAAGACAGTAAACAGTAACAGTAAATTAGATTAGATGATCCCTGTGGGGGAAATTGAGCCGTCACACTAACAAAGGATATTCACAACAATACCATAGAGGAGTGAAGCTACTGCAACACTTAAATCACACTTACCCAACACTTAATATGAGTAAGTATTCAAAGGCAAATATAGAAATATAGATTTAATACGGCTTCCTTTGTGGATAATGTCTTTTCAGGACAAATTCAGAGGATGTAAACTCACTTTCAAACTTGGACACTTCAGACAGCGAGTCTGGAGAGACGATCTCCTCCTCCTCCTCCTCCACTTCGAGCTCCTGTGCCTCGTCACATGCTTTTACCGGTTCTCCCATGGTCCCGTTGGTGTGGACAAGCTCCTTTTCCTCTGCCTTGAGAGAATAGGGGCCATTGTTGTTCAACCCCGCCGTCGGCTCAACCTCCGTGATGTCTGCCCTCTGGCCCTCGAGGTCCTGGGGCCGTCGTTTCTGGCGAAGGGCAGAGGACTGGGAGATTTTCTTTCTCACCGTCATGTCCTCTCGGACTTTCTCCAGAATCATCTCCTGAGGATAGATAGTTTAGTTAGGACATTCACCAAAATGTCAAAATAGTCCAAGCGGCACAATTGTATTACAGCTGAGTCGACTGTATGAGTGGAGGTGAAATCCAAGAACTCCAAGTCAATATTCCTTGTGTGCCAAATTATCTTGGAAAGAACAAACTTCTCAACAACACGAGAAGAGAACATCCTTACAGTTTGAAATGGGCTGTGTGTTTGACCCAACGCAACCAATTAAGACACTAAGCTGATCGTTTTCCCAGCCATTTCAATCGGCCCTGTACTACAGACTACAGCACCGCTTGATGCATGCGATGGATCTCGGGGCTTCCCATTCGTTCTCGCCAGCCAAGTCACCATCCGATGCATCCTCTGTTGGCAAGTAAACTCCCAGGATATTCATCCGTCCTCGGCCTTCTTTTGTTTTGCGATTGCACTTCGGCTGTTACATATTACGCCAAACATAGCTTTGTTGCGATGACCCAAATGTCAATGCTACTTCAATACCGCTACGAGAGACTGAACTGGAACTGAATGCCTATTGAGAAAGACGCTGGGTGTCTCCTGCTCACCTTGGCCTGTCTGACGTCCTGACGGGTCCCTGTGATGGTCACTCTGCCCTTTGCCTCCAGGCACTGCATCCTTTCCTTGGGACAGACCACTCTGGCTCCAGTAGTCCTGGTGATCAGCTTCAGAGACTCTCCCCCGCGGCCTGCAACACAAGCAGGTATGGACACCAGGGTTAGACAAACTGATATATAGGGCTGATATTGTCCTTTATAAAAAAAAATTAAAAAAATCCTATCAACCAGTCAAAACCTAAGAAAATCTAGTAAGAGTTACTTGCAGCAGGCTGTAGGATGTCAGTGCTGAGAACAAAGGTCAGGAAGAAACTTGTTTTGTTTACCTATGATCCGTCCAAAGGCCGTCTGAGGAACCTCCAGGACCTCAGTCTCTGGCTCACAGTCCGTGGCCAGGTTCTCCAAGACGCAGCGAGCCAGCAGCACCTGCTCTGGAGAGCCCTGCAGCAGAAAACACACCGCCGCCTGGCACCCGGGCTCCCCCGGCTCTGACAAGACCCTGACACGAGCGCCAGACTTCTTATTCACCTGAAAAGAGAGTGAAACCGAGAGGGAGAACTGAGCGGGAAGTTCTGGTGCACATTATCAGTCGACACCGTCTCTGCACATTAAAAGTGAATTGAATCAACAAATAAATAAAAGATACTGTGTCTTCATTGACAGATTCACATGTTGCAGCAGATGTGAAAGTGTGCCTTGCAATTATGGGAGACCAACTATACAGCATGTAGCTCATTTTTGAAGCTTGATCACTTCTACTACTTTAAGCTTATGCATTAATTACCTGGTAGTGTACTACTCACCATATCCAGAAACGTGGCCCGGTATCTGGATATGTTCCTATAAACCTCTAGGGGAAGTGTCATCCTCGACTCCTCAGTGTCAGTCTGAGCTGTTCATGGCAAAACAGCCAGGTTAATCATAATAATTGACACAAAAAAAATGCACATGAAAAATCTTCAATTTGTCATATAATCGACATATTTTACCCTTCAAGGTCAGAGACTCACAGCTGTTGGTGCTGCTTATATGACGGTAGACAATGTAGCCCACTGTGGCCCCGACTGAGAGCCCTGCAGCTAGGGCCACCATCTTGGCAGAGCTCAGGGTGCTCTTGTGGCCCTCCTTCACTGCATCCATGACACGCCGTGCACCCAGCGGGAGACTCCACCTAAGCGGAGACATGGAACAAGTGTCTTTCCACTGGCAGTGTTAGGCGTAGGACTTTCCCAACTGTCCCGCAGCAACAGGCGATTGGTGAGATTGTGCATTTTCACCCTCGCAGCCATTCAGCCCACTGTCCTGTTCAGCAACGCTTCCATCTTCACATGAAATCAGGCTTTTATCATTGCTTTAAAAAACAACAACACATATACATGGAGAGATGCTCTTCACTGCAATCAGAATGTATCTGCTACTGTCATGTGCGATCCTCAGCATGTTGTTTGGCACAGTCATGCAGCACAAAAGTCAAAGCAACAGCCAGCCTGTAGTTAGGACATTAGATCAAGGGTTCTCAAACATTTTCATATTATAGACACCCAAATAATCACACATTAGGCTGTGGACCCCCATTTGAAAAGATTTTTGTCATTGATGATTTAGTATTGAAGAACTGTCGACAATGAAACTTTTGATTAGAGTAGTTATTCTTCTACATTCTCTAAATGGGCTAATTTCAGTGAATTACATTATAGTGAAACCAACCCAATTGTCCTCATTTTCCTGGGGACCCCCTGGAACCCCTTCAAGGACCCCTGGAGGTCCCCGGGCCGCACCTTGAGAACCACTGCAGTAGATTCTTATGATGTAGCCTTTCACCACAGACTACATGACTTGCCAAAATGTTGGTTCATTTGCACGCAATAAACGTGCACAAGCATTCACTAAATGATTAGACATTTAGTGTACACACACACACACACACACACAGCGCCATGATTCCTTTTAAAGCACCAAGCCAAAATGATGTGGCCCTGAGGGGGACTGGACCCAATGCACTGGAAGCAGCTGCGCACAATGAATACCCGTGTTGGGCGACCTCCAGCCATTACATTTAAAAGGGTGGGGGGGAAAAAAAGAGCACAGACTAATTCCAGCCAATTCTTTATGAGGCTTATACCATCATACTACTAAAACTGTTAGTGTTGGTATGACACGACATACACTGGAGGTAAGCCAACAGTGTATTCTGCCCACTCGGGACTGGGGGAACAAACCGTGACACAACACCACCATGCAGATGCGTGTCTCACTGGGAGAAGAGGGCTCTGGGGCTGTAGTTGAGAAACACGTGGGACTGTGAGACTCCCACGTCCATCTTGGAAGAATTGTGACAATACGACGCAAATCTTCCTGGATCTCGGCTCTGATATATATATATTTAAAAATCCACGTTCGAGACTGGTAAGGTAAAGACAGGTAAAACGGGAAAAAAGTGTTTCAGCATGCACAAGATGGTCTTGCAGAACAGCCTGTATCTACAAGCCACTAGATGATCGAGGAACCTATGAGTTGTCACATTGTACTTCAAGATACACTATATGGCCAAAAGTCAGTGGACACCTGACCATCACACCTATGAGCTTGCTGGACATCCCATTCTAAAACCATGGGCATTAATATGGAGTTTGCGGCTACAACAGCCGCCACTCTTCTGGGAAGGCTTTCCACAAGCTTTTGGAGTGTGTCTGTGGGAATTTGTGCTCATTCAGCCAAAAGAGCATCTGTGAGGTCAGGCAGTGATGTTGGACGAGAAGGCCTGGCTCGCAATCGGCGTCCTAATTCCTCCTAAAGATGTTCAGTGGCGTTGAGCTCAGGGCTCTGTGCAGGCCAATCGAGTTCCTTCACACCAAACTCGTCTAACCATATCTTTATGGACCTCACTTTGTGCACAGGGGCACAGTCATGCTGGAACAGCAAAGGGCCTTCCCCAAACTGTTGCCACAAAGTTGGGAGCACCCAATTGGCTAAAATGTCTTGGTATCCTGTAGCATTAAGATTACCCTTCACTGGAACTAAGGGGCCAAGCCCAAACCCTGAAAAACAGGGTGGCTGAACCGGCTGAACTCAATAATTGGTAGGGGTGTCCACTGACTTTTGGCCATATAGTGTACCTGTTGTGGAGAGAGCATGTCATCATAAAGCATCTTAAACCTATGCACTGGTGTTATGCAGAGTTCTGCATGCACACCGCGGGAGCGCACACAACATTGGTTTAACTACAAGCCAGCGGTCACTGGACACTATAATGTTTTGTGAAGAGAATTCTTCTTTTTATACTATATATGTATACAATATGTATGTATGTATGTATGTATGTATGTATGTATACAATAAAACAATCTCAAACCACAGACGCAGTTTTTCACCAGGACTGAGGAGCAAAAACGTTTTCCGGCAATACTCCAAAATAAAGCCAACAAACAACCAATTATTCCTCTTACAAAATAAGAGTCTTGGAATAGAAATGCTCCAGAACTAAGGCTACAAAAGTAATAGAGTTACATAGCCCGCTACGAAAATTTGATTTCAAAATCTAGGAAATACGACTTCTGTGCTGTGAAAATCTTTTGACAGTAGGAACACTACAAGAGAAGTTGAAAGGGGGGATGCATTATTCGGCAGGGCTTCTGTTGTACCTACCGAGAAATGCATCCCCCCTGACCTAAGGCCAGGTAAGGTTTACAAGCATGAAATTTACAGTGTAAACTCTTATATACACACACTATATGCTGTGAAAAGCATATGATGCAGGGGACACTAGAATGAAAATGAAACAGGGATGTATTAATTGACAGGGCTGGTGTTCTCTGATCGATTTGTATTCGTTTTTGTTTCATATTGACTATACATCGTCATTGATGAATATCAGTGAAGGTTAGTACTAGTATTCTCTTCATAAAACATTATAGCGTGCAGTGATTACCCTTCCGCTAGCTTGTAGTAAAACCTTGTGAGCGCTCGCGCGGTGTGCATGCACATCTCGTCGTGCATGCAGAACTCGGCATAACAGAATAACAGGCGGACAAATTCTGAAATTGCATGCTTTGGTGTATTGGATGTATGTCGAATTGATGAGTGGCTTCTATCCATTCGTAAAAAAAAAAAAAGTCTTACGTCGTGTTCTAATAAGCAAGGCAGCATTAAATTGGCTGTCGTGACATTCTCTCCCTACAAGAGAAAAATGGCACGTATCGGGACTAGCTAGTTAACTTTGTCTAACGCTAGCCGTGTCATGCGGACTAATTATTTGGTCAACAAACAGCTGTGTGCCACAAAATGTACCAGCTTCTAACAGTCAGGAGAGACGTTGTTTCTGACGAGCCATCAAAACGACCGCAAACTCTCTCCCCGGTCTGACTACCCAGCTAACGTTAGCTAGCTGCTGGTTAACATGCAAAAACAAGTCGACAACGAAGAAAATGTAACATTATTAAAGTGAACAATTAATACAGGCTTTGAATAGCGTTAAGCTCTGATTCATGAGCTGAACGGTAAAGAATAAAAACAAAAACAACGTATGACACTTACAGATAGACCTTTTCTCTCTTTCGACCGCTACCTGCAAGACCTGCGTCAAGTCAACCAGAGAAAGCCAGACTATTACCAGAAGTTAAGCCATTTGCCTTCAAAATAAAACCTAAATGTTGTCACTTCTGGGGGAAAATGAATGTTTGAGGCGGAAAGAGTGCTAAAATATCCTATCCTAATAGATTGCTGAACTTTTACTTAACTAGAATGAAAATGAATGGTGTAAAAATCCACGTGCGTAAGAGTAAAAGTTACTGAGTAACTTTAATTCCAGACAGCGTTACATATATTTTTCATGCAATGCTAAAATAACAAGATAATTCAAACTACTTTACACTACAAAGAACACGCAATAACGTTAAAAAATAATGTATTCATTGTAAACAGATTCTTCCTTAAATATATAGTCACTATCTCTACTAATGTTGCAACGGCTGTTCGTTAACATGGGTTTTATTGTGTGTTTAACCAGGAAGTCGTACGTTTTATTCTAGCGAGCTTGACACCGTTATCTGCAGGCACCCTCTGCAAATCACGCGTGGGGTATAAAGCATTCTGCTCGAGCACCGGCTGTGGTTGGTGAGTGTCTACACAGCCTATTTCTTATCCAATCATATCTAAGGGGCGTACCTCGGCCAATCAGTGCCGAGATAAAGCCCGTAGCCCCACGTTTGTATTTGTTGCGCAATCCTGATAATGAAAATCATGGTAGTACATTTGCTACTTATTTGTTTGCTTCATATTTCAAAATCAAATCAGATTTGATGCCTCATATGCCATATTTTGTATGATGTATCTTCGTTTTTTGGTATATTTTCACACTGTAGATATTTTTCTGTGCCTCAGCAAAGTAGTTCTTTGTCTACTGCTATTGTTTATAATTTTGCAGTTATTATGCCATTACATTTCATTTGTATTCTATTTTCATTGCTGTACCCCATTGGTATTGGCTGCTTCAACAATCCATATTTCCCACAGGAAACCATTTAAGTTTCATCTTACCATCACAACAATCACGTAAATAAAAAACGACCATATTTATTAACTTGACATAATCAATACACCAACAAAATTTGCCCAAAAAACCTGAAATCATTGTACAGACACTTTAATAAAAAATACAAAATATACAATATATTTGTGAACAACCATATCATAGTCCATCACTTGCCCCCCCTGCTCCGAGCATATGCATGAAAACGTTATCAAAATGCCTTGCGCAAACCCCACAGGTTGGAATAGAGGGCTGTCAGGGCAGTCAGTGTGGTGGGAAAACACTAGCAATATCTGCAGTCCATGCTTGACTGAATTCAGTGTGTGTGGTGAACGGAACAGTAAAATTATATAGACCATTGACCAAGACTGAGCATCCATTGTCTCTTATTCATGCAGCATAGACCAAATGATACAAAATAAACCAAAGTATAAAATAAAAATCACATTGGAAATTTCTCAACGCGTTGCAGTGTACTGTTTAAAATTATCAATAGCTTCACTTGAGGCATCAGTTAACCTGCCGACTACAGTGATGGTCACAACTTCAGCGCCTTGGATGGCACCAGATTACGAATCGGTGCTTTTGCATCACGTCGTTTCCATCAACTACTTTTTCCCCCTCAGCCAATCCACACTAGGAGACTCTTTGGCACGACAAAGAGGGCTGGTCTGATTGAAAAAGACCATCATTGATACAGACGTCCGCTGTTGATGCTGCACATTTAACATATTAGTAAAAAGGCCCGAACACACAGTGTAATTAAGCTAGCTGTGCTGGCTAGAAGAGTTGTTTATCAGAGAAACGATCAAACATTCGATTCTTAATCCCTTGAATATGCTGGTCAGAGGATAAAATGAGAAACCCAGGGGTATTTAAAATAGTTTTGTGGATGACAATTCTTCAGCTAGTCATTTTTATTCTTAAAACCGCCCAAAACTGAACAGTGTCCTGAGTGCCTGTCTGTCTCGCCCCCGCAGGTTTATACAGAGTTGCAGAGTGATGAAACAGGCAGAAGGCAACTGAATGATATGGAGCACCTTTCAGAAGACTGGTATGCTGGGATACCACACAATGAACCTCAGTAAAACCTTCACTTGGTGTTGAATTCTCACCAACATAAAAAAACCAAAATGCTATTTCATACAGTGCAATGGGTTAAAGTGGCATGCTGGCACAGTCTTGGATATATAGATATATATATCTCAAATCCCATTTAATCCATCACAGAAATCCGATTAATCTTCACATCGTGTTACAGCAGGACTGACCTCGACTTAGCTCAGGAGTTGGGTAACAACAAAGAAACATTTGTTGGAAAATAAAATAACCTAATAGAGAGAATTCTCTTGCTAGCGAAGCGAAGATTATAATGTGGCTCAAAGGATGAAATTCAGAAGGGCCCACAGAGAGCCAGTTCATAAATGCTTCTTTGTCACATTTTGTTTTTGTCCCAGCGGTCCTGAATTGCAAGAGGTAGCGTCGCACCCTTTTTCCAGCATCTCAAGCCAATACCAAACTTTAAAGACATTATTACAAACTACTTTTTGCTGACAGCCCTGCGCGGTGCCCACAAAAATCATTCTAATGGTAAAGCCTCACTGACATTCATTTATGTCCATTAAATGAAGGCTGGACTAGTCTAATGATATGTCACGGTCCAATGTAGGCCCTCAGGATCCGGGTGGATGGATGAGGAATAACCTCCGCCAAAACGGCCGAGACGCGTAGACGGAGAAGGATGTCGATGGAATTAAGAACTCAAACCCAGTTCCCTTCGAAGTAGCTAGTCCGATGGCCTTTTGTGGATTCTGGAGGTCCGACAGTATTCCTGGGACAACAGTGAAGCACGGATGAGAAGGACCATGCACAAGTGTCTAACAGTGATTGTGAGGGAGCGTAACCTCTTCAAAAAAAACATTCCTCATGCCTTTAAAACAAACTAAAATCGTACAATAAATAGTCGCCTATTTGTGACCCTTTTCCATTAAAAAGGAAAAGAGAAATGAATATGCTTTGGAATATTTTCTTTCCCCGCCTTTCAAATATCCGTGATATAATAGGAAACATTTCAATAAAACAAATCGAGAGTCTTGAATATCCGCATCGTAAAGCCCCGACGTTGCCATTTGGCTGAGATCTGCTCTGCCGGACGGCTGCAGTGCTTTTGGGCTGCAGCAGGTCAAGTGCCCTTAAAGTGAGGCAGGGGTAGTGAGTGTTGGAGAAGGTGCTATTTGCACCCTGCCCTTTCCTTTCCCACTTTTCCAAAACGGCGACTGGTTCCCGGTATTGCCATACCACTGAGTTCCTTGGAAGGACCCTAATCAGAATGGAGAGTTCATCCCCAGCTTGGTTTCAAACTGCAGCTTCTGCCTCTTCTGGTAGCGAACTCGCACCCTGCAACAGAGAGGACAAATCACACCACATGACGCGGCTACAATATGGTGCTTGTTTTCCAGCTTCGCCGCCCATCCCCTTTTTCCTCATGAGATGAAAATGAAAGGCCGAACCGATCTCTAAATAATCCTCTGTAATCCCACTCCGATCCAATCTGTTTTGGAATCTTAAACTGTTTGCTTTCTCTGCTTCACTTTCTCCCCTCCTGCTTCTTTCTGCAATCTGGTCACAAAATACCTCCCATGCTACACAGCAACATGATGCGCGTGCTTTTTGGTCTATCCTTAATCATCTTTTCCGGTGCTAGGCTATGAAACACACGACACAGCCCCGTATCTTACACTGAATCTCGAATACTCCCTCCTATATTTTGCCCTTGTTCCGTACCGTATCTCGTGGAGCTTCACCAGTTCGTTGACCAGCACCACCAGCAGTGGGGACACTGAGACCAGTAGCCAGGCCAGCAGGGGTATGTCCTCCAGGTTAAAGGTCAGGGCGCTGCCCCGGTCACGCCATAATTGGTAGTCCAGCGTGGCCTGAACAACCTGGCCGAGCAAACTGGAGGAGAGAAGGTTCATAAGTTAAGGTTAATCAAGATAATACTACTACTATTAAAATGAATAATACTACTACGATGATGACAAAGAAGAAGAAAAACAACTATAAAGGCACTTAAAGGAAAATTCCTTGGATACTCGTACACTATTATAGATCATCTGTGATGTTTAATTACTTCATTCTAGGGGTCATTTTGTGTTGTAATTTACCTTTTTACTGTACCTACTTTCCCTCAACCTGCCTCGTCTACTCAGTTAGTGATTTCCCAGAATGCCTCTTGACAACCCCCACAGAAGGGGCGTGAACTTGTTCAATTTATGGACCCAGGAAAGCGAGGTACATCGACAAGAGCTGTTTTTAATAGTGTTTTAGGGTGGATTTTTCCTTTAAAATTAGTTTGCAAAGACATTGACAGGATGGCAGAAAAACAAGAATAGTAAAACATGTAAGGAGGAGCTAAAAATAGGAAACACATTCAAAGGAAAAGTGTTTAAAAATAAAAATGAAAAAAGAAGTGATTTTAAAGATGACAGTGACTTAGTTAGCCTAAGCTCCTCAGGCAAAGCACTCCAGTCTTGAATCTAGACAGATGGATCATGACTAGATCATCACAGGTCATCTTAAAATCAATTCTACAACTATCTGGTAACCAGTGATATCTGGTCTCTTCGTTTGGCAGCAGTGAAAATCCTAGCTGCTGCATTCTGGCCGAACTGGAGACGTGAGAGGGGCTGTTGACTGAGGCAGGAATAGTTGCAGTAATCTATACGAGATGAGATACAAGCATAAGACAAAGACAGGGTCACTCACACCACAGGTACTGTGAGACACCACCAGGTGTTGCTGAAGGGACTCTTCCTCCACAGAGGCTGAGAGCGGTGCACATAGCTCAGAGAGATCACCACTGGGAAAGTGAGATAAAGGTAGACAAACAGAGCAGAGGGGCAGACATGAATAATATTTAAAAAAACAACAAAAAAACAACAAGGTTGACTGTTTTTTTTTTTATGCTGCATGTCTGGGTGAGAGTTCTTACCTGTGTGCAAAGCCAGGAACCCTGCCATGACCTTCTGAGTTAGCAGCAGACCGTTCGACAGCTCACCGAACCAACGAGGGGCGTTTTCAGAAGAGCTGCGTTCACAAACATACGTCGCGTAGTTGTTGAATTCAATCATTGACATCATTTTCACAATATTGTGGCAAAATTGTATATCTCGGTGAAATACGGATGTATGAAATGAAAACATTGACATCAAGGTGACGGTGAACGTCGCTCCTACCTGGCTGTGAGTATGTAAGTGCAGGTGCCGGTGGTGTTGACGGCCAGGGTTAAGTTGCTGCTTCTGAGGTAGACCTCTTGCAGGGTGAAGCCGAAGCCCAACAGGTAGGCACACACCGTCAGGCCGAACTTCAACAGGAAACACCCCAGGAAGTAGTTCTGGGTCTGGTGACAAAAACAGCACTCTAATTAATCTTAAAATAAGATGAGATTCATTTTTTTTTTATTCCCGGGGCAAAAGAGGGTTGTTGCAGCAGCACATTAATAATAGGATTCAGCACAGGAAAATAAACACGGCAAATTGGAAGTATTATGGAGGTACTATGTATTAAGTAGAACAATTATGCAATAGAACATCCCGAGAAAAAAAAAGTAAAAATAAAGATATATGCAATATATAAAACACACCAGAAGAAAAACACAGCATATATACAAGATGTGCAAAATGTGCATCGTATTCACAATATCAGATCTATGGAAGGCCATGCATATGTGCAGAAAGCACAAACTTAATTGTTGCCTAATCTCGTTAGCATTAAGAAATGGTTCTTCTTGAATGTCTTCAGTTGGTTGGAAGGGCTATGCTAGTTGTGTAGCATGACTACATGTACAGTATATTCTGCTTAGTACTGACGACAATGCACCCAAAGCTTGAGCAGTAGCCCAACAGCAACTGTAGCTCCTAGAGCAGCGAGGTGGAGTGATGTGTGATCCCACCTTCCTAGGAATGGCGTCTAGGTTCTTCCCTGTGGCAACTGTCATGACGGAAGTGTCTGGTGGCTTCCCCAAAAGAGACACACTGTCGACACAATACACACGGACGGTTAGTGTGGCATTCTGCTGCACGGTGAAACGCCCTAATATTGTTTGGTTCCTTATGTTAGGAGAGTGTGTGTGTGTGTGTGTGTGTGTGTACCTTAGCAGGGGGCAGCTGAAGCAGGACAGCCAGAGGATATCAGTGGTGTTCATGGGAGGAGGGAGCTGAGCAAGACAGGCTAAGAACTACAGAAAAACACAAGGGACACTTATTTTGAAGGACCTCATAACCCAAAAATGATGATGTGCCATCAGTATGTGCCATTTAAAAAAGAAAAATCTAAAAATATCAGTATTATGCATCTCTCTCACCTGGATGATGACCAGACTGAGTTGACACTGCAGGAGGAAAAGGAAGCACTTGCGGATGCCATAGGTTGTGTGTCGTGCCTAGGAATCAAATTCACACATAAGACGGTTTGCTAATAATTGAAATTGCTCTATTTGACTTCAGGTGTGTGTGTGAGCGTGTCGCTGACCTGCTCTATGAGCTTCACCATGCTGACGCTCTCCCCCTGGTGGAAGGTGACAGAGCAGCCCAGAGTGTTCAGCTGACCGGAAAGGTTCAGAGGAGACAAGCCTTCGGCCTCGCCGTTAAATCCTCCGCCGGTGGCGTAGCCAAACGTCTCCCACGAACACCGAGACGGATAAAGAGGGTCCAGAGCGATGCTGTGGAGGGAGGAGGGCGGAGGTTAATGGCGGCACATCTTGATCTTAGACTGATATATCAGGCCGATATTGGGCTTTTCTTAAAATCAGATATGGGCCATTTAGTGTCGTCAACCTCTGATATGACGGAAACGAAGCAGTTTGTTTGATTGAACTGCTCTGAACTGATTCTAACGCAACATTTTAATTCCCTTCAACACAAGTTATCCTGGATTTTAATGTTTTTACTGTTAGCTTATTATTAGGCTGGTTAACCAACCAATATTGGTGGAACCCCTAATATCAATAACATCGATTTATACATGGAAATATGAATGGTTATTTAGGGTGTGTACGAGTGCGTGTACCTGAGGTTGCTCTGTAGAAACAGGCGGGTGTTGCGGAAATTGGCGGCGCTTCCCAGACAGCATGTGACCTCCCTGTTCTCCTGCATGATCTTCATCATCTCACACATTGCTGTGGGGAAACACCAGTGTGTCAATTTTAGTTCAAAGCGAAACACCCGACATCACCAAGTGTATCCAGGGCAAACAGGGTAATATCTGGCGCGCCATAAGACCAGCTGCTCTTTCCATGAAATAGATTGACTAGATTTAAGACATGCTCCCTCATTGATTTCACGCATTAAATCCACTTCAGTCATGTGGAGGGGATGAAAATGAAGGGGAGGATGCCTTGAGTGGTGGGTGCGATTTAACATTAGGAAGGTGTGCACCTCGGCACATACGGAACACAAAAGACTCACTGTCAGGGGTGCAGTCGGTGAAGAGCGGCACCAAAAGAGGCACGTTATCGATGTTCTTCAAGTGAGGACGAACCTGGTGGATACCACGAGGTAGCTTGGCCTGGGGAAGAGAGAAAAAGAAAGAAAGAAAGAAAGAAGAAAATCAAAGCGAGGAATTTAAGATGCGCTAGGCAACTTTGCAAATGAGAGAGATTACTAGGGGAGACAGAATGCTCTTGTGTACTGTAGCCCCAATTTGTGATTTAGGGGGATACAATGGGTGTATTTTTACATTAAAAAACAAGCTTGGTTGCAGACTCCTGGATATACTCTGCTGGGTAAGACAGCTGGACGGGGAGTTACAATAGTCGGCTAAATGAGAGAAAGCAGCCTGTATTGTGCGGGTGAAGCAGAAACAGACACGGGGCTTCCCCCATTGTGAAGAGAGCTGAGCGGTAACTTTATTTGGTATCGACAAAGCCATCGTTACCCTGTTGCAGTCCTCCAGGAAGCTGGGGACGTCGCTGTCTGTGGGCTGGAAACTGGCCAGGTCAGAGTGGGCCTCCTCCTCTGGGAGTAACGGACCTTCCGCCTCGTCCCGAGAGTCTAGATCACATACAAAGACAGTTTTCTGAGGCGGGGGACCCACAGACTGGGAAAAGATTGGACGTCACACACTTCATGACCGGCTTTCACAGATTATTTACACTTTACAATTAGATTTGAGGAACACACATCACTCAATGACCAGTTGGATTTAGGAAACCAAACACACACTCTTGTGCTACTACAACACGCAATCAAAACTAACATGGAGGTGGAGCGTTTTTTTTCATTTCATACTTCCTGTATTGTTTTCCTTCTCTCAAGACTCGTCAAGATTCAACTCCTCAATCTCAAACATGCATGAAATAATGCTGATGGCCCCGAATGGATCAGGAACCCATTAACAAGTCCTGAACCCTCACACACTTACAGCCCCAACTCCGCCCGACCTTGAAAAATCAGCATTGATGCCGAAACTGTGGCTAGACATTTGTGGTGCGTGTCCCCAACATAAGAGGAACAGATCTAGACAGACACAGCTACGGTACCTTGGTTCAAGTCTTCATGCAAGGAGCCCTGACAGGGACTGGATGGAGCTCCGTCACAGGGACTATCTCCATTAGGAGTCAAAGATACGTGACAGTTCCAGCCTGTCTCCAAACCCATTTTCTCCGCAAAAACCTGCACGGAGAAGAGTTTAGATAGCACTGCTGCCGATGCCTATACAGTAGCTCCATTTGGTTTTGATAAGGTGAATGGCTAGTAATGCACATATCCAAATTATTAGTTTACATATGCAAACGTAACATATTGATAATGGGATTTATTTATTTGAAACAATGCACGCCTAGACACTTTTTGTACATACAGTTGGGGTCCAAAAATCCACTAACAACAATTAGTGGTTTTTCATCATTTAATCAAAATCAAAAAAAAAATTTCCTTAGTTGATATTCAAGAATACATTCTTTAGAACTGATACAAATTAAAAATCTTTGAGAAATGCTCGTATGAAATTGAAACATATCAGAATATCTTGTTCAAACTATTTGGTAAAGTTTTCTCAAATTGTTATCACACCATATTTCATTCAGATATTAACACATGTACGATCCTAGTGGGAATTCTTTTGGTCTTTTAACAACCAATACCAGGTATTGATACAAATAAATATGGTCCTCTATTGTCGCTACTGCTAGTGCTTTAACTTTGAAAAAGGTTTTTAATTATTTAGTATTTTTTTTCAGTGATGTAATTTTTTTTTTTAGAGAAATATCACTTGACAAAAAAATGGATATTAATTTTTGATAAATGATGAAACAAAAGAGTTCTTGGTAGTGGACTCTTTCGGATCCCACTGTATGTATGACTCTCTGTAGTTAGTTATAGGTGAATATGATGCACATTTTGCACATCCTGTATATATGTACACGCATATTATTATCTGCCATTTTGCACACCTTGATAATACTATACTTCATTTGTTTTTATCATTGTTTCCATTCATACATTTCTACTTAACACTGTCTAGAGTTGAAATTGTTGGCTGCATTATATATATATACATATATGTATATATATGACAGTCTATATGTTAGAAAACGTTTTTTAAGCAATCCAGGACAGTGTGTTCACCTTGCTGCGGAGCTCATCTTCCATGGAAAAGTAGACAAAGCGGATGCAGGCAGTAACCAGGGCGTCAATGAGCCGGACCGTGTCCAGCCTGGCCTGGAACTGGGATGACACCATGCCCATGAAGATCTGACCGCTCAGGGCCTGGGCGCAATCTTCGCGCTCAACGCCTTCACCGATGCCCTCTGTTGAGATGATGGGAGAGAAATTGCAAGGGAAAGACAGAAAACTCAGAACAGCCACTCCCCCTCTCTTTTCCCCTCAACTGTCCCTCCCTCCTCTCCTTCGTACCGTCGGAGCTCCAGCTGTTCCGACGGGAGCTGTGTTTGATGGGGGTGGTGGATGGCAGCTCCACCCCGGAGAAGAGGCTGGGACCCGGGGCCAGCTCCACACACTTCCCGTTCAGCTGGCAGGACAGCGACACTTGCATGGGTTTGTAGGCAAAGGCTGAGCAGTAGCCCGACAGACAGGCACGCTGGTAAAAGTCCAGAACCTTCTTTCTGTAAGCGGGGAGAGTAAAACGAGTTAAAACTGTAAAGAATGCTGGAACCGGCGGTAGGTTTTAATAGTATAAAAAGGTACACCGGTATAAATGTGAGAGTCTCATGATTTCACTAGATTTGTAGACTTTAGTCGTTAGTGCACGATTTGTCACCATCTGCCAATAGTGTGGGCAGCTGCATTGGACTGCCATGTTTTCATTGTTTAGAAATGGAGGAAGAAGAACGGAAAACGCTGCAAACAATGAAGAGGAATCGGTTTCATCACCTCAAACCCAAACACATTCGGGAATATGAGGAAAGCAAAGACAAAGCGAGCGAATAGTGGCGTTGCGGTGGGAAAACAAACGCTTTCTTTTTCCAAAGGCTGTTCTTAACGTAGAAAAAAAGTGAGAGATGGAGCAACATTACACATGCTACAACTGTGTATCTATGTAAGGACATGGTTCCCTTGCTAACACTTGAGAGACAAGGCTTTAAAGAAATGATTGACACATTGGATCTGAGGAATGCATACCAGAATACTACATCAGAGGCATTTTCATCGAGATGTAAAGGAAAATAAACATATTATATTGACGGACATATCGACTACAGACAATAGCAATAGCAATAATGCAATTTGAGAAAATGAAATGATCCGTCTAACTTCCTACCTGTCTGAGCCGGAGAGGGGGTAGATATCGGCTCCGTCCCAGAAGTCAGTGCAGGCTTCCAGGATGAGGTCAGCCGAGCCATGTGACAGCATCTGGATGTTATCTATAGCAGGGTGGTCAGAGGGGAGGGGTCCGGGGTGTCAGGGCAGACGGAGGGAATCACACGACTTAGCAGGAGGTCAAAACAACAACAAATTCACCCTCCAACTTATTCTGCCATAAAGGCCAGAGGAAGAAACAGTGAAGATTTATAGTTCAATATAGGTAAATGTTATATATTTATTAATTGGATGCAATGATAAACAGACTTTTCTGTATACCGTGATGAAGCTTAACGGCGTGGGTCAGAAAGCATCTCACCCTAATTGAATGAACCTGCCTTCCATTGCTGCAGCGGTAAAAAGGATGGAGTAGAACAAAACAGAGCAGTAGGACAGAGGGAGAGAGAAGTGTGTGTACTCACTGGAGGAGGAGTCGCTCACAAACAGGGAGATGAGGTGGGAGATGGGAGGCTGCCGCTTGGTGAAGTGGTGCAGGCGGCGGGGAGCCGACTCCTTGGTCTTCTCTCCAGATGGCAGCTGGTACAGAGCCAAGTGGTTCTCCTGTTTAAACAGCTCCCTCGCGCCGGGGGTGAACCCTGACACGCACACGCACACGCACACACACACACACACACGCACACACACACACACACACACACACACACACACACACACACGTGATTTGATATAGCATTGAGTCTTAAAATCTTATGTGGACAAACTGCCAAAACAATGAGATAAATTCACGTTTCCAATGAAAATCAACTTGCTTGAAGAATTTTCTTGAATCAAGTGTTATTTTCTTGATACGAGTGGAGTGATCTGCCTCGTTTCAAGATAATGACACTTGTTTCTTGAAACAAATGGAAGTGTATTGGAAACAAGAGGAATTATCTCACCCCTGTAAGCAGAAGAATTTTTCAACCTTCCTAAGTAAAATAAGATTTTGAGACTCAACGTGGGACAAAGAGCCTTTTTGCTCCTAATTGGTTTAGAGCAGTTCCTCCCAAGCCTGGTTGGGTTTCCCTTAGTTGAGTTTGTTTGGCCATATGAGAACACAGCACTCAGACTCAGACCTTTTTGAGAGCGAGTTTTCTAGCTATTTTCAAACCAACCCTGGAGCCTGGACTGAGACTGAGAATGTGATCTGACCTCTATCCCACCCAACTACAGAAAGCACTTTGCATTATGGGTTGAACACATTATGGGTTGAACACATTATGGGTTGAATTATGGGTTAAGGAGGAGTTGTACCCTAGAGCAAAGTCCTTTGATGCATCAAATTGCTGACCAGTGAAAAGAAAATGACTGCTCCCATGTAGCTTTCCCTGATAAATTAGGGTTTAGCTGAAATTTTTGCCGTGTGAAACATAACTGAACCTAAATGCAACTAAACAACAATTCGTCAACAACAAACAATTCCAAACAAAGCTCCAGGGTTGGTTTGGAAACGTAGCAAGAAACCTCCCCCTCAGCAAGCTCCCTTTCCCGTTGCTGTGTTCTCATATGGATACACCAACCCTACTGAAGGGGAAACCAAGCCAGGGTTCGATAGGAACTGTAAAAAAAAACTGCCCTGAAAGACTTTTCCGTCTTCCCGTGGCGCAACGCTCACCTATGAGCCTGGACAGCTCGCACAGCCCCCAGGGTACGTAGACGGGCAGCACGGCGCCGTGGCTCTCCTGCAGCGCCAGGTTGGATAAGTGGTCGGAGAAGCGGCAGAGCTGCTGGGTGACGCTGGCGTTGCACAGGTTCAGCATGATGTTGAGGCCCAGCGGCTTGAGCGAGGGCAGGTGGCACTGCCAAGACAGGTCGTCGAACTGGATGCTGACCGGGTTCTGCTGGTCCTGCGACAGGCTCAGCATCTCCAGGTGGTAGTCGCACACAAAGTCCTCGGCCTCCATCTCCGTGCAGCCCATCACTAGTTCCTGGGGAGGGGAGGGGAGGGGGACAAAATAAAAAAATGAGACAAACTTGAAAACTAGTCTAGTCAAACATTATTTGTATAGCGCATTTCATACACAAAGAAATTCAAAGGGTTTTACATAAAAATGATAAAAGCAAAATGCATAGAAAAGTAGTGCAAACCTGCAATATAAATACATATAAAATAGAAAGAAATATACATAAATCACAGAGAACCCTCCCTCCCTCCCAGAACATGCACATGCACATGCACATGCACATGCGCACACACACACACACACACACACACACACACACACACACTCTTTGGGCATGAACACTGACTCCTAGTTCATATCTGCACATGAGCAGCTACCATGCATTTCTGTTCTCCCATATCGGGAATACCTTTTCTTCCAAATCGTTTGTTGGTGTGATTACTTTTTCTACTATGTGACGTGAGAGCAGGTCAAAAACAACATGAATCGTGATGTATGCAGAGCTCGACTGAATGACAATATTTTTCAATACTTTTCTTAATTTTTGAGTGTAGTCCCCAAACTCTTCAAGACCTGGAGGTGACAAAAAAAATTAATTTTTCCATCCCGTTTCCAGAACTGGTTAGATCAACTCTGTGGTTACCTGAGCCTGGTTGTCCTCGCCTCCCTCAGTGTCGTGGCTGAAGCTGACGTTGGATCCTGAGGGGTGTTTGGTGCGAGTGTGTGCGTACTGGCTGGACCGCCATGGCCGGAGTGTGTCGGAGGAGCGAGCGGTGTCGTGCGACGTCTCGCTTGGCTCGGTCCCCTCCCCCAGCTGGATGGAAGACTCTGTTGGTAGACAGAGCAGAGCCTCCGCCTCCTGGACCTGATGGACAGCAGTCAAAACCAATCAGGAGTGGATCCAATTGTTTTCAAACTGCCAGTGCCTTTTATTACATTGAAGTCAATGGGGACAGAAAGCAGACACGCATTGAGATAGGTTCAACTTTTTAGAGGAGCGCACGTGAACCATTTATTTGCAAGCCGACCAATCACAAGAAAGAGGAGGCGGGGTTTTACACTGAGTGCACGCACACGCACACGCACACGCACACGCACGCACACACACACACACACACACACACACACACACACACACACACACACACACACACACACACACACACACACACACACACACACACACACACACACACACACACACACACACACACACACACACACACACACACACACACACACACACACACACACACCTCATCCCTGTCATCATCGGTCTCCATGCGGCAGTAGGAGTTGATTGACAGGTCGTCTCGGAGGTCGTCCTGGCTGTCGTGAGGCGGTTCAACCCGCCCACTGAAGAACAGCACAGTCTCTGGACTGGGGTTGGGCCAAGAGAGGATGCCCTGCTTGTCCACACAGCAAAGCACCTACACACATACAATAAAGTGGGTTACATGTACATGCGTGTGAGAGGTGGGACCAGGCTTTTGGCTTTTACTGCATTTCTACATAGTTTCACATGATCCATAATATTATACTTCTTTCCATATTTCCCTCCAATTTTGGCCTGTTTTTTCATTTTAATTACATTCAGAGTGAAGTCATTCAGCTGCACCGCATTAATATGGTAGTCATACGCAAGATCTGCACAAATTCATTTCCGTTTTGGGGGGGGGGGGGTAGGGGGGTTCTAATGAAATCTAGGCCTATAGGAGCATGCGGGCACAAATGTACACACACACACACACACACACACACACACACACACACACACACACACGGTACTCACAGTGACAGATCCCAGAGTGTGTAAAAGGCTGGAAGTATAGCAAAGTGTCTGAGACTCTCCCTTTAGGACGCCCACCAGGTCTCTCCACACACAACGCAGCATCTCCTGCACACAAACACAAACACACACACACACACACACACACACACACACACACACACACACACACACACAAACAGTAAGACTACTGCTCTCTATTCATAGCAAGCATTACTTCTGCCATAACTAAAAGCACTGAAGCTATTAAAAATGAAACTTTGAAAGCTAGCCTTCAGCATCAAGGATAAGCAGCTCTAAAGCAAATGAAAATGCATTCATCGGTTTTGTGATTGAGCTAACAAAGAAAAAAAACAAAAACACAAGAGCGTCTAAGCTGCAATGCTAGTGTTACACGTGGCAAAACCTAATGAAATCTGTGGATTTTGCGAATGGTCCGAAACACTTCGGTGCGCTTCTTGATTTGTTTTAGATGGAATCCGTGATGGTTGTTTCAGCAGGGGACAAACCAAATTACTCGGCCCTGACAGAGTCAAGGGCCACCTCTTCATCATTTCGGACAGATTTCTTTCCTTGTCTCCACTCCTCATCATGAGCAGGCAGTGTCCGAAATGAACTCTTCGGCTCACCTGCCAAGGTCTGCTGAACTAAAAAGAAATGACCCGCCAAGAGTCGTTTCTACCGGCCAAAATTGCAAGTTGCAACTTCCAAGGAATATTGGGACGTTTAGACGCTACCAGTTTGCGTGGAGCAGCGGAACAGGCAGCCAATCAACCGCCTGCTTTGATTTGCTCACGGTCAGAGAGTGTACGGTGGCCAAGAGGGACAATGTTTGAAAACAGGCAAAGACCAAAGACTGTATATAACCGAGGCATTACAATTTTAGTGGCTGAAAAACAGACACGTTTTACCAGCATCTGACTCTTGGCAGGTGTTAATTTCGGACCCGGTGAGCAGGTCAAAATGATTTTCATTGTAATGCCAAAGGAGATAAGGAAATGACACAAGGAGAGGAAAACTTTCCAAACATGCAGAGCAGGCAGGCGGGCAGAGGTGGAAGGTCAGGCACAGGTTGACGTGAGAGCCCTTCTCTGGATCACCTCCTCCCTATACCACTTCCTGTTTATTCATCTGTAGCAATGCCAAAGCCAGAAACACACCACTGATCGTTGCAGAAAGACCGATCGGCAGTAATCTACCTGCTCACTATTGATTTGGTTTCTGTTTGACTACTACAGACCAGCAAACAATGAAGGAGAAGGAGTCATAGATTGGGTTTGGTCAGGAGCCGTGGGAGGTCATGGGAACAAGAAGTTGTATCCAGGGGTTAAAGGTGAGGAAATGATCTTAAAGAGGCGGGATGGACCGCCAAAATAAAATAAAGATGACTGGAGTCATTCGAGTAGAAACTTACATCCACAGGTGCTCGGTGGAGACGTGTCGACTGATAATCCATAGATGAAGAATGACAATAACCAAAGAGTCAAAGGAGACAAAATAACTTGTCATGCAAGATTAAGAAAATATGAAAAACAAAGCGGGGTGCTCATATGAAAATAAATAAATAAATAAATAAAAAAGTGGAGAATCAGAGAGCTGAATCAAAAGACATCTGCGATGATTCCCATAGTGCGGAAATAAAAAAAACACAAAGAGGGAGTGAGGGTGGGCGGTGGGGGAGTGGGTAGTGAGAGCCGTGTATGGGGTTCCACAGAGGGGGTTGCAGGGGCAAGGACAGCGAGCAAGTGGGGGGGGGGGGCATTGAGCGAGCGAAGAAGGGAGGGAGGGAGGGAGGGAGGGAGGGACGGAGACAGCGAGACGTTATACCTGGGAGGAAACCACTTCGGTGTAGCTGCTTAGAGTATCCTCAGAGAACTTAGCAAGCTGGGGCAAGAGAAGAGTCTAGTTAAAACACAGAGGGGTGCCCTCACTGTGTCTCCTCTCTGTGTGTGTGTGTGTGTGTGTGTGTGTGTGTGTGTGTGTGTGTGTGTGTGTCAGACCAACATGGGATTGTAGCTGTCAATAGCAAAAAAATGTTTTTCCAATTCCAATTTCCAGTGTTTCCCTGACAATTTTATGCTTGGCAGGTCGGACAAGCCAGTGACAGCAATTGGACCATCAAATCTCTATTGAAATATGTAACATATATAACATGTAATAATAATAATAATAATAATAATAATAATAATAATACATGCATACTTGTGTGGAATCCAATAAAATGTCATGTTAAAATAAATTCAAAATAAACTGCATCATATCAGACGTGGACGACACTGACTGGATTATATTTAATGTCTAATTAAATAATATCGGCCAACCAATAGATCAGGTCTAACCCTCGTGTGTGTGTCTCTTTCTTTGATGTTAGATACAACACACAGCACAAGGGCATGAATCCTCTCTGTGTTAGCAGATATAGCTCTCTGTTCATGTCAGTCGACAACATCGGGTTGTGCAATGGTGTGTTGTCGGTCTCACCAGGCCTGTGGGTGAATTTCGGCTGGACTCGGCGAGGACCCGGGCCTCTCCGTAGGCGTTCACCAGCACCCACATGACAGGGAAGAGCAGGGGCAAGATGGGCAGAACGCCCATCAACTGTAAACACAAATTCACACATTTAAATCAGCACTATTCAATAATCTCACTTTTTTTTATTTGGCCTTTAACATATGAAAAATAATGTTTAATTCTGCATTTATAGTTTTGGATGTTTGTACCTGCAGCTGGAAAAAGTTGTAGCAAGCAGGGGTGAGGCTGGGTGCGTCACAGAAATACCGGACAGTGTTCACTAGCAAGAACGCCACCTAAAGACAGAGGTCATAGAGGCACCCGATGAGGTGACAAGAGTCAAAAAGCAGAGAGCAAGCAATGTCAAATCCGTGGCAGAAGCAATTTAGATCTGCCATGCAATTGCTCACCAGCACGACAGGACATGCCAGCTTGGCCATGACTGACTGCACAGTAAACCTCTCATTATCCAGCGCTGTGACTGGGCGGGACATCGCCAGCTCCAAGCTGTTCCTGTTGAAACAACGGCACAGCAAGAGAAAAGAGGATAATGAACTCCTATAAAAACCTCTCTTCTTTCCTCTTTTCTCATCAATGGCAGTTTGAGCAGATGTGGATGAAAGATGGTTAGATGTGGGCACTGGTTAGGTCAGACCCGGGCATAGCCTCAAAACCATAATCATTGATGTACTAACATACTGACAGCTCCTTCCGGTCTTTAGGCCTAGAGAGCGAGAGAGACCAGGTTGCCTAACCACTGGCTGACAAATAACCCTAAACAAACAATGTGACTGCTTTGATGCGAGAGAGTCTGTGGAGAAAGTGAAGATTACTCCTGATTACATGCACTACCCATGCTTTCCCTGGAGAAAACATACCTTGTCGTAGCCTTGGATGAAGTGGTAAACGTAAGGAATGACACAAGGAAGCATCACAAAAAGTAAAAAAAAAGTAGCGAAAAGTAGTGAAAAGTAGCACAGAACAATTTCCCCACCTGACGGTGTCCAGTACAGGTGTCCGGACCACTCTGAAGAGCCGGTGTTGCTGGGGGCTCTGGGGGCCCCTCTTTTCGCTGGCCCGCGGGGAGGGAGGCGGGGAGAACGGGGGGAATAAATCTCCGGGCTCTAACACAATGTGCTCGTCATCCTGTGGAGGGAAAAAACAGACGAAGCTGCTTACGCGCAATTTAGTTTCTGCACTGCTAAGGGACCAGGTCAAGGTCAAGGGACTAAGTCAATTGAGGTCAAGGTTACAAAAGCATAGCTGTAGTCCAGCGGTTCTCAACTCCAGTCCTCAGTGCTGGTTTTCCATTTTGCCAGGTAGTTGTCATTCTATCGGTTTTATCAGACTATTTTTTACATTACATTCCTTTAGCAGACGCCTTTATCCAAAGCGACTTAAAAAGGTGATCGTTGACACTATATGGGGGTCGAACCCACAACCCACAACCCTGAGACTCTCATGCTCTACCGACTGAGCTGTCATGTGACTTTATTTCCACAATTTCTAGGCTGAAAGTTACTACAGGCTCACAACAGTTCGCCACAGATGGGACTCAAAAATGGTTACTTTTGTTGTCCACCGCCCTACTCATCACTCATCATCCTCTCACACTAAGCCATCTTAGACGTTAAATGGCAGACAAGTCGACTTTCTCAGGGTGGAAGTATTCCAACTACTTTGATTTTTATGAGGCAAAATGATACCAACAACACTGGACATCTAAACTTTTGGGCTTCCTGATCCCTGAGAGGGACCAGAGTTTCTAAATTTCTAAGCTCACCAATAGGTGGGGGCAATGCTCATTGACTTCCATTCGTTTTGGTCGCTCATATATCAACACACAAACTAACCTTAATGCCCCTGAGGGATGCAAATGACTCTTGCCCGGGTCTTAGAGCAATGATGTCTCCTTCCACCAGCAGACTGACGGGCAGGTTGACCAGCTGGGAGTCCCGGTAGGTCCAGTGGAGGGACCAGGACGGGGACGAGGGCGTGTACAGGTCAGGGTAAAGAGATGGAGACCACCGCACTGGTTCACCCACACACCCTGACAGATAGTCTAGAGCATCAAAATCCGATCAGTGGTGTCAGAGACTGAATTCAACACTCTCACCAAGCTGATATTCCATTTCAACGTAACCATGCAGATTGGAACAGTTAAAACAAGAAGAAAAAGAAGAGGCATTGGAATAGCTAAAAGAAGGAGGAGGACTGGAAGAAACCTTAACCTAATCCATAGTCTTCTGCAGTTCAACTGGTGAGTCAACCAGCCTCACTCACCGTGGAGCTGGGTGATGATGCCATTGAGGCGGCGGACCATCTCACTCCTCTTCAGCCTCTCCTGACGTCCGACCAGCAGCAGGTTCAGCAGGAAGAGGAGGAAGAGGGCTGCAGCGTTCACCAGCTCTATACCAGAACTAAGGGGTGGAGTAGAGGAATGAGTGGCGGCGGGGGGGTGTGTGGGTGAGTGGAGAGGAAAAGAGAATGGCAGACAAATGAAATGGTGAAGCGAGAATTCAGTCCAGGTCAAGTCCAGGTCAAGTCCAGGTCAAGTCCAGGTCAAGTCCAGGTCAAGTCCAGGTCAAGTCTACACCTGACGTGTTTTTGTAAGTCTTTCGCCTTTATTCAATCAGGTAATTCTGTTTTTTTAAAATCACTTTTTCGAGACCTGGCCGAGAAAGCAGCATGTTGCCTTCCATGCGTGCTCCGATTGGCCGAAAGCTGGAGACAGTGTGAAAGGAGGAGGAGGACTGCAACTGAAAGATTGTCTTGGTGTCTTGCAAGAACAATGACAGCTGGTGTGAAATGACACTAATGCAGTTATTTGCAATTTCTCACTTCTCCCCTCATCATTTTTTGTCACAATATTTAAGTGGAGGAGGAATCTGGTGTGTGGGGGTGAGAGACACCTCCATGTCCTATTTGACATGTGGCACTTAAATATGATTTTCACAGTTTTAATGTTAATTAATTGCAATTTACTTTAGCAGAAATTGTAGTGCAACCATGAGATGCTGCAACAAAACCTCGGTGTTGCTAAACATGTGAACAAAGGCCACGCCCCTTCAACCTGCTGAGAATTGGCTGGTCATAGAAAAAGGGGCACTAAAGGAGTTATGACAATTTAGAAGAACCACTTAAATGAAAAAATAAAAAAAATAAAAAAAATAGCACTTGCATTAGAACCTCATCGCAAGCCTGGCTGAATTAAAAATCACGGCACTGGATCTTGAATATTCTTTTGTTGATGCTGTACGACCTTCATAGATATTCAGTGCCAGGACGATTCGGCTTTGTATAAAAAGAGGGCACCTACCTGCCCTTTGGCTGGCTGCCATGGCAACAGACGAGTCCCAGCACCACCAGTAGAGTGAGGGCCGCTCCTGGCCAATGGAGACAGGAGTGACGGTTGCCATGGTAAAGGAAGCTCTTCAGCCACTGTTCCTATGACAACATGACAAAACAACAAAAAGCAAAATGTTGCGCAACACATCTGACATAACTTGTACAATGTGGCGGCCTATGGGGAGCTGGGAAGCTATTAGCAGATCAGGGCCATGCGGAGTGCATAACTTTGTGTGTGTGTTCTTGTACTTCTATCCTTCTGAGGACCAAAGATGGAAAGATGAGGAAAGTCCTCCAAAGTGAGTCACATCTACCACGGGTTAGTTAGGATTAGGATTTAGGGGTTAAGGTTAGGCATGTACTGGTGAGGGTTATGGGTAAGGGATGTATGTAGTGAACAGAGGCACAGTAATATAAATGTGTGTGTGTGGGTGTGTGTGTCAGTACCTGTGTGGAGGCCCGTCTGCGTGTGGCCCTCTGATGCTGCTCCAGCAGGCTGCTGAGCTGGTCCCTGAGCTTCCCCAGCGCCTGGCCAGTTGAGAGGCCCAGAGACCCAGCCTCCTCCTCCTGCAACAACACATCAACACCACTTCCTTACTGTTGTTTATTGCTTCGCCACAGAAACTAGGACTGCACGATTGTGGCTGAAACTATAATCCAGATTAATTAGCTGGAATTTATCAGTGTGATTACTTAATACTTAAGTTGATTATTAACAACAGCAGACATTGTAAATGAAATGTTGCAATATTGCAAACATACCAGTATTCTGGGATATAATAAAATTGCAATATACGGTTATAAATGATTAATTGTGCAGTCCTGATAAAAACAATGAGCAAATACATTTAACCAATTTAGGTTAATTACATGAGAAATGTAATATGACACCCTCAGTGATGCTGCACTGTAGCAGGCCATAGCCCAAATCCGGAAATAGTTAAAACCATGGCTGCAATAGAGAAAGGGGGAGATACAGAGGCATATCTAATGTTAGTGGGAACGCAACCTTTTCCCACACTCCCATGCCACGATGTGCGTGTCTGCAAGGGCCTGCGGATATGCACACAGAAAGACATACACAAATATACACACACACACACACACACACACACACACACACACGTTGCTTTCCACGCACTCCCAGGGCTCGGCTTTCAAGCTCCACATCCCACACAGCTAGGCTATAAATATCTACCCATTTCCCCAGAGTAACAAAGCCTCAACAAAATCCTCAAGACAGACATAAACATGACACAAGGAGCCTCAGCCTCAGCCTCAGCCTCAGCTTAGTAGAGCAGAGCACACCCTGAGAATGACTTAGATTATCCTCAGATGCTCAGAAGCATGCATGGCTCATGTGTATTACACAAAAATGCATTTTTTTTTTCACAGAGCAAAGACTTGACTTTATTTGACTGACACACTCACTGTCACCCAAACAGACAATAAATAGCCCTGTTACATTCATTCATTCTCCACTCTGAGGAGAGCCTTAGCCAGCTCAGTTACAGACTGACAGCTACAGCTTTAACCAGACAAGAGACAATATACTAAAAGAAGGGCAACTTACAGTCCTCTTCCTCCTGAGACAGATCCCTTCTCTCAACGTCAACACCATGTTGGCCCTGCCCTTCTCTGTTACTCTCAAATCTGTATCACTGCTACCAGAGCTGAAAGGACAGTGTCTAACAGCAGCCGCGATGCGTGACAAGAATAGCTAGATTGCAGAAGCTAGTCCTCAAAAAACAGACCTAAACTGAGTCCTCGCTGGAGAAAGAGCCCGGTCATTTCTATAGCCGGGAACAGTCAGTGATGCTGCAAAACCTCGTCCAAATCTGCCTCATCACTGGGCCACAGACAGCCAAGCCCAGCATCAGTACAGGCTGCCAGCTGGACATTTAAAACACAAAGCCTGGCTGCCTCTCTGGCCCGGACCATGCCTTGTTCAGCTCAGCTCAGTTCAGCAGCTGGCTGGGAACCTGAGCAACAAAACCCTGTTTGGGGGGGGGGGGGGGGGCAGACAGAGGCTCTTTTGACAACAGGAACATTGCCAACCTGGCCTGCATAACCCTAGTCTGGGCTTTGTTCCCCGTCTTGCCAGCAAAGCACATTTTTCATTGACACAGTGATGCAGAAAGAGGGGACGGTGAGGAGGGAGGAAAAGAGAGAAAACTGACAGTACGAGAGATAGGAGAAGGGGAAAGACAGAAAGATCCACAGCAGGAAACACAGTGAGATGAGGGAAGAAATGAAGAACAGGTGCCCTTGCTGAACCTGCCTGTCCCTGGCCCAGAATCAGGCGGCGTGAAACAGAGCCAGGAGAAAAGTACCGGCACTTAACCTTCATCGCGCTCAGAACAGCTTCCCTCAGCCAAGATCACATAACCTTACGCAGAGAAATGGACCGCTGCTGAGGAGACAACTTTCAAGATCACGCATCACATGTCATTCAGGCCATTCACTCTGCAGCCCTATTCGTACGGGGTTAGTATTATGTGGGGACCTCAAATGTAATTAATGATTTACCCTTCAACCACGGCGTTTCGTGAAACACATTCATGTAGGTGAATGAAATTTGCCGAAGCCACCAGTACCATGGATATAAATGTAGGTCAAAATTTTTTACAACTTGTCATTTCCAATACTGTTTCCATTTTTCATGTCAGGAAGATAGAAATTGTGTCCGGAAGAAGTTATGGTTGAAATCAATTAAAAATCAATTGTGATTTCCAATTATTATTACAAATCACTGAGCGTCCGCAGGTAATATTAGTCCCGTGCAAACAGACCTTATGATACATTTCACTAACCTGTATCGTCATCATATTTCCAATACCCTAGATAGCCAGTATGATTTTATACTCTATACATGTATCATACTACGTTCAAAGATTTCAATGCGGCAAGTGGAAGGTCAACTCTACCTCTACAACTTCTAGGACATACATGTCTCCTTGAGGAGGGCGGCCAACTGCATGCTACAGACCGTACTGTTATCAGTTAATGATTATATAATAGAAAGTAGCACATGGGTGGGAACACCGAGATCGGGGAGGGAAGAGGAACTCTTCTTTGAACCTGTTGAGTAATAGGTCAGCGGCAGCCATTTTTCCATTCCTATGCGTGTTATTGTATGCCGACCGAGTGGTGCTCTGTTGTGAAATGCCTCTCCTACACATCTATGTTTAACTAGACAGGTTTGATCTATTGACCCTTTAGACGAGTACTCTGAAATGCCGGGAACTGAAGAGGGAGGGTGAAAAGCTTAAGTGAAGTGTGGGAGAATGTGATGCTGGGCTGGTATACACAGAAAAAGGAGTAGGAGAAGGAGCTACAAGGGTTCTTTGGTTATGGTAGTGGTTGTGTGGTTCTCAAGACTTATTTATTAGTTACTTATTATGTAATACCTATATTATATGAAGATTATATTGAGACTTCATATTATTCAGTCTTCATGATTTTGTTTTCAAATATACCATGGTTCAGGGTAAGAATAATGTTCTTAATAATGTTTCCAAAACAATGTAGTTTAGTTAAAAGTTGAATTGAATTCCTCCCAGACAGAATAAGAGTCACAATACTGGACCCTGATTGGCCGACAACACCAGCTACTCTAATTCAAATGGGGTAAACCTGCTGAGTGGAGACTTTCCAGTGTCAGTTGAAATACTTAAATCTTGTCTGACTGGACCTCACTGATTCTCTATTGAGGGAGCCAATCAAGACCAAGTCGGGTTGCGACACTTTTACTGGAGTTGGTCTGAAACTGCAAGTAAGAATGGGAAACTTTGGAAATGCAATAACTTTAAATTGAACCATTCAGACAAAATGTATGTAGAACCATTTGAGTATGGTGCCATAACGAAACAATTCTAAAGGGGTTCTTTAAATGTTATAAGGCCAAGGAAACACTTTCTGGTACCTTATAGAACCCTTTTTGTTAAGAGTGTAGCTGTCATTCTTCAAACCTGTGACACTTTTGAAACTTTTTCATGGGGGTTTTCACAGGTTTATTTGAACTCTGGAGCATTTACTCCTTAAATTTGGTTGATTTGGGCAATTGAGAACAATGCAATTCAAATAACTGCACGGAGACGCCTGAAAATGCAGATCTCAGTCATCTTCCAAGCAAACACCAGTGCGGTTTGATAGGAGTGAGAACACAATCCGACCCAAATACAGGAAGCGACTCCACAACACGCAGTGTTACGGGTATAAGGAGACGGATGTTGAGATCTGATAGCCAGCTCATAGCTGGGCTCAACTGATGCTCATATTCTGCTATCTTTTTAAGTGTCTCTACCTTGCGAAGTGACAGTTTACCAAAACTCTGCCCAATAAACCAGCTACTTGTGAGTTTGTGACTTTTGTTTTCAAGCCTTGGTTTATTGTAATTGGGCAGTGTGAACCTACACGAACCAAATATAAAAATGTAACAAAGTAAACTTTTCCACTATGGTTCAAACCAAAGAAAACAAACTGTAGGTGTGCATGCACCCCAAACCCCAGAGGCCCTATCTGTTCCATAAACACGTCTCGCTACAGGGATGGATGGGACAGTGTAGGGCACTAGGCAACCAAACTCACCTGCTTCTTATCCAGCGGCTCCATGGGAACCAGAAGCACTCAGCATACTCTACTCCTCGGCCAGCCAATGACACCTGGCAGAGCCCTGTCACTCTGCAATATTCAAAGCTGGACGTCACGCTCTTGGGTGGATCCTTCTTAGCCGGCTGCCTCCCGAAGCTCCAGCTCCACACGTTCAGCTGAGGGCTGAAGGAAGATGGAGAAGGCAGGCGGGTGCAGCCTCGGTCCACCACCTGGCAACACCTCCCGCCCTGCCTGCTCTGCCAGTCTGCTGGGAGGCACAGCCACACCTGCAGGGACCAGCAGAAAGAACCAGGGAGCTCTGTTTTGTGCATCTGTTTGGGACTGTATTTTAGGTCTGGCCACAGCATAGGTGTCCTCTTCATTACATGCAGAGATCAATGGATGAATGAAACAGGTGTGCATTAATTTGTTGGTTTAACTGCAATGACATGCAAACAGAGAACCTTGCAATGCCAGGTTGTTTAACACACACACACACACACACATTTATTGTTGCCAAACCAGTGCTGCCATGGAGTATAACGTCATGCTACAGCTACACTACCCAGATGTTAGCATAACAGTTCTAATGAAAAGGGGACCAAGGCTCTACTGACACCAGCCTCACTCACTCTGACAACATAAGCATCTGGCAAAAAACAACGCTGAACTCCAGAGTCAGCAGTCTCCATTGGCAAAGAGTTGACAGTACTCAGCCAAACAGAGAGAAAAAAGACAGGAGGGTGAGAGGGTGCACTATACAAAATAAGATCATACAAAAAAGGTCCAACCCAAAACAATCCTACTGCATGGCCGAGTGAAGTGGAGGAAATGTACAGTGAGGGTAATGTAAGTTAAATCAAATAGGCTACAGGTAATCCTACAGGACGGAGCCACGCCTTGTCAGAAGGGTTGTATAGGGTGTGTATTTCGAGAACACAACTTAATAACTATGAAAAGCAAAAAGAACCAAAGCTTTAAATAGCCAAGAGTCAAAGAAACCGCTGCCGTCGTGGACCGTGTGTGTAACGTTAACTCACAAGCTAACTCTACTCCTGGCTGATGCTATAGTTTCTGTCTGTGGTGCTGGGTGGACTAACTCTCGCTTTACCTGGCACAATCAAAACATACGGGGCCACACCTGACAGCTAACGTTACTACTAGCCTACAACTGCGTAAACTTAGCGCTTCAGCGAGCTAACATTAGCTAGCCAGCTGACCTCGGGTAAAGTCAACGGTTTCTCTCCCCCGTTGAGTGAACTCAGCTAACTTACACACCAGAAACAGACTGACAACGCGGACATAAAATGTCGCTCTATTGCCTGCAACCGATTAGGTGGCACGGACCATTTCACGTAAATATGAACTAACTGCAATTGGAGTAACTTGCAATCAATCACATTCCAGTTTGAGTTTACTGTGTCGCTCGTGCATTAGCTAGCTAACTTACTCTACCTAGCTAACGTTAGACGTCCCCTATCCGCGATAACGTCCAGTTCTCTATCGTATAGTGAGAACGTCACACCAAACACTATTCAAAAATCTATTTATTGTGTCCTTGCTTATCGACAAAAGTACATACATCGTATGACACTGCTTAAAGCCTTTACCAATCGTTAGGAGCCACTCTTCGGCATACATACTGGCCCACCAAACAGCACTTTATTTCAAATAAAGCTCAACTTTTAGAATCGGTTGACACTACTCGCTACCGCCCACTGACATTACGATGTTGATTTGGAGGAAGAAGATCGTAGAAATAGCAGGCGAACCAGTTGTAAAAGTTTACGTTTTTTATCGGAGTTTGTAGCTTTGCATGTTTTTAATCGGAATTTGACGTATAGTTTTCTCAATGCGAGACAGAATGGCTCACATAGGGACCAGACGTCCCCCCCTTCACTCGGTGTCAAAAGCAGATGCTAAGAGGGGTTTTCAAATTACATTGTTACAGCACTCGTTTAAATAAGACAGCCCGTGTGTATATAATATTTGTCTGCGAACTCACCATTCGCTATGTTCAGGTCCTTGTTAATATCCTGTTTATTGCTCACTTATGTCTTGGACATCCATTGTAGCACCGTGCCTTTCCCGTAAAACATCGGCCATGTTGATAAGCTTGGGAAGGGGAGGGGCCTTTTGGCTGGAAGAAGAGGCTCTCTGCGATGATTGGACGGAGCTACAGACCACTCTCCTTTGATTGGCTCATAATAGAGGGGAGCACCTATATTTTTTTTAGCAAGGTTAAGGTTGTATTTTGAAATAGGAAACCTGCACTCACGTTAAATGGGGAAAAAAGCCGGAAAGAGTTAAAAGCAACGACTTGGAAGTACTCACCACGTTCAAACTCGTTTGAAGCTGCCAAACGCCATGATTTCAGTTTTATGTAGACTTTGGCTACTGTACACTTGCTGACACTTAACACAAATGCACTTAGTGAGTGATATATTTCGAGTTAATGTCCTGCAACATACAAATCATTGCAATGTCAACCACAAACGACAAATCCAGTGAGTAGTTGTGAATGTGTCCTATCATAGTAATTTAAAAGTGGCGAACATAAAATAATTTACGTAATGAAAATAGTTACTATTTTTTTTAAATGAATATGTCATTCCCAGCACTTGACTACAGATGTTTCCTTGTTGGTAACGTTCAGAATTCAGGAAGTTGATGAAATCGTGATCCATCACCTAACCCGAATTCTCAAGTAGTATTTATTTAACCACCTGAAAGTTGACCTGAACGGCATGCTTGACGTTCGTTTCTCTTATCCTCCCCATATGACATGAATGCAACACAAGGTTAGCGCTAGAACCACAGGCTTAACACAAAAACTTGCATTAGGTTCATTGTTGCCAGCTCATCCTCACAATTTCTGCAACATTTTTACGAAATTATACAAAGGAAACATGGACAATATAACCCTTTTTATGTATTTTATTTTAATCATTTAATTTATGCTACAAACAATGTTGAACTATATGTGTAAAGAAAACAAATCTTGAAGAGGATGAAGAAGAACCTTATTTAATTCAACCATTATTAAAAAAAAATAACATCCTTTTAGTTGAGATTTGAATATTTATCAAATGCTTCCTCTAAAGTAACTGAACACCAGGCGAAATGTATCTGGTGTGAGGGAAAGAGTCAGTGTGTGTGTGTCTAGTGGAGAATGGTGATCGGTGACTATTTACAGACATTTGACTCTTACATAACTTGATTTGGGTTGAACACATCTACTTTGAAGGCTGTCCCCTATTCATTGGCCGTGGTAATCTTTTTTTTTGTTAATCCTCATGTACCAGGCAAGAATCGAAATAAGAACTGATAAGAGGAAGTTATCTATTTGCAGCAAGCCAGGGTGTTAGCTGCACGGGCAGGGAGGGTTTCACACATGAACACACTCACACCTACAAGCTGCTCTGTGCCACCATAGTCCTGCACTGTTGGCCGCTGTGCAGACAGGGGTTCGGCACTTCAGTGATAGATATATAGATACTCCTTGAGCATTATTTTTTACATTTGAAAAGACATGCACGCTGTTTATTGCCTATTTTGGTTTTGGTCTTTGGAGTAGGACTTGATTTGCTCTGGTCTCGGTCTTGAGATGATCTTCATCTCAGCCCTGGATGGGAGAGTGTTCCTCATTCACCCCCCCCCCCCCCAACCAACCAAGATTATCCTCCAGCCTGCTCTTTAACCTTCAAGCTACTTCCTCCCCTAGTGAGTACTGAGTCAGTAGAAACTGCTCAAACTGCCGCCACAGTGTAATTTCACACTGTATTAATCGATAGCGATCAACCCTGGACCCTGCTTGCCAATTTAAAAGAAAAAAAGCCTGTTCTTTTCTAAATTGGACTTAAACATGGGTCTTGTAGTTAGCACTTTTAAGACGCAGCATGATCTGAAGGATCACACACACGTCTGCTCCCGAAACAACAGATAATATTAGATCAGTGCTCCGTGTTGCGGCAGACAGCTTTTTTCCCTTGGGCTCCAATGCTGGCTGACCTTCTGGGCCTGTAAAACGCTGAAGCCAAAAACGAAGAAAAGGCATGGCGCCCAGAAACCCGGCACAGTCTGACCTGACTATGAGCCATGAAATGAATAGAATCGAATCGGCTCTAGGTTGCTGCTGCTCCCTCCAGCTCTGGCCTTAGAGGGAGATAATGATGAGCAACGGGAGAAATTCCTATTGCTTCTTATATCCATATTCGTATAGCTTGAAAATATCCACTGTCTCAACCGGGGGGGGGGGGGTCAACTTGGTAAACCCTACACCACTGCAAAGTCCCTGTATATCATATTAATTAGCACCAAAACATCCAAAGTGGAGCAGCGACTGATGACAAGATCTTTTTAGGCCCAAGGAGGAACCACCACCTGATAAAGCTGCAAAGCTTCAACAAAGTGCAACCATCATTTTTTTTTTGATTGAGTCAGCAAAGGGCTCCTAGGGACCCAGAGCTGAATGTTAAAATGTACCTATACGTATTTATCTTCCAAATTAAAAGTTGTGAAGTCAGTTTCGCTTTGCATTTTGGGAAGGGACTTGGGATTTGTCATGTTTTTTTTTGGGGGGGGGTGCGGGGGGGGGGGTCCTTGAGGTGAAATTGGGAAAACCAGAGTGCTGCCTGCCGCGTATCTGTCTGTTATTTCAGCGACAAGTTGCCATAGAAACCCCGATGAGGATTTATCAGAAGGACGAGGACCGCGCGGGGAACACGACAGCAACGCACGTCCCATGAAGAGCATCAACGGAGGCCGAGCCGCGCGGAGATGAGGGAGATTCAAAGAGTGTGTTTGTTGGTGGGGGGCACTAAAATAGAAACTGGATGTAGGGCGCCACCATTTAAAAAAAACAAAAAAAACTCACTCATAAAAGTAATTCATTTCAGTAGGAGAGTGGAGGATATAAGGGACTCCTGAGTAGGGGACTTAAATGAAGATCACATTTGAAGTGTCTGGCAGAGTCACATTTTCACGATAGAGACGAATAAGCTAGGTGATTAAAGCAGAGGTCCATCAGAAACTAGCGGAGAGGTAATATATCACCGCGCAAAGTACTGGAGTAATAATGCTGCTTTGTCATTTGCTTTTTTTGGCTTGAGACCGAGGGCCTTTTAGGATGAAATGCCAGTGAGTGGGTGGGGTGCCCCTGGCCAAGTAATTGTTGAGTCAGTAGTATTAGTAGTATCAACAACCCTATCCACTATGGATCTATTATGGCGTTTTTGTGCTAAGGGGCAGTAGAAATCTCAGCCTTTAAAATATGCATGATGCAAAGAGATGCGACGCTGGACGGCTCAAAACAGTAATATGATTCTTTATTGATCCTTTTTCTGTCGCAGCGTGTGTCTGTCTGCGCCCTCAGTCTCAGTCAAAGGGTGCCGCAAGGACTATTGCACTATTGCATTATTTTATGATACTTTATGATTGCTACGTTCAAAATGCGAAACCTCCTCACGAGAAAGAATTCACACTGCAACAAAAACACACTCCAGGTCGCATGAATCAACGCATGTCTTTAATGCTTATAAATTAACCGTGGCTCCTCTCACACAGGTTTTTTTTTTGTAAAACACAACGTTCATATGATATAAGATTAACGGCATTATTAAACGATTCAAAGATTTTTGCATTTCAACACTGGTATGACACAGACTTTTTTTTTAATGCACAAGGAATCAGGCTTATTGTAATCTGACGTTCAAACGGCATTAAAAATGGAGACGTCTGAAACCACCGGAAAACATTCAAGGCATTGATTTGACAATAACTCCCTTCCTTTTTGTCCTTTTATGATTATCAGCTACGGGTTCTTCTCAAATAACTTACCACCCAGGGAAAACATCAGCAGTGTGTGTGTGTGTGTGTGAGAATGCATGCATGTGACTATGTGAGAATGTTCATTCAGTTTCATCAACCATTCACTGCTCAAGAGGTTAAACAGAAGAAAAAAAAATGAAGTGGAGAACAAAGTCAGCGATTAACAAAGACTGCAGTCCATTTTAGACAATCTAGTATGTGCATGTGTGTGTGTAAGTGCGTCTACTGGCGACTTGAGATGGAGCTGCTGATGGATGGCCGAACCAACTCCTCCATAATTGCAGCAAGGATGTGGCACAATTGCTTGGCCTGAGAGGGGGAGAGAGAGAGAGAAATAGAAAGAGAGAGAGAGAGAAATAGAAAGAGAGAGAGATGGGAGATTAAATACTGCAGGAATGAAACCAGACATGAAGGCAAATCCCAAGGAGGGCACAAAGAGCCGTCACGTGACCGCTGCGTAGAAAATGTCAGCCAACCCAACTACTTTGAGGACCGTATGTAATCGATATTATTGTAATGTGTAATCTGAGCTGCGACAAAGGAGCGCCGAGTCATATCCCTTTTGACAGCGAATAAACTAATTCACTTTTGAAATGCTGAAATGTGTAACTTAAGAAGCCAGCGTTTTTCCCCCATCAGCTGGGTTGACTCACATCCACCAGAAAAAAAACAAAAGAATCTGTCAAGACTTGAAAAACAAGTTGTTGCATATTTCTACACACGAGTCGGCACATATGACCCCTTTTTCTTTAGTGTCAGCTAATGTCGGCCATATTGCATGCTTTCATCTGAAGAAGTTCCAAGTTCCACTTTGAGCGAGCATGAAAACCTTTGCGGACATGAGCTTTCCTCATTCGACACCATCGTATTTCACATAAAAGCTCTTGGTTGGAAACCCAGCTATCCACATGGACATAAATGCCAATGACAATTAAGGCATTTAGTTAGCTGGTGCTTTTTTTTTGTCAAGAGCAACTAAATGAGCATGTAGGTCTCTTGATGGACACAGGTTGGATGTTGCGGGATCAAACTTGCAACCTTCCCGTCACGGAGTGGTAGCTAACAGCTCCGCCCCCTTGTCCCCTCTTCCAAGGTGTCATTTAACCCAGCCAAGGTCAAGGAAGGAACTTCTGTTTGGCGTGAAACACCTCTCCTAATATATCTTACAGCTCACAAACCGTTGGACCGAGTCCCAATTCAGCAGGAACCCACTCTTGGGTTGATTTACGCCTTTACCTGTTTGAGGTGAATGTTGATTTTCTTGGGATGGCTTGGGTTGCCATAACTGATCTCCACTGCTGGCACTTTCTTGAGTTTCTTAGGGCGGACGGTGCGCATGGATTGCACTTCCACCAGAGGAATCACAAACGCTAGCTCCTGCAGCAGAAAGAGACAACATTAGATCACTAACCACAGGGATGCCTGTATATTGGGCCGATATTGGCCTTTACTAATCTGGCTTTCAATGGAGAGTTTTGGTGTCCCGTGATGGTCTAAATGCTGTTCCAGAGACCTTTATACCCTGGCAATGTTAACGCTACCTGGAATTGAATTTAAGACCAATTTAAAAAACAAAATAAGGAAACAAAGCTGACAAAAGCAACCTACAGTATTTCTGATAATCTTAATGAAGGTTCTGAAACTACAAATAGGCAGTATAAGAAAAACCAGGACACCAGGCAATGTTAAGGGACATGAAGTCCGACTGTGTTTAATAAAGCTGTCATACATACTGCAATATTGTTCTGTATTAATCTAAGAGTGGACATGCAGTGCAAAGAAACCTGTCAAGACCTCTAATAACTGGATTCAAGACAATAGAATACATTTACATGTAGAATTTCAAGGACCTACGGATACCCGCAAACATGTTTTGGCATGAAAAAGGTCACATTTACAGAAATTGAATATTGGCACAAAATATCGGCTGTTGATATCGGCCTTCAAATCGGTCGAACCTGAGTTGACAGTGTATCACCTATTACGGCCAAGTCCAAAAATAAGTGCAGAAACTCTAGTATTTATTTTTGCTGTAATTGTCCCTTGATACTTTATTGTTGCTGGAAAATATGTAAAGCATACCAGATAGGTAACCATAACCCCTGAGACGCTGTTCCTGTACAGTACCTGTGTTTTGGGGTGAATGAACAGCACCCCCTCCTGGTTGAGGGCGACCACGCAGGGAGAGGGGCAGCCACGCTGGCTGACCTTCTGGACCAGGAAGACGTTGGAGCCAAACAGAGGCAGGGTGCTGAGAAACTCTGGAGGGCAGAGGGCAGTCCTCAGTCACAACTTACACAACAATAGAGTACAATAGAGTAGAAGAGAATAGAAACTACTGCCCACCAATGAATCGTATTTTGGCGTCTTCAGGGCTGAGGGACAGCATAGCAGCTAGCTGGCCCAGAGAGAAGGAGTGGATCTCCTCAAGTTTACTGCTGATCCCGTCCTGTCTGGGCAGGTACTCCTTTAACTCTGGCCTGACAGGGAGAAGAGCAAAGCCTAGTGTGAAATGTGCATGTATCAAATGTAACTGATAACTCATAATATTGGGAGATCGGCCCGTTGGTCAACTTACCCGTTAAGCAATGAGAACATAGACACCAAAGTCATCCCATAGATAGTTGGCTCTGGTGCTCCATGCTAACACTTCCGCATTCACTGAAGCATTCACATAGTGCATGCTAAAGTGTTAGCATGGAGCCTACTATCACTCAACGTAGTGTATGCTAAAGTGTTAGCATGGAGCCTACTATCATTCAACATAGTGCAAGCTAAAGTGTTAGCATGGAGCCTACTATCACTCAACGTAGTGTATGCTAAAGTGTTAGCATGGAGCCTACTATCATTCAACATAGTGCAAGCTAAAGTGTTAGCATGGAGCCTACTATCACTCAACGTAGTGTATGCTAAAGTGTTAGCATGGAGCCTACTATCACTCAACATAGTGCAAGCTAAAGTGTTAGCATGGAGCCTACTATCACTCAACATAGTGCATGCTAAAGTGTTAGCATGGAGCACCAGAGCCAACGATCTACCGGGGACACATGGATGATTTTGGTGATCACTTAACAAGTAAGTTGACCAACGGGCATCCTAAAAACCCACTGCATTCCTTTGATTACTAAATTGTGTGGCTTACAGTGAAGGCTGGTTTTTCAGACCCTGAGCCAGATGCTGCAGGGCTGACAACTCCGCTATTTGCTGGACCGACAAGGAACCACCAGCAGCAGAAAGCATCAATCTCCCATCCAGGTAGTCGCCCAGCAGCTACACACACACACACCCACACACAGCAGCACACAGGGGTGAGATGCAACAGCAAACAGTAAGATGGTACCACCAGTGGCTAGATGTTTTCTGCTCCTGGCAGGTGCTAATCACGTTACCTGTTGGTAGTGGAACTCCATGTAGAGGTCATTGTTGAAGGAGAGAGGGCTTCTCCAGATGACTCGGCTCAGTGACAGAAAAATGGAGTTGTCATCCAGCAGGAAGTCAAACAGATACTCGTGAGCATGGAGGGGACGGATCATCCCGTCTGGCAGAGGAGGAGTTAAGAGATATTGAAGCTGATTATAGCCGATATTTTGTGGCGATAATCAATATCGTTAAAATTCCAAATTTACGAGCAATCAGTGATTCCCTATGAATGTTATTCTTGTCATCCTCTGAAAAGGCAAATGTCATCTCAATAGATTGGCAAACCGAATTATCAGCCTAACCTTTATTATCTATATCAGTTCCTGTAAATAGAATCAACCCAATTTTACCTTGGGGCCGGTTGGCGAGGATGGAGAACTCTCTGGCTTCTGAGGGATCTGAGATGCCCAAGTCTTTACAAAATTCTGCCACCACTTCTGCCGCCACCTAGAGAGAGAGAGAGAGAGAGAGAGAGAGAGAGAGAGAGAGAGAGAGAGAGAGAGAGAGAGAGAGAGAGAGAGAGAGAGAGAGAGAGAGAGAGCAAACAACCACCAATATAAATACAAATCGATGTTATTTTCAGAAAAGCATGAATTCAATCATTTTTTTCACCTTGAAGGATCATAGATAGATAGATAGAAAGAAAGAAGAAATGAATCTTACACTGAAGCTGCGTGTCTTAGCGGGGAAATCCACCCCTCCTGGTAGCTGGATAGGAACTCGTCGAGACGTCTTTCCAGCCTGCAGGTGGCAAAGACACACACTCCTGCTGTTACTGGGTATGATAGAACCACAGCCGCTAAATCAGGCCGTGAAGGAGGTATTTTATTTGAACATACCATGATGGCATCCATCTCTACGTGTGAGGGTATGTTACGGCGACCGCCATATTTCAGAGAGCGCTGCAGGTTTTCCTGACACACGCCGGCCAGCACTGAGGACAGACAAGCCACAAAAAGTTACATTCCACTTGTATCTCGTATGGAGTCTTAAAATCTTATTTTTCTTTATCGTAAAAAAAACAACTGCCAGTGGGATATGATATAACTTCACCTGTTTCTAATGCAAAGCAAATCGCTTTGAATTTTCTTGAATTAAGTGTCATTTTCCTGATACCAGATTCTGCCTCTTTTCAAGATATTGAAAATTCCTGCAACAAGTGAAACTGTATTGGAAACCAGTGGAATTATGTCACCCCACTGACAGACATGTGACTAACTGACTTAAGATGGATATTTTTTGCAGTGTGTGTGTGATCATGCAACTCATGTGAATGCGTCTGTATTGTGTGTCTTCTACTTTGGTATGGGTGCGCGCTGTCCTGAGCGATGTCCCATAGGTGGTGAGCGACGTAGGGCTGCAGGGTACCCGAGCAGGGGAAGAACCCGGTCACCAGGTTGAGCAGCCGCCACCCGAGGGTGCAGCTATTTCTGCGGAGACGACAACGCACGACAGTCACAAAAAGTAACTCGTTTGCACTGGGAGAAGTAAGGCCACCTCCGCGTCCAGTGTGGTGAGTATTTTCGTCAACAGCTTGAGGGGTAACAGCAAATTTTGCATGTGGCAGCGAAAGATAAGGACTTCAATACCCAGAAGTCATGTAACACGATGTAAGCTAAATGTGTTCTTTTTACTTTACTGTCTCAGAGGCTTTTCCACGCCGATAAGAATGCAATTCTAGGGGGAAACACTGACTTTTTAAAGAAAAATGTTGACACGAAAACAATTAAATGGTAACAAAATTGACCATAATTCATTGCACCTATGAGGCAGCGCACCTGTGCCCCTTCCCGAGTGGCGGTGTGTTCTCCGCCAGCACAAAGTGAATGGAGAGACAGTTTGAAATGCAGCCTCGATAATCAGGTAGAAGTAGTCCGCTAATGCCTGACATGTCAATAACGGTGGTCCCAGCCTTGAAAAATCGGTTGAACCCTAGTAAAAAATAAAAAAATTAAATGAAGCGCACTCACTTGACTGGGTTGTTGGTGTTTTGCTTGATGACCTGGCAGTAGATTTCATCTCTCAGCGCCTCCTTTTCCTTGCCGAGCTGAACACAAGAAAAAAGGAAAACATTCTTCAAATCCCATCAAAGTCTTTTTTTTTTAAATTTTTTTTTTGGATGCCTCGATATACTGTTTGGGTGAGCCCTGACCAGTAAGATGTGGTTCAAGCAGTCTGCTGGGATGAGATTCTTCCCCATTGGCACGTCACCCGCGAACTGCATCACACCTAGAGAAGAGATGAGAGATGAGAGGAATGACGGGAGAACAGATCCGGGGAAAGCAGTGGAGATTCAAAGAGAAACGGCGGTTCACGTGGGCGGGACACTCAACTCGTAAAGCACTGGACAGCCAAATCATTCATTTCGGGGTCACTGTAGAGGATGAGGGAGTCTTGTATAGGGGCCTAGTTGGGAATAAAAACACGGCGTAGGACGTGTGATGAAGATGGGACGTGATGACGACGAGATGTGATGCCAGAGGGCTTGTACTGTCTTACGTACCTGTACGTGTTGAACCATCTCTGAAAAATCCCTGCTGCTAATCTCCGCTCTGAGAGATAGAAACAGTAGAAAATTGCGGTCAAATTCACTTCCGCCTTGATGGGTCGGTAATGTCATTACTTTTCCCAGTAACATGAGTACTTGTGAGTATTTGCTACACCCTGGACCTCAAGGCTATTTGGCGTCCTGACCATTCACAGGAGAGGGAACTGAGTCATCCTGAAGGTAAGAGAGGACGGTGTTGTTGGCCCCAACTCTTAACATCGTACCTGAAGTATTTCATGCCGAACTCGGCCATGGAGTTCGGGAGGATCTCGACCTCTGAGCCCTGGAGTGAGCCCCGGAGCGAGGCCTGTCCGGCGCGCGGTTCCGGATCGACACCGGCCATAGATCTGGCGGTGGGACCTGGGGGTGATCTGGCCGCCAGGCCTCGCGCCCCTCATGCTTTTCCTCCTCTCATCCCTTCGGCCCAGGTGTACGCCGTGGTAGTCTGGGGCGGCGGACGGCTGGGCGAGGTCATTTGGGAAAAGGCCGCAGCGTCCTCCGATGCTGCCAAAACACCAGCCTGGTGGAAGATGGTAAGTTTTGACTTTATTGGACAGCTGATAGTAGAGAGAGACAGGAAAGACCAGGAGAGAGAGGTGGATGACATGCCCATCTGCTTTTAAAGACTATTTTTGGACTAAAGAAGTCGATAGCCGATATTGGTACCGATATTTTTAAATTTGACCATTTTCAGGCCTTTTTTCCCCCAGACTTTTTCTCTTTGCAGGCTCTGAAATAGCATTTAGATCATAGGAAACTAAAACTAAATTGAGAAGATAAAGATATTTCACCTGGTGTAATTTGAGGGGAAGCAGTTTTGGATTAAATAATTATATATATATATATATAATTATATATATAAATTACATTTTAAAATGCATTTGTTATAATACTACTACTAATAATACTAAATATATTTATGCATACTTGGGTGCAATCACAATTCAGGTTAAGGGCTTCCCATAGACAACAGGGGGTAGTTTGTAAAACAGAGAGAGATAAAATAAATAAATGAAAACAATATCATTTTTTTTAAAGTGGGGGAGAAAAAAGAAAAGAAAAGGGAAAACACTGACATCTAATAAAAGGCAAATATATCTAACCATAATAAATATCACAAACCTTTTTATCCATGCCATGTGATCTACATTTCAAACTCTAGGAACCTGACGATCGCCTCACCTGGCTGGAGTCCGTCCATTGGCAGCAGCTTGATGATGTCACCCCTGCTGAAGCTGAGCAGGCTCTTGTCGTCTGACAAGTAACTCTTCAGGGCAACCATGTGGCCCGAGTCCTGCATAGCAGACAGACCGATATCTTAAAGAGCTTCTGTCAGACACTGAAGACATCATAGTGGCCGGAGGATGATGTATGGGCTATTCTCTACTCTATAACAGCAAGGGGATATAGATCATGCATGGGGCGATGAGGAGGAAGGAGGAAGGGGGGGGGGTACCCTGATGAGCTCCTGCAGGAAGAGTTGGAGCATGGCAGTGATCTGAGGCGCTCTGGAGGACCGCAGCAGGATCTGCTCACTCTTCAGCTCCAGCTCCACCGTGTCTGAGCCGCTGAGGCCGACGGACAGCAGCTCTGCAAAACTAGACACGTGTGCAAAAGAAGGCCAGTCAAGTTGAATGTAACGCTGCAGTTAGCCACATTTGAAACAGGAAGTCATTTTGCTCAGTCTCTGTCATGCGTGTGTTTACCTGTAGCTTCTTAGCAGACGGAGGTGTTTGGGGTTGATGCCCGACGCTCTGACCACTCGCAGGAAACGAATCCCGCGGTGAGACACACCCAACACCTCAGTGTCCCCGCTATCGCCCTGTGACAAGAGATATGAATCCTTGAAAACACAACAGAATGCCAGTGGGGTAGAGCTGGTGTGCGTGTGTAATATTCCATGATTTTTCCCACGACTATCAATAACTAATCACATTTCATTTAGGCAAATAGGGTGAATCTACATTGTCTCAATCCCTGTTGTAACCTCAATTTGTGATTTAGATAAAAACAAACAAAAAAACAATTATGTGAAAATACACTTTACACTTTAAAGGGGCAATAAGTAAAGATTCTTACTGCCCAATAGCATGACCATAATATACCTGTGGGTGGTTGACTGGGTTATCATTACCAGTACCAGTGCTAGAGACTTAAGATAAGTTCTATCAATGTTGTTGAAGTTCCTACTGGTCGCCACTAGAGGTCGATGGAGGTCATAAAATACTAAATGCCATTAAAAATTGAATACTACTACCACAATATCATGGCAATCGAGAAAATCATCAAGCAATGTCACAGAACCAAAGTTACTTGCACTTGCACAGTGACCCATTTGTAAAATTCCCTGATATTCCCTGACTTCCCTCTCTCTCTTATAGTCGAAAAATTCCATCAACAGTGGGGGGTGTGTGTGTGTGCGCGCTCCAGCTCACCTTCACAGGGAACAGGCGGGTGAAGTAGTTTTCCCAGTTGTCTCGCGAAGCGATGACGATCCTCTTCTTCATGCTGTCATCCTGGATGGTGCTTATGGTCGTGCCCACGCGGAAACTCGCTGGACAGGAAATTGAGTAAGAGAAGGACAAAAGTAGTGCAGAGATGTGTTAAAGATGTTAAAGACTCGTCCTACAGACAAATCCTACATGAGTGGAAAACCGAAATGATGGATGGTAACTTCCAGGGGCAAAGTCACTAATATTATCACCAAAACTTCCAACCTATAGCCACTAAATGTCCAAGTAATGACTGACAAGATATTATTTGGATTTTCATTTTGTTTTTTTCTTAGTAGTTCTAATCTAATTGTTGAGTGCTCAATTCTGATTGGCCACTGAAGGCATACTGTGGTCTGTTGTTTCTACATCACAACAAATCCTCACTGCAGTTTGTTGATTTCCAATTCAAGTAACTGGCGACACCTTGTGGCAAAAGGCAGTACTGCTCGGTTACAACAGAGGTCCTGCAAGCGCATTACCGCATCGAGACCCCTGGATTCACCTCGTCGGGGCTTATTTTGCGTCAACGACAAGTTATCCCTTACACACCACCCCCATCCATATGACGGACTATGTCGTGGTTCTCACCGAGGAGATCCTTCATCTTCCTCCTCTCCTCTCTGCTGATCCTCACACAGCTATCGGAGTAGGTGTCCCTCATTATCTACAACACCAACAGACCAGGAAACTTTTTTTTTTTTGTTATTTACCGCAGCGACATTATTTATGACAACATTATAAATGTATTAGGTTAAATACAATGACGCCTTTTATTAAATTGACCAACCTGTTCGCATAAGAGATTGAGGATGTAGGGGCGGTTGAACTTCTCTCTGGGGTAAAACACCTGGATACACAAATAAAAGACATAAGAGGTTAGAGAACTAGACTAACTAGTTGGAGAAGAGGGTTTATGACCAGACTTGAGAAAGAGTGTGTGTGTGTGTGTGTGTGTGTGTGTCTCACCTCTTTGCGTAGGTACAGTTTTCCCGGCATGGCGGAATATGTGAAATAAACGCTTGCAGAGAATCGGTGGAGCAAGGAGGGAAAGCTCTCCTCCTCCGGCATCAGATCTACACAACGGGTCAATAATCAGGAAATGAACGAAATGAACATTGTGAAATGTTTCGTGTCTCCACATTTTGAAAAACGAAATAACTGATTGTAGACGATTCAACGAATTTGTGGCATTATACAGCCACGCTTGAAAGTTTGTGGACCCTTTGTTCAATGATAGACAGAAGCGTCTGCTCACGTGAGACCTCAAACCTCACTGAGGCGGAGTGGGAGAAAAAATCCCTCCAGGAAGATGAAGAGACTGATCCGTGATCAGTGGCTCTATAGGGACGTTTACTCCAAGTTTTGTTAAGTAAACAATGAAAGTTTATATTTATTTGTGCATGTTTTTTTATTTGGGATATCTTCATTGAGATTTAAGGTTTAGATGAAGATTTTATAAGGTTCTTATGAAATAAACTTTCAAGCATGACTATGTTTATGTCTTGTATTTTATTTGATGATATTGCGCTATTGTATAGTAGGGTTCCATATGTGTTTAAATCAACTTGGAGCCACGTACTGAGGGAAGGGGCCGCCATGGGCGGCGGGTCTGGGATGCTGGGTAGAGGCGGCGGCGGGGAGTCTGGGGGCGCAGGCATAGGGCCCTGGGACCGCTGGGAGCCGAAGAGGTCGGCCAGGGAGCGCTGCTTCTGCCGCATGTTGTTGGAGATGGAGCGAGGCCCCGTGGAGGGAGAAAAGGGCGGAGGAGGAGGAGGCGCGTCCTTCGGCGGCGTCACCAGCGGCGGAGCCCACTGTTTCTGGGAGCGTGAAGCGGGGAGAGAGGGTAGAGTGATTGAATGAAGAGGGGGTCCTTAAGGGGGTCCCCTGGGGCTCCCCGGAACCCCCCCGCCCCCTGCAACAGCACCCATATACATTCTAAACTCTCAGTTGTGGTTGTGATCTCGGGGGCCATCCTGACCTGCGGTGATCCTGGTCCTTTGCTTCTGAGCATGGCCAGAGCTTCCGCTTTGGGATCGTTCTTCTTGAGGTACTGCCTGGCTGGAGCTCTGTGAATTACAAAAAAAACACAGTTGTATATTTTTGTGCAATAAAGGGTTGAAATGATTGAACCAAACACGTTTCACTGTTTCTACGAGAACTGACCTGGGATAATTTCTAGTATATTAAATTCTAGTGCTCATCATTTTGTTGGGGACCGCCTGGAAGCCCCTCAAGGACCCCTGGGGGTCAGAGATTTAGTGCCCTTATATTCCTGTGACTGTAGAATTATGTTGACTGCTATATTAACAGTGATACATTTTGGGGGAAATCTGAGAGAGACAGTAGGAGGGACAGTCCCGGCAGCATTCAGTCCCGATGAAACCCGGTATGCATTCAAACCCAAGAGAGCTTGAATGGATGAGACAGGCGACGGGGAGGAGCTCTGAAACGGACCTGACAGGCTCAAAGGGCTTGGGCTCCGGGACGGGGCGACTGTTGTACTGTTGGATGATTTCCCGGATGTTGGAGGTGCACCTGCGCTGGGAGCCGGCCAGGGGGACCGGGACGGGCCTCGGCTTCCGGGGGTCGGCCTCTCTGGCGGGAGGGGAGGGGGAACGTTTCACTGTGGGAGATAAGAGACGAACAAGAACATATGACGCTGGGTGGTGACAATTAATAGGCAATTTCGGTAATAATGTTACAGTTTCCAATAACAAAAACTAAGGTGTTGCTTTTTTTATCACCCCCCTCTGAATATCAGAATGAAGCCGGATTATCTAAAACCTGGAAATGTCGACTTTCTCTGGGTCAAATACTCCCACTATCTTTTACAGAATAAAATCCAGGATAAATCCAAGGACCATGTTCTTACCCTCAGGCTTGGGGGCTGTAGGTGGAGGTGATGGACGGGATGGGGGAGGGGAGCGTTGCTGTCTGGGAGGGCTATCTGGAGCCCGGCGAGGCTTTGGTGGTTTGGCTGCAACTTGGGGCTGAGAGCCTGGAGGGACGAGGGTGAGGACGAGGAGAAGAAGGTGAATCTACGATCTCAATCATGACATCATTCATCAAATTATGGGCGTTAACATCGACAAATCATTATGTTGGTGTATTTACGTATTGTAAAATACGGTGTATTAACAAATGAGACCATCGCTCTGTCCCTATTGTGACATGAAGTAACGGGGTGTATGGGAAATGTAGTCTAGGAGCACTCGCACTAACAATACCACTGGTGTGAGATAGAAACTACCAATCGTCTCCACTGTGGTCTCATGTGTTTATAATAATAATACCAAGGGACCACAATTCATTTGACCATGATATATTGATTGTTAACATGCTACACGTGGCACTCTTAAGAGCCATGAGAGCAAACGGAACGAAGCCGCGCTCGGTATGGTCGGTCGGCTCCTCTTACCGATCTTCTGGAAGTAATCCCTCTTGTCCCTGAAAGACTCTATCTGATCTGGAGTCTCTCTCTCTGGCTGTGCAGGAAATAGAAATGAGCACACAGCGAGTTACCAAAAATGTAGATAGATAACATACAATAAGACATAAAACAAATATAAAAATAATAAACATAAAACAGCCGTAGGGATATTGGGTCAAAATAGCAACAAAATAGTAATAGGATACGGAAAGGAAAAATAGGAGGAGAAATAATATAGTAAATGGAGGGTATTAAACATGAGGCAATTTAAGTAGAGATATATGAATGAAAGTATGACAAAATATGAATTATAGCGTTATGAGGGTGTGCAAAACAGCAGCAGGAGAATATACTGAGAGAAAGGAAAAAAATAACCCAAAAAATAAATGTAGTATAAAATAAGTGAAAAATGAAAAAGTAGGAACAACGTTTTTTAAAAAGTGGCAAAAAATACAAATATCAAGATAACTGCAATATATACAAATGAGAGAGAATATGGGAATATGAAGAAAACAAAGATGAAGAAGGACAGCGTGCTTGCGAACACAAATGCGCACACACACACACACACACACACACACACACCTCAGGCTCATGGTGCCTGGGGGTGCGTCTGGGCGCGGACGCTTTGGGCCGGACAGGTGGGGGTGAGGGGGACCGAGGGGAGGGGGGCCGAGGGGGGAGGGGCCGATGGGTGGGGGACCGAGGCCGAGGGGTGGGTGAACGGGCGCGTTCCCTGGAGCGTCGGTCGGACTGGCGTCTCTGCTGCCTCTGCTGTTCCTCGGTCTGCTGCTGGGACAGAGTCATCGCCTGGAGGGTCATCTGCTGGGCCTGAGAATGAAAACGAGATGAGGGAGGGAAAGAGAAGTTAAGAAAGACGGCAGAGAGACGGCAGTGAGACGGCAGCGATGGAGGAAATGCAAGGACAAAATATTGGAAACCCCGTAACAACATGTACAAGTAGCTACCAAGGAGTAGGTCCACCCTTTGCCTTCAGAACAGCTTCAGTCCTCCTTGGATTGCTGTCATCAAGTCCTGAACTGGACAGTTTGAGACTGTGTCTCATTTTTAAAACTGTAGTTGTGTTGAGCAACTATTCCTTTTTTTTGCGGACACCTGAAAGTTCATTCTCACCATGACAAAGGCCTGCTGATTGATGAGGGCCTGCTGTGTTGCAGCCATCTGCATAGGATCAACGACAGGCAGAGCAGGCATGGCAGCTTGGGGCATCATCATGGCTGGATTGGGAAGGAAGATTGTATTTTTAGTTTCTGAGAGGCGGAGCTACTCTGGAGGCATACAAATAATCTCATTGGTCGAATGAAACCTCAATGGGCGGAGCCAAAGAACAAGAACAACAGTTTTTCAGAGCTAACGGGCAAACCTAGAATGGCAAAGGGAGAAATCTGGTCAAAATGTACCTAAAATAATAATGGTAATGACTTCTTTGTTGCCATTCAATTATGACCATGGCATTCATGATCTTTGAAGGACAGCAGGCTAGCTAACTATCTTACCGAGCTAGTTAAAGGCTAGTAGGCTAGTTTTAACTTGGAAAATCAGGTAAGATATCTAGCCAACTTAGTATAACTAACCCTAACCATATCATTTTTTCAGTTAATAGCAAGAGGCTTAATAATGTTAGCTACCTCCTCTCTTACCCCCTTGCCTTTTTCACTGTGATTCAGTCTGTTACTTTGCCAGAAAAATTGTGGTTCTTTGGCTCCGCCCACTGAAGTTTAACTCAACCAATGAGATTATTTCTGCCTCCAGAACAGCTCTCTGCATTTAAATGATGTATTATATGTTAGATAGCATTTACATGATGATCAAACTGGAACAATAACATGTGTGATGCAGAAGGTTTATGAGAAAGCATTACGTGGCATGGTTGGCATCATGGGAGTGGCACCGTAACCGGGCATAGCAGGGCTGACTGGCATTCCTAGGAGTGCAGGAATGTAAGGATTATAAAAATGAAAAACACAAAGCTGTTTTTTGACCCTTGTAGTGAGTGTGGAAAGCATCAAAAGTATGGGAAATTACCCATGATAGGACATATATAATAGGTTGTTCATGAAACTCCCCTCGCTTACCCATTGCATAGCCTGGCATTGTCATGGGCATACCTGGAAAACAGAATCATTGTTTTGCATTATAGATCTTCAAGGTCTTCAATAACCTGAGCAAAACAACAATTAAAGAGATTCATTCTAAAATGAGACATCCACTGTAAAAAAGTGATACCTCCTGTTACAAAATGATTGTTAGAATTAAAGTACAGCACTTTATAGGTTTCTGTTGAAGTCATCTTAACACCTTTTCTTACAAAATAGCTGTATTTCCGAGGATGAACGATGAATTCTTGTGAGCAAAAATTTGGATAGATTGTATAATACAGTGTTTTGGATTGAAACCGTGCACCTATCCACTAAGTCATCTTAAGACAAATGGAAGATCCAGCTTTTCCTACCCGCTCCATACATGCCAGGATGCATCCCTCCTCCTCCTCTCATTCTACGGTTCAGCATGGCCATTCTTTCCATGTCCTTGACACACACACACACACACACACACACACACACACACACACACACACACACACACACACACACACACACACACACACACAGAGAGAACGCAAATGAGTAATACATTACATTGTGAGTGACACAACTGGAACGAAACGGGAGCGCAGTTGCAGGAAAGACGGGAGGACATACAACCCAAGTGACTTCACACAGTCATTAATAAGAGATACACGAGCCATCAGAGACGACTGAGCGCGCCTACAGGAACCGCACAGTGAGCGTTCCTGTAAATAACACCGTTCAGGAACGGGCAATACTTCAGAAAAAAATAATACTGACTGGAGGTCCTTGGTCCAGCACGGGGTCAAAAAGGTCATCGACGTAAGCATCCATCTGTCGACCGCGGCCTGGAGGGAAGGGAAAGGAGATGCACAAATCAGTTACTTTGAACTTGAAGGTCAACCGCTCGGCACGTTAGTAAATCCAGAGCCCAGAGAGGCCAAGGAGGACAGCTTGCTTTACTGTGAGTGTGAATGCTGCGAAAGCCCTACCCTCCTGTGGGTAATCTCTTGCCCAGGGGTTTCCATCATCAAAAGAAGGCAGCCCAGGAGCTTGCATGGAAGGGGCTGGGGGGATGAAGCCGTCCAGATCTGCAGTCATCGTCCTGAAGAAAGAGAGAGAGAGAGAGAGAGAGAGAGAGAGAGGTGGGTGAAATAGAGATGTTTATGTCCATCCCAGCCTGCCAGCTTCAGTCGAGTTTTGCCTCGCGACCCACGGGGAACCCTTCTTTACCTGTCCCCGTGGCTGCTGAACAGGTAGTCGGTGGGTGTAGAGGATGGGGTCCCTGGTGGCGGCAGGACTTCAGCCTCAGCTCCGGCCAGCAGATCCATGACAAAGTCTGAGCCGGCCAGGTCTGACCAGCCCTCGTCGGCCAGGATGGACACAGACCAGCCCTGGGGAGCCTCCGACACGCCTCTACGACACACAAAGCACACAGAGGGATAGGGTGGCAAACACACACACAAAGCCGAAGAGGAGAACATATAGAGACTCTGCATGTGGATGACTACCTGAAAAGGAGAAGCCACGAGGCCAGCTGCTCTCCCGTGGTCCAAGACTCCACTTCAGCCGTCAGCTTCTCGTCTGAGAAAAGAAACAGGAGGGGACATTATTACGATTTGACCGAGATGGGTTTTTGAAGGTCAATCACCAATAGGCTCGGAGGCCTCCTTGGAACCTCAAGAGTCTCACCATTAAAGGTGTGTACGTCCAGCACCATCTTGCCCCTCCTCTGGTTGGTGGTCCACTCCAACTGGGTGGGGGGGTAGAGGCGGGTGGCGGGACCTGGGAGTTGCAGAGAGGTTAGCAACTTGTGTTGGCACAGAGAGCGGTACTCCCCCGGACCGTGATCAGAGACATACCTGGATGGGAAATGAGACAGAGATACATTCACACAATTAAAAAAGGAGGATTCCTCAAGGGTCCTGGTTCTAAATTAAGCTGCAATGACTCAAAGAACCCTCTGATTTGTTAATATAAAGGGAAGAAAATGGTAAATCGGGATAAAATAAGGCTCTCAGACCCAGACACCACCTACTTCAGCAGGGGTTTGTCCAGTGTTGGTGAGGGGGTGAAGACACTGAGGCAGCAGGCGAGCAGCAGCCAGCCCCTCAGACTTCCCTCATCCTCTTTCATGCCCCACGTATGGTAGGCCAACTGGGCCAGGATCTCATCCCTCAGGGCCACCCGGCTCTGGCCCTTCTCCACGATGTAGTTCCCCAGCATCTGCTCCTGCCAGGCGCTGAGGTCTGACTCGCCTGAAAAGCGCAAGATCTGAGGAGAAACACAGATACAAACGGTTTAGAAAACATTAGGTTTTCAATCTTATAATTACTGCAAACAAATGAGACCGTGATCGAGACAATCGGTAGCCTGTAACTCGTGCTAGTGCTACTCAAAGTTTAGACTACATTTCCCATAAACCCCATTGTTTCCTGTAGCAAAAATTGTCCCCACTCCCTGTGAAAGCTTTAGCTCCGTTTGCGCTGGAAGAACAGCGTCCTCCTTCCTGTTTTGTGCCGTACAGCAATTTCCCTTTGTGCCCTAAAGCAATCCATCAGATTTCCCGCCAAATCTGACCTGGTGGCACATCAATAAAAGTTCCTTGTACACAAAGAGTTATGGGTAATTTCCAACATCATACTGTGAGGCCTAGGCAGAGTGCCAGGTCAAGTTAGCTGACAGATGAAAATGTAAAATTAAATTGGTGAATTAAACTTCTTAAACTTCTAATCCAGTTGTGATTATTTTTTGACACACACTCCTACATGGTTTCGTTTTGCTTGAGGTAATCATGGTGACTAGCACCTTTAACAGTTAGGCACTTTGCTTTGATAAATCAACTCAATTTGTGAAAAAAAAACCCACATACCTGCACATACTGTGTCTCAGTGTGTTCTACTCATTTTCTGTCATTTTGCACACCCTGCTTACATGCTATAAATTCATATATTTTCCACTTTTTGTCATATTCTTTTTAACTTCATGTTCCTGCTATTATCTGCTGCTACAATGCCCCAATTGCCCCATAGAGATATTTAAAGTTGCATCTAATCTAATCTAAATTACTCACAATTGTTCAAATAAATACTGAAAAGTCTTTCCACAATGTTCTATACTGGAAAGCAAGCGGTAAATACGAGCTGTGCGATGTGTTCTGGTAGTTGTAGTCCCACATACCAGTTTGTAAATCTCCAGGGCAGTCCTGGCATCCTCGGGCTCCAAATGGGTTAGCGGGTCTCTGAAGGGAATATCCCTGAGGCTGGGACCACGTATCCTTAGGAAGAGAAGACAAATGGAAAGGAAGAAGATGAACCGTCCTGCACACTAAGAACAAAAGGACGCGGTGATATGGGTTCTTTCACACATATCATTTAAGATTACTCAGCATTTAGCTTTGGAGCTGCTACGAGTTCTCATTTTCTCACTTTTGAGATGAAGCTAGCTGCCTACTATCGTTCAACATAGTGCTAGTGCTGAAGTGTTAGCATGGAGCACTGGAGCCAATGATCTACCGGGGGCACGCGTATGATCTTGGTGTCTATGTTCTCATCACTTAATGAGTAAGTTGACCAAAAGGGTGTATACCTTAAAGAAAAAACAGATTTTAGACTAAATATGAGACGAAATCACTTCATGACTTAAATTGGACATTGTTTTGCAGTGTGTGGGCAACCATCTGCTAAAGTGTGAGCAAAGTATAGCAGCATTTGCAGCATAGTACACAGTTTGGGCTATGAATATGTGTGTGTGTTGCCAACCTTGCTTACCTTCAGTATGAACTTGGCGTAGCGAGAAAATGGGTATCTGTCTATATCCTGAGGCAGGGAGAGCTTGTGTTCTGCCTTCACCTGCGGAGGCGCGACCTCAGTGACCCCCGAGACATGCTGCAGCCCTGGTGGACAGAGAGGGAACTGCGATCACAAACTGACACGAACCGTGGGCATATTTCCTTGGGTCCAGCGATGCCCATGACGGGACTGCATGTCTTCGGATTGCAGTCTACCTAAATCCAATCCACTTTTTTTTTTTCTTGGAAGTCTCACCTGCTGCACTGCGTAGCCTCGCCGACAGCTCAGCAGGGATCTCCAACATCCCCACATCCTAACAGAGAAATAACATTAAGCAAATACTCGAAACGGGGTTATCACAGGGAAGAATCACAGGAGGAAGTAGATTACGGTCGTCCCTTCAAATGAGGTTGATTTCTGATATTTCTGCCATTTTTTGACGAACATTTTCACAGATGGATTTCTAACATACTGGATGATGCCTTACCATTCCTGGAGAGACAGACTTAGTCTTGGCAGCAGCCTTTAATTTGCTCCTCTCCTGAAATTGAACACATACAAACGTGCAAACAGGCCGTCAGTCCATCATCACGGCTTCATCCTCATCATCATCACCTTTTTGACTTTGTCCCAGCCCAATAGCCCGCGGCTTATCCACTGGATCCCTCCTTCAGGTGAGTAAACTTCCTCTTATCCGGGTACGTGAATCAAACACTCAGCACTCCTTCAATCCACCCCCCACCAGGAATGTGTTCGATCAGACCTATTTTTAGATACACATCCTGTTACGCCCTCCTGCAACACCAAGGTTCTCGTTTGCCCCGCCTCGTATCAGCGGCTACATGGTTACAAGAGTCCAGAAAGCTCAAGTTTTATCAGGAGGTTTACAGCTCGCCAGGAGGTGTTGCCTCCTGTCCCTCAGAAATGCTTATGGGTGTAATCAAAGAATGTCCCTTCTGACTCTCCATAGCTGTTATTCTACTTGGCCTTTGCACTCCTTTCGGTTGTAGTGTCGGTGACCTAGGAGTTCAAGCATATTCAACTGCGCTCATTGGATCAACTCTCTCACACAAACACACAGGTTTGCCCAACCCTACCTCTAAAACGAGAGGATTTACAATGACCGGACTACTCAATCATATCAACATGTGCCCAAACCAAACAACAGAGACTGTGCCACAAATCATGCCAGAGATGGAAACACACCCTCTCTCACATACTTGTTGATTTTGCGGTTTGAAAGGAAAAAGTTTAACCACAACATCCAAGCCAAGGGTTTGGGCCAATATGGGGTTTTTGAAAGCCAATACTGATATTTTTTGGAATGAAGCAGCCGATATATATTTTGCGGCGATCTTTGAATTTGACCATTTTCAAGCCAAACAAAATCCCAAAAATGTAAGTATTCATCAGCGTGTGGAAGAGCCTCTGAAACAGCATTCATGGGATACTAAAACTCTCCACTAAAACCGAGGATAAGAATACACATATAGATATATCCAAATCAATCCAGGTTATGAAGGGCTTCCCATAGACAACCAGTGTAGTATCGATCAATTCTACAACAAGCACTGTATGTAATCAAACAAACTGCATCATATCCATCATATCAGAGTTGGACGATATTGACTGGCCGGCCAATATCGGGCCAATATACTGATATCGCTCTAACCCTTATTAGTGAAGGACTCATATTCCAAGGTAAAATATGAGAACAGCTGACAGATGCCTGTGGGCAGAAGAATGACAGCTACACTGTCCATGAAAAAAAAACAACAACACCAAATGGAGTCCCAGAAATACAATGGAAACAAAAAGAATATATCGAGCAATATTTCAACTGTTCAATTCAGAGCAAGTGAAAATCAGAGGCGACACACAAAAAAAGGCCCGAGACGAGAGCAACTTGTTGTGAAACCTGATACTAAAAAAAGCAGCAGCTCCCTCTCTTACGATCCCTCGTTCTATTTTCTCGGTCATTCCATCTTTGAATTAAAACAGATAAGTAAAGTAAAAAGTGTTTTAAAAAAAAAAAAAAATGACAGAATGAAAAGCCTACCTGGTCAGTGCTGCTGGAGCCGAGTTTGAGAGGGGGAAAGGTTTCAGAAGGCGGAAGGCGAGATGCACTGCCGCCTCCAATTTCAGTAAAAGGGGTTGAAGTCCGAGACCGGAGTGTGGTTGGAGATGTACGCAAGGGAGTGTTTCCGTGTGTGTGTGTGTGTGTGTGTGTGGCGTGATTAAGGCAAGATAAGGAGGATAGTTAATGCAAAGCAATGAGATTTAGAAAGTGGCCGTAATAATATCCAGTAAGATGTCGCCTGGGCTTAAATATTTACAAGGGATGAACACACCCGATGTAGGCCACATATTTGATGTAACACCTCTACTCACACCTGAAAAATCTGCTCTAGCAATTCCCTTTAAATGCAGGGTGCTTCTATATCACCTGATTTAGAGGGGAAAAAAAGACACACACTGACTTTAAGGGTTTTTCTTTGTTTTTACTATTTTCCACATTTTAGAATAGTAAAGTCATCAAAACTATGAAATAACACGAAAGGAGTTATGCGGTGACCAAAAAAAAAAAGAAAACTAAATGAAAACGATCTTATATTTTAGCTTCTTCAAAAATGCACACGATCACGATGTGGGCCTTTAAAATGACAATTTAATCATTGTGGTTCAACATTCTACATTTCTCTCTACAAGTTCTAAATGAAAACGACTTGTTGGCGGGTGCATATTTTTTTTTAAATACAATTTTAGTTGTAGAAATTTTGTAGAAATTCCTACATTAGGCATCAACTTCACTATTTATATTTGTCTAAGAAACTAATTTCAGGCGTTTAAGCATAAGCCTTCAGATCAAAATGTCTTTAAGATCATGAGGTGTGTCCAAACATTTGACTGGTACTGTACAAATATAGAAATCCTGATATTTTATATATAAACATTCACCGTCAGCTCTGCAAAGTCCAAAGTTTACATGACACAAAAGGGACCTGTTTATCCAACTATGACATGTTATCGACTCCGAATTAACTAATGGCAATCTGCCACAACGTAATAATTTAAGGATTGCTAGAAATTGCCATTGAAAGCTGACTGCCACTGACATAACAACACAACACAACACAACACAAGGCAAGGGTACACTTTGACCCCAAGATGTAAATTTTTGGGGTGTTGTCACCGTGAAGGGGGTGGACAGATTTTCCCTTATGACGCCTGTTACGCTAAAGCTTCTGATAAGAGAGACCAGAGGAGTTTATAGCGCTATAAAGTCAGGAAACACAGGGTTGCTGAGAATCTCTCTCTCTCTCTCTGTTGTTGTATATCTACCTTGCTCCTCACCCGCCACTGACACCTCTTGATGGTGTTCCGGTTTATCATCATCACTGCCCAAAACTGGGTGAAAGACTGCCTCAGACGCTTGTAGTGCTTCCTAGGGAAAGACAGGGGGCGTCAGTGGCCCGCAAAACATTATTCTACATTGCTCCATCGCTTCTCACTCAGCCGCTGACCTCGTTTCAAGGTGAAATCGGATTCTTTCTCATTTAATTGTCACTTCTTTTTTGTATCCTGAGCTATTCCTCTCTCCCCATCTCTTCACCTCCTTCATCCTCCTCTTTTCCCCCCATAGTTGGGTATGGCAAGGTGTGGCAATAGTGAGAAACTGAGTCCAAATTTGATCTTTGATAGTTTTTAGCATTATAATGGAGAGCAAAAATCAAGCTGAAATGACCAGAACCCTATTTGGAAGCTATATCTTAAAAAAAATAAAAAAATAAAAAAATCACATCAGAACCAATTTTCCCTCTACGCCAGTGGTGTCCAATCATGTGCCAGTCTGCAGGTTTTCCTTCCTTTCCTGTTCGGTTGGAATGAAATCCTGCACACTCTTGTCCCTCCATGGCACATGAGGGAGCATAAGCAGGTTTGGGAAAGTTCCTTTGGCCATACCTTAGATATACACCACACTCTACCTGGCCTGGTGTCCTCGTATGTGGCTCTGGATGACGATGGCTTTCTGCTTGAAGAACCTGAAGTTCCTCCTGCAGATGAAACCCCGGATGTTTCCTCTGGATGATGACGGCAGCCCAGGTCTGGGTCCTGCTCCACTTGTCCTCCACCCGCTGGTATAGAATCTCCTTCAGGAACACCTGCAACACACAGACACACACATAAACATGCATATAGGTACAGTAGAAAAGTCGACGTGAATGACGAGTGCATTTGGGCACCTTGGTGAGTCCCAGCTGATACTGTCCCTCCCCTGCCCCGATCGTCTCCAGCAGAGCCACCGTCTGCTCCCTGTCTGGGACCTGGTTGGACCGCTGGGCTAGCAGCACCCCATACCTGACAAACAAGACAGATGATGCTGCCTTCAAGTGCTCCTCGGAAGCTCGTGCAGCCAAGATCTGAAGTCGTTCGTAAATATGACTTGCAAGTATTTTTGGTCAGAAAGAGGAGAAAACATAATTAATGTTCAAATTAATTTATAAGCCACAGGTTGTTGTATATATCACTTCTACCACAAGTTGACATGGCTTCCATGCTCTCTAAATGTCACAGGTGTCTTTTAATAACTTCCCCAGTACATATTTACCACTTTTTTGGGGCATTCTGGTGGGCTCGACTCGTAATTGCTATATTTCTGACCGCGTTTGAAGGCAACAAGAGAGGGGGGTGGGAATGTAGGGAGGAAGGGAGCGGTGATGAGGAAAAGAGAAGATGGGAGCATGAAGAAAGTTTCTGTTCTCTGTAATTTGTTAGTTTGTTAGTCAGTTAGCAGCGATGATTTAGAATACAAATACGTGTTTTTGTGGTTTCTTTTCCCAGTGATGAGTAGTTTGGCGTCTTAATATTTCAGTTGCAGTAGTAATAGTACTATGACCCTTTGGTTACCCTTAAAATCAGACTGGGGACTACTTTGACTTTATCCAGTGAAAGGACGACAACAACACTGGACATCATTGCTGCTTGGTTTCCCGATCATCCACAGGAGAGGAAACTGATTTCTGAAGGTAAAAGAGGAGCCAATCGCCTATTTTGGGGCCTGTGACAGAAAAGTAATACAGTAGCGTAATGGATTACTGATCCCAGGGAGTAATAAGTCAAGTAATGATATGACTTTTGAAATGAGCAACAAGTAATGAGCAACATATTACTTATTTTGAGTAATGAGCCATGCTTCAAGGCTGCAGTGTGACACTGCGTGTTGTCAGCACCTCTCCATGAAGTAGGAGTATGGGATCCGTACGGGGAAGCCCTCTTTCCTGATGTGGATGGTCTCCAACATCCCAGCATGCCTCAGCTGGCTCAACACGTACTCCACGTCGAAGATGCCTGGAAGCTGACACAGCGTACACAGGCTATGAGGTCACACGTGGTTCATGGCATGACCTTGAATAGTTGGCTGACTGTTAATGCGGTGTACTCTACCTTGACATAGTTTGGCTTGAGACAACGGATAAAAGTGGTTTTGCATCTAGGGGGAACAGAAACGCAAAGAAAACGGACACAGGTGAACCAACCGATACATCCGTAACACCCAGAGCGGCACGCGTCTTGCATGGGTTTGCATACCTCTCCAGACGGGCTGTTAGTTCAGCCAGGGATTGTTGGAAATGTGCAGCTACAGTAGAGGGCTGCTGGCGGAGGCCCTTCCCTCGCCAACCCAGCTCTCTCTGCTGGATGTAGCCATCCTGAACCTTGCAGGAACAGTTCGGACACCATCTGGGATGCAAAGCCAGCGGAGTCAATGGATCATGGTGGATTTTTCCTTTAGATTTTAACCATTTGCGTGGCAAAAACATGACAAGCATTAGTGTTTCCCCTAGAATGTTATTCTTGTCAGGGTGGGAAAGCCTCTGAATCAGCATTTAGACCATTATGGGACACTAAAGGTCAATATAATGATGTGTGGAATCAAAATGTCTCATGAGAATCAATTTAATTTAAGGGCTTCCCATAGACAGACAGTGTAGTATTGATCAATTCTAGCATAAATATGTAATCAATCAAACTGCATCATATCCATCATATCAGAGGTGGATGACACTCACTGGCTGATATCCCAATTTTAATGAAAGTGCCAATATCGGTCAAATCTATCCATCACCTTCAACCGGCTCCTGGCAAACAGCTCCATCACTTCGGTGCGGAACTGGTCGTGGTTTTTATTCAGGAAATTATGGACCTGGGAAAAGACGGAAGGAGACATCTTCTCTGCGTCCACCGCTGTTTGGATGTTTGGTTTTGAATCACACTGTGAATGCAGATGTGCTGTTGTACCTGATAGGTGACAGCTCCAGCGTAGTGATAAACAGTGAAGACTGGCAGTGGGATCTTGGGCTTGGTGTAGAAGGGGCTGTTCCCATGATGGTAGTGGCACTTCTGGAGGAAGGTGTGGTCAGTGGCCTTGTGAAAAAAGAGAGAGCAACAACATTAAAATGATGTATGTATGTATTTATGTTATGCACTGATGATGGGGATAATTAAAAAATGTTTTGCACTCCTTCACTTTAGCGCATGTCACTTTATCAGTCAGATGTGTGTTTGTGTGCACCTGGGGGAGGCAGGTCTGGTCGTCCAGTATGCGGAGGATGCCGTGTGGCCTGGAGGAGATCAGCTCCAGGCAGGAGTGGAAGTTTTTAAGTGGCACTGGATACCACTGGATCTGCTCTGCACTGTACTCCTCCTGCAACGCAAACACACATGCACACACGTACGTATGCACAGTGCTATTGCAGAACATAGCTCCAGTGGTATCATTTTTATAGAAGACTGTTTTAAAGAAGAAGGTGCTCTGTGGTCAACATACCTGTTAAGTGATGAGAACATAGACACCAAAATCATCCATGTGTCCCCAGTAGTAGCATACGCTATGTTGAGTGATAATAGGCTCCATGCTAACATTTTAGCATACACAATGTTGAGTGATAGTAGGCTCCATGCTAACATTTTAGCATACGCATATGCCCAGGTGGGTTATCTCCCGGGCCTTTCTGTGTGGAGTTTGCATGTTCTCCCCGTGCTCACGTGGGTCTCCTCCTGTAAAAAGACCCCATCTAAAAACATGCAACATCCTGTCCTGTCCCTGACCAAGATGAGGACGTATACCTGGAATTGGTCCCCGGGCGCTGGTGTTGGCGGCTGCCCACTGCTCCCTGGCTGTCCGTGGAGGAAGGTCGGCGGGGATGGGAAAAAAGCAGAGACCTCATTCAACTCGGACACCTTACCCTGCATGTGTGTGTGTGTTGTGTTCGGCGACCACTTCCCCCCTTGCGTGTGTTGTGTGTGTTGGTGCGTGTGTGCACCCCGAGTTGCAAATAAAGTAATCTTAATCTTAATCTTAATCTTAATCTTAGCTATCTTGAGTGATAATAGGCTCCATGCTAACATTTTAGCATACGCTATGTTGAGTGATAATAGGCTCCATGCTAACATTTTAGCATACACAATGTTTCTACTGTAGCAGCTCTAAAGCTATATTTACATGAAATAAAAACAAATAATATACTGTATACTGTAATATACTATGTTTTGAACCAGCAGGGACTACTTTTCCTGTTTCCATAGGAAGTGAAGGTGGTGGGTGATGAAAAAGACTGTGTATAGAAAAACAAAAAAACGCAGTGGATGAATACATGGTTGCTCATCTAAAGTAGCCTAGTTAAAAAAATAAACCTGGCTACATCAGCTATATGGAGTTAATGGTTTTCAAATTTAAAGTCGTTTCAGTTTTAAAATGTATGAATTGAACAGGCCATATATTAAAAAACACTAACTTTTTATCATTAAAAGTTCAATTTTTTCTTAATTTGGATAAAGCTAGTAGCCTACTATCACTCAACATAATGTATGCTAAAGTATTAGCATGGAGCCTACTGTCATTCAACATAGTGCATGCTAAAGTGATAGCATGGAGCCTACTGTCACTCAACATAATGTATGCTAAAGTGTTAGCATGGAGCCTACTGTCACTCAACATAAGTATGCTAAAGTATTAGCATGGAGCCTACTATCACTCAATATAATGTATGCTAAAGTGTTAGCATGGAGCCTACTGTCACTCAACATAGTGCATGCTAAAGTGTTAGCATGGAGCCTACTGTCACTCAACATAGTTTATGCTAAAGAGTTAGCATGGAGCACGGGAGCCAACAATCTACCGGAGGCTGATTTTTTTGGTGTCTATGTTCTCGTCACGTAACAGGTATGTTGACCAATGGGCCAATCAACCATCAAATTGGTGTGTTCCTTTAAGGTTTCTTTCAATGAAAAATAAAAAGTTCCAAGACACTCCTCAAGGAATCTTCTTCATGTTTTTAATATTTTGTTTTGGACTAGCCATGCAATAATGGCTTTTTTAATTTTGTGTGTGCTTTGGAGCTCCCTTTTCACCATAATTTTCACGTAACAGTCTGAAGGTCAGTCAGTCTCAGTCAATCTTGACCTTGTACCACTGACCTGCTCCTGAGAGACCACAGCCTTGTTGACAAAGTGCTGCAGCTGCTCATTGGCAAAGTTAATACACAACTGCTCGAAGCTGTTCACTCCCAGGTCCTACAGTGCAACAGAGAAGGGCATGCTCAACGCCAAGCTCAAATGTCTTGTACTTTTTGAGTTCCATGATCTCAAACCAGGCCAGGTACCAACCTCAAACCCATAGATGTCCACTATGCCCACTGTGCTGTCCATCTCTGCAGGACTCAGCCAGTCATTGATCTGCTCTAACAACCAATCAAAGAGCACTGAGTACAGGGCCTTGGCAATGGCATCTCTACAAGAGAGAAAAATGAGCAAGGGAAAAAGTATGGTGGCTCATGTGTAACGCGGTGCCTGTAAATGCAGTTCAACACACTTTTTCACAAACTCTTGACACTACCTTTTTGATGTTCTTCACTATATGAGAAAAATAGCACAAATTGAATCTGCAGCTATTGTGCTAGCTGACCCTAACTCTAACCGAGGGGGTGTATGCTCTATTTGCAAGGTAGACGCAATTCACTCAGAACTAAAATAAACTGTGTATACATACATGAAATGCATGCAATTTGTGTTAATAATGCCATTGCATGTCAAACGCTTTAAACAATTTCAAGTTCAGTCTAGAGCTAACGGTGTTAGCTCCCTTTGCGCCTAGTCTGCAGTGGCACTTGAGCAAAATGTTGGGTGTGTTACTTCTTGCACCATTAATACCTGGATTCTATGGCACTTTCCACAGATAGAGGGCAGTAGATCCTGTCATAGGTTGTCTCCTGTGGAGCAGAAGGTCAATCAGGGCGCACACTTTTCAGACATACAAATGATAACTGGGCAAGGGGCGTGGACAGCTACATGAGCGAGGTACTGACTGTAACTCGGTGTGTGATGACCGTCTGCAGAGCCTCTGAGGAAATCTGCAGCAAGGAGCCCACTCTCCTGGCCTCGGCCTCGCTGAAGATATGAGCCACTTCAAACGACTCACTCTGAAACAAGGATGCCATTTGATTTCTGATGGCATCATTTTTGCTTCTATAACTACTGTAGTTTCATAAAATATACAAAACAATCATGAAAAACAGTTAATACACAAAAATAGTAGCATAAATCTGAGATATTCCCTATATATATAGTATTTTGTAAATAATTCATAAAAAAACCTAATCTTTTATAAAACCCACACCTGAATTTTTTTTTTTAACAATTTAGCTATTTAAACAGGAGAATACACTACAAAAAGTGTTGATGTGTACTGTACATTTATGAAATTAGCTTGTTTGAAAATGTTAATAACAAAAAAGTGTATTGTATTTGTGTCCATATTCAACATATACAATTCTGATTAAATGAAAGGATTTTTTTTTTTTACTAATCACTGGAGTCCCTCACCTTACGATACCACATCAACTTTGGGAGAGTCACACACACACACACACACACACACACACACACACACACACACACACACACACACACACACACACACACACACACACACACACACACACACACACACACACACACACACACACACACACACACACACACACACACACACACACACACACACACACACCTCGTAGGAGCTGAAGCAGATGTTGCCGAGCTGCAGGATGGAAGAGAGGATGGCCCAGACGGTGGAGATCTGCTCAGCATGGAGACCGACTGTCTCGAAGCACTGGACCAAAAGCTGGAAGTCCTGCTTGTCCTGCTTCCCCTTCAACTCACATGCACCGCCCTACGGGGGAGAGAGAGAGAGACACACTGGGGAAAGGACTTTGCAAATCTGAAGTTAGGGAGTGCTTCTGCTCATGTAGGTATGCTTGTACCTGGTTGAGGTAGTAGTAAGTTTCTGCTCCCTGCAGATACAGCTCCTGTTTGTCCCAGTCGTTCATGCCAGCCAGCAGCTCATAGAATACATGGTAGTTCCTCTCCTCACTGGCCTACGGGGGAAAAGAGGCAAGGCCTTGACAGCAACATGAGTTGAGTTCATTATGACTTTACGCATTCACGTCGTGGACAGTTAAGGCGACGGTATACTTACATTTAAGCTGAAATTGAAAGTCACAGAAGTCAAACGCATGAAGCCGAAAAGGAAGATGCTCTTCCAAAGGCAACACAATCAGCCACGTGTTATTTTAGCTTCCACAAGGATACCGTGGCCTTTATTTGTCCACTATGGCACACTTAGGCTTATCCATAACGGCTATTTTGAGCACACAGCACACCTCACTCAGTGTCCTCACCTGAAAGACAACCCTGGACTTCTCGAGGAGATATTTGGACAATGAGGTCCCTACAACAACCCCACTGTCAACCAATGACAACATAGGAGACAGTCAGTCCACAAATAAAACAACTAGAACCAATCTCTTCAGGGGAAGCATCAAAGGAATTGTAGGTAACTTTGCTAATCATCAACAAATCTCTACAGAAGGTAAAGTTGCGTGGACTCACTGGAGAATGTGGATGTGGAGGTACTTGCCAAAGCGGCTGGAGTTGTTGTTGAGGATGGTCTTGGCATTCCCAAAGCTCTCCAGGATGGGAAGGACCTCCATGGGCTGGTAGAGGAGGCGAAGAGCAAGGGGAAGACAGAACGGAATAAAGGAGAGAAAATAGTTTGAGCTTGGCCGGTGGATAAGATAGTAAACTACTGACCTGTCGGAGGCTGTCGTTCCTGCCCTGATACATGGAGCTGAGGTAGTGGACTATCAGCTTGGTGGCTTCGGTCTTCCCTGAACCACTTTGACCACTGCAGAGAAAAAGATTGTCTATCAATATCAGTCGGTCACAACAATACCTTGCAAAGATATAGTATAGATCATAGACGAAGAAAGAGAGCAGGCCTTTTTTTGTGAAAGCGTAAAGAATCTGTGGACCTGTTGACATGCTGGAAAAAAATAGGCAAACCAGGGTTCTTCTCGGTACCTTATGACGATACACTGCTCCTGCGTGGAGGTCTGGGACTGGCTGAAGGCGACGTCGGCTATGGCGTACACATGGCTGTAGCAGAGGCCGACACCAAGCCAAACGCCCACAGTGGAAAAAACAAAGGGGAAAAGACAAGGATAGAACGGACTCCAAGTTGCCAGTTGCAATAGAAAATGAGAGAGAGCAAGGACATTGTGTTGAACTGTATGCTCACGGTGGGTTTCTCTGCTGCTCCTTGCCCTGGTACTGCTGTCTCAGGTCTTCTGTGTAGATACTAAGGGGCTTGAAGGGGTTAAGCGACAGCAGCATGTTTCCTATGTACGTCTGATAAAAGGAAAGGGAAAGGGGAATATGACACATGTGGCTATAAGACTGCAGTATTTTCATGACGTCCTTGTTGAATTCCATTTCACATTTATCCGCAGATCAAAATTGCTGTGCGGGAAGCGTTAGCTAGTGGAAACTTCATTTCAAGTTTGTTGGTCTCCTGATCCAGATCATTACATTTTTACAACATTAGATGGTTTTGATTAAGGTTTTGCATTTTGTTTGTTGTAGTTTAAGCCGTTTGTTCAGGGTGCAATGCTAGGTCTTGCTAGGTGCATGTTAGCGGTAATGTTAGCCGTTGCGTTGCAGTTTTTTTTAGGACAACTGAAAAATCGACCAACAGGATGAGATATTTTCACTTGTTCCTGCAAATTCCTTGTTGTTGAATCAAGTGTTACTATCTTGATACTAGTGGAGTGATCTGCCTTTTTTCTGCCTTGTTTCAAGAAAAATCCTGGAACAGGGGAAACTGCATTAGAAACAGGTAGAATTATCTTTCACTTGTTTAAAGGAGGCAGTTGAATATGATTTTTTTTTTTGCAGTGTCAAAAGACAGACACAGATTAGTGCAACATTCTGACATGTATAATAGATACCATATATGTATGTACAGGAAAGGTTTGAACAGTCCAACATACGTAAATACAGTCACGGTGAAACCTCTTCTTCAGATTCAGAAGCACAGCACTCTCGCACACCTGTCTAAGGACAGAGCATAATATTTGAAACAACAGTTAGAGTTTGTGCATTTTTAGAGATACTCTGTATGTGTGTGTGTGTGTGTGTGAACTCACTCCAGCTGGGAGAGATCCTCCACCTCATCCACCTCTACAGCTGTTTCACTGCCGGGCATCACCACCTGAAAGACAAGAGCAGCTCAAAGCTTCAAAAACTACACCGAGGAAGTACCTTGGATTTATCTTCTCTCGTCTCTCCACTGCCATAATCCTGTCTAGCTAATATTGAATTTGCTTTCCGAAAAGCCAATGGAGTTCCGTTAGCTTACTCGTTACAGCCCTTTATGGTTTAAGGTGTGTTTTGTTTCTCCACTGTTTTGCCTTGAATTCTATCCTATCAGAAGCTTTCCACAGCAGGTAACCAATCCACCTGTGGAACAGTGTGATAGCTGATATACTGCAATCTCATAGCAGCATGCAAGAGTGTGTTGTATGCTCCATTGTGCTGGCACAGAATGGGAAATAAATAAACCAACAGCAAGTCTTTTATGTCCTATCGGCAGTACCACAGCCCTGCTGGTTTTCTACCAGGGCCTTTCTACCAGGTAATTGATTGAAAACCAGCAGGACTGTGGTACTTGAGGACCAGGATTGAGAACCACTGGCTTAGAGGAAAATGCAACCTGGGATACAAAGTACGTCACATGGTAGAGTGGGAAATTGAGGATGGCCATCATGGTAGGCAAACTATGTGCCACGAAGGGCCGAGAGTGGGCCAGGTTTTCGTTCCAACCAATCAGTGAAATCAAATGGTGTAGTGTTTGGTCGGAACTAAAACCTGCATGCTCTCGGCCCTCCGTGGCACATGGTTTGACATCACTGCGCTAGGCAGATATTACTGTAACGCAGCATCAGTACCTGCGTGCTGTTGAGTCGACTCTCCAGCATTTCCTGGGCGGGGTCCTCAGACTCCCAGGGGCCCCTGCCATTGTAGGCTGGGACTGTCCTGGTCTGGCCCTCATCGTCATAGACCGTCCACTTGGTCAGCTTCTCCACCGTCTGGTGAGGCAACAGGTTCTCGGCACGCAGCCAGTCCTGGGCACACACAAGGCAGAAAGAAAATTGGGATGAAAAAAAAAAGCACATTGATTAAACATGGGAGTGTCAACCCAAAAGGTCCTCACTGCACACAAGCAAATCAAGGGAATAAAAATAGAGGAGGAAAAGGAGGAATACTGAGGTATTTGAGGAACTATCACCTTTGTATGTCGCTTTGGATAAAACCGTCTGCTAAATGACTGTAATGTAATATAATTTAATGTAATATGTCATATTATTGATTGAATGGCATTTCATACTATCTACCCAGAATTGATTACGTGATGCATACCTGAGGGTCTCCGCTCATCCGGGCGTTCCCTGCCCAGTGCACCTCTGGTGGGCCAACAGGATATAGCTCTCCCTCCCCCATCAGCCTGGGCCACTTCCCTGTCTGCCTCCTCCTCATAGAAGGACCCTACTCCTAACCCCACCCTGCCTGTCTCCCCAGTCTGAAGGGGCTCGGTGGTGGACCTAGGAGCCGCAGCTTCCCTCTCTGGTTCTGGCCCTCTGGCCCGAGTCAGTCCAGCGGCTATTGTTCCCCCTGAGAGGGCAATCTTGGTCAGATTGATCTGGGAGGAGACAAGCTTCCCTCTGGCATGCTGGAGCACACTGACGCCATCTTGGTTGTCTAGGGCAGCTTTCCTGTTCCCATTCTCAGTCTCTGATGGTCCTTCTGGTGCTGCTGTGCCGGCACCGGACCCAGAGCTCCTCCCTTCTGTCTCTCCACCTGCTGCTAATCCTCCTGGCAAGGGCTTCTTGATGGACTTGAGGAGGCTGAGGTCTGGTTTGACAGGCAATACCAGCCTGGCCCCTGGTTTAGGGGGTTTGGGCTCTGAAGTGCCTCCTGGTGATCCAGTGCTGCTCGTTGGAGTTGAGGCTGCCGGAGCTGCCTGGGGCACCTGGGATTTCTTTGCTAGGCCCAGTTTGTTCATCCTGGGGAGCACCACAGCGTATTTGGCCTCTACCTCTTTTTCCCCAGCTGGAGCTCCCTCTTCCCCTACCTCCCCTGCATTTTCCTGGGGGCTGGCTTCCTCTTTAGCTCTTCTCCCTTGAGAGGAACTCCTGCTCTTCTTACTGGCCAGGCTGGTTTTACTGGCAACTCTCATGGCCATCCTATGTTTGAGGATACTGCCCTTGGATTTTCTGGCCCCATCTTTCTGTTTTAGGACCCGAAGAGAGAGCCAGTGGGCAGCCCCAATGGCTTTGGACCAAGCGGACACTTTTCTTTTCATGCTCAACCCCCTTGGCATTTTCGTCTGAATCCAACCAGACACGCGGCGAAGAGTCGCCACACCTTTTCTTCGCGCTATCAAACGTTCCTTGGGTTTGGTGGACTCTTCATCTGCAGCCTCACTTTCTGACGTTTCCTCGACAGGCTTTGCTAACATCTTTTTGGTTCTATGTCGAAGAGAAGCCATCTTGACCTTCCCCATGAGCACACTCTGGGGCCGGCCTTTGACATCACTTCTTGCCTCCTGCTGCTCCTCTTTCGCAGGTTCAGGCTCCAGACTGACTTTGAGGTCTTTACTTTTGGCCTTGAGAAGCATCAGTCGGCTTTGGCCTTTGATGGCTTTGGACAAAATAGGTCTGGCCTCCTCCTCTTCTCCATCTGGATCTGCTTCTGCAGGAGCATTATTCTCTTTGATGGTTTTTGTTTTGTTGGCTAACTGAAGGAGCTGGGTCCTGCCTTTCGCTGCGCCAGCCTTGTTGAGGGAAACGCCTTTCAATGGCCGAACGTCCTCCTGCGCAGGGCTGGGTTTCTCCTTTTTCTGTGGCTTCTTTTTGTTTTTTTTGTCCTCCTTGGCTTTTTGTTTGGCTTCCTTTTCCGCCTTCTGCTTTTCGGCCTTAGCCCTCTGCTTCTCTGCCTTCTCGGCCTGCTTATCTGCCTTTGTTTTTTTAAACATTTTGCATTTCTGCCCTCGTGCAGGCTCCAAGGGACGTGGCGTCTGTCTCCGCCGTCTAGAGGCTTTATCAGTTGTGGGCTTTTCAGATGCGTCCTCCTGGGTTATCTCCTCGTCTCCACCCCCATCGCTGGCGACTGCCTCAGACCCTTCAACTTCCTTCTCCTCTTCTTCCTCACTGGTGGTGACCACTTCTTCCTCTGGGTCACTTCTGGTCTTGACGTCCTGTGAGATATCTGTGTCTGATTCCTTGTCTGCCGCTGTTGCTGGTTCCTCTGCGCCTGCCACCTCAGCCTCCTCCTCACTGCTCTCCTCGCTCCCCTGCATCTCAACTGGCTCTTCGGTACTCCCCAGCTCCTCCTCCTCCTTCTCATTTTTAGCGTCTTCCTCTTCCCTCTCCTCCACTGAGCTTCCTCCATCACTCTCCGATTCCTCCTCCTCCTCAATTTCCGTCACCCTGCCACTTCTTTTGTTCCCAGTCTTGGCAGGGGGCTTGGTGTTGATCCTCCCCATTTTTGTCGTAGCCGTCTTAGGAGGTTGTTTGCTGGCAGTAATTATGCCCCCTTTAGCGCCACTGCTATTCTCACTTTGAGGTTGCAGTTTACCGTTCACAGGTCGTCCGTTTACCAATTTCTTCCCGGTTTCCTTCTGCAGTTCTGTACCTCTTTTTTTAGCTTCATCTTTTTTACTCCTTCCCTTCCCATTGACCTCATCTTTCTTTCCCTCATCCGTAGTAGGTGAATTCCCTTCTACCTTTTCGTTGACCATTGGGCACTTTAGAGGGAGGTTGAGATGCCCTGGAGCCATTCCTCCTGTTTCCATTTGTCTGTTGAATTTCTTTTTTCGCTTCCTCTGCGTTCTGCTTTGTGGTATTTGTTCTACCCTGAGACTTGACCGGCGACATGGTTATTCCTTCTTCAGTGTTGAAAATATCCGCGAAATCCTGTCATTGCTGTCATATTTGAAGTTTAAAGAAAATTTAAATCTATGCAGTACAGGCTGTGATAAATATATTAACCACTGAAATAAGGGCAGGAGGTCAAATGGCACATCTTTCAAACCAAGTGAAACCAAGTCTTTTTTGGTCCGTCAGCATTTATACAAGGTTTCACACTTTTAGACCCTGATCCTTATTCTCAGGCTAAAGACACCAAGGTCAGACATAGTTTTTCCACTACTGACCTCATTTTACAATGCCCTTTCTATCGAGTCAAAATTTAGTTCCATAGTGAAACCAGGTAAAAGTGTTAAGACGCAACATTCGATCTTCTCCACATTCCTCACACGCATGAAACTGACTCCTCTTCCTTTGTACCCGCAAACAACACTTATCTGTAGGTCAAATCTAAATGGCAGTGAAAGGCTATCTTTAGGTCCACATAAACGCAGTTGTATAGCCTGTGAGCCCTGGGGGGAAAAGCAGTGAGAGCTCATCTCCGTGTAATATAGCTTACCTGGCTTCTCAGGTGAAACACAGGCATGGCTGGGGGTCTGTAAAGTGCTCCTGCTTGTCCTCAAAGAGCTGCTGTCACTGATACATAAATGGACACTTGCTCAGGATGAGGACCTGGGGGGCACCTACGCATAGACATCCCACCCACATTAAACAGGCTGACACACACACACAACTGCACGTACAATGCCCACCAAACAAAGGTTTGTGTGGTTTATGCATACACACACATACAAAGTGAGCGTGCATGCACAAACACAAAGTGTGTTTTGAATAATTCAACTCTATTTGGCAGGTCATGTAGCTCTGCAGTCTTTCATATGGCCAGCTGGTGAATGCTTGGGAGGAAAGGTGAGAGGTACGGTGTGGAGTGATCGACAATAGGTGCTGATGTGAGAGACGGAGAGAGAGAGAGAGAGAGCTGCCTCGCCGTTTCCTCGACAACAGGGAGATTCCATCAGTGTGTGCCGGAATGCCGGAGCTGTCTCTTAATTCTATATTATACAAGCACCATGCAATTTCATAGTCACCCACTGTGCAGAGAAAAACATACACCCTGGTTTTAATCACGTGGCTGGCAGAATACAAAAGCACAGACGGGGGGAAAAAAAAAAGTCCAGACACTAAGTTACTGCAAAGTGTACGAATTAGGTAATATATTTATACACACTTTTGTTCTATACTCGTCCACTGTGCAATGACCGAAATAGTCAAATGGTAGACAATGACGCCTCAAGTCCAGGGCACCAATTTTAAAAGGCCACTATGACAGGAGCAGGGTGTTCATACACAGCACAGCCATCATTATACAGGTCAGTCAGCATCTTCGGCTCGGTACTGAAAATACATCTTCCAGGTTTGTCCTCTTTTATAAAAAAAAAAAAAAAGGAGTCCTTGTTCAGACAGATCCTTAGAGAGCTCAGGTTTCAGCAACGCCACTACGGCCCCGAGGCAATTAGTGGACAAAGCGCCTCATTTCATAATGGATGATCAAAACTCTTGGCTGTGCATGTATGACAGCCGATACCGTCTTTATCCACTTCACCGAGGACGACCTAGCCGCGGCTTACAGCGACCAAGATTATAGTTGGTCTTGTAGAGTAAAACCCTAAATTGAAAGCCAGCACTGAATTTCACAATATAATCAGACAGGCCAAAATGATGGGTTACGAGTCTAAACATTACGCTTTCCACTCCCCCCCAGATTTCAGTGGGCTATATAGAGGAAACTCTAAAGTCAACACGCAATATACTAGGACTCCTTTGCAGTCTGATCTATTAATGCATTGTTAAAAAGGAGTGGATATAAGAAAGACAGACACATTCATTCTTGTGAAAAACATGTAATAATTATCCAGCAGGAAATTGTAGTGTGAAGTTACAAATCAAAAACAAAAATTAGGGTTCTTAGACTTAATCATTCACTACAAAAATATATTCTAGGCCACAAATGCTAAAATACCCAGCATTTTAAGAAACAGTACCAAAATATTTCCTTGTAAGATCAGACTAAATAGCAGCCAACCCCAATTAAAATAGACCCACTATTAAAAACACAGGTACAGATTCATATACATATATATTAAAACATTTGACTACAATATTTTAAAATTACATTCCTAAATTACATTATACATTGCTGGCATAAAAAAAGGGTTTACATAAAAAATAATTAAAACCAAGCCCCATAGAAAGTTGTTCCCCTAAAAAGTACAGCATTGTTGTGCTCCACGGTAGAAGAGTACCTACGGCAGGATGCAAATAGAGTGGACGGGAGGGGAAGGAGGACGTGTTAGCAATATAATGCTGTTGCACTAGCACGGTGATGCTAGATTAATCCTATTTTCAAAATGACAAATGAAAGAAACGCTGGCAATGTCTGTGTGGTTCAAAAATATACAAAACTTTTTTTTTTCCTGCTCTGAAAACTTCTTTTCCCTTGAATAGTTTTCCATCTGTAGACTTGAGGTTTCTTCAGGATCAGTTTAAAAAAAAAAAAAGAAAAAGAAAAAAAAGGCACAAATCACATAGAGATCGAGTTCAAAAATAGCATTCATTAACATTAGAAAGAAATCAAATTTCCTGCGCCTCTGTCCATGCGGGGAGGATGAAGGCCAGCGAGATTGTGCAGAGTCGAGATGCTGGTACGAATACCAAGATTTTGATAAATTATCACATAGGTCACTTGTAAGGAATGTTAAGTGGCTTTAGATTAAATGGTTGTGACCATGCTGTGATTAGCCTTGGGGGGGCGGGGGGGGGCGGAGTTTCAGTGGCTGGTCGGTAGGCACAGGTGGTGGTCCCTCCCTGCCCCCTCTGTCAGTTGGCAAGTCTCAAAGTAGCCTCCTTTAGACCACCGTAGTGACCTACTGCCAAGAGCCCTTTGGTAGTTCACTAGGAGGAGGCCAGGGTGCGTTGGGAGTCATCCAGGAAGTCAGTCTCTGAGGCAAAGGGCCAGGGGGTCAGTAGTGGTAGTAGTAGTGTTGGCGTGGCGGGTAGGCAAGCCAGGAGGCGAGTGCTGCTGCTGGACTGCAGTACCCTTCAGGCACATGGACATCTAGCTCAGTCTGAGGGGAAAGAGACAGAAACAAGCGCTGGAAATAGGCATTGTTGCTCGCCGATTTCTTACCTAGACTATAAAATACTGTTGATCCTGCCATGAAAACTGCCATGAAATCAACACTATCAGAAAGAAAAATGTGCCGGTAGTCCCCAAATTGGTCTCACCTCCACTGCTCAACACCTCCCCTCCAGCAAGAGAACTCTTCACATTATTCTCTAGGAATGATCTGTGGCAGACACACGACACCTCCCGTCAGCATGGCTACCGGCTAGAGCAGAATGACTCAATAGCTGGTTCAGCTATAGATTGCAGTTTGACTGATATGGATTTTTGAAGGCTGACGCCAACGTTTTTGGATTGAAACTGCCGCTAGCAGATAATGTGTGCCAATATTCAATATCTGATCATTTGGATACCAAACATTACAAATTACATGGATCCAGTGTTTCCACCAAAAGGGTGAAAAGGCCTCTGAAACAACACTGAGACTACCCTGAAACCCAGGGTAGTAATAATGGTGATGAATATAGCCACAACTGGCCATTAATGGGGTCCGAGCCCATTAATGGGGCAAATGATTTGCCAATTTTGGCCTCATGGTGGTGCTATGGAGCACACCCAAATGTGATGTGACACTTTTAAACCCACTAACATGTATATATGCTCAAACTTTTAGCCATTAAGGAATTATGCATTTGTATGAGAAATAAAAAAGTAGGCGCTATTGGAAAGTTAGACTGACGGTGGCGCTTTGGAGCAGCTCTAGCATCGAGTGTTTAGGAAGTACACCTCACTTCTTGTCTGCATGTTTTAAAAATCTAATTTCTTTGTTTCACAGCCAAATGGTTGGGAGTATCAAAATCCTGTGTAATAGTATATGTGAACGTTCTATATTATGGCTGTGTGCAAAATTGTGGTATTGTGGAGAAATATTGAAATTAAAAATGGCAGGAATGAAAACCAATATGTGCAATGGATTTGTGTTGAGCCACAGAGTCTTGATTCTTGGCATTACCGTTCAGGGGTTACTGGTCAAAATGTAAATGCATCAGTGGTTGATACTTACATCTGGTCTCCTTCTAGCGACTTTTGGATCTCCTGGAGTACCTCTGCGAGGGAACAAAACATGACTGTAATTGGCTAGCTCGGTTAATCAAACCAAGGCTGCGCTTCATATCAGATGTACTGCACCGATTCAATTCCAATACGAAACGGCTTGCAGTGGGTGAAAATGGAAGTTGTGCGAGTCGTGCAAAAGAATGCCGATTTAGTAAACACTGGGGCAACAAACACACAGTACAGGTGTTCAGCTTGCACAGTGCTGATTTAGGTGTGTCAGTCGTCACAATGCGTGACATGACAATGCAGAAAGCTGACATACCAGAAAAGGAGAGGCAGCACACATTGCAATAAGGGGAACTCAAGCAAAACTTTCAGGGTTGGAATAATTGGGCTGCCTTCGTGTATGAACTTTCAACTGTCTCGCTAGCTTTCTCTTGAGTACTCACTCTCGTCATTCAGCAAAGCATGCTCCATAACACGTCTAGCAGCGCTTTCTGGAACACACAGGCAGCAGGCAATGAACACGCCGGTACAGACGGGGCACAAATAAAGTGTATGTGTGTGTGTGTGTAAACGGACAGATTAGCACAATCACAAAGCGTTACAACATCAAACAAAGCACTACATTTGACAATGTAGTATTCCATTAGGCAATGACACGTGCATGTTTGAGTACGGTGACGGTTTTTTTTTTGCATTCAGAACCTCAAAAAACTGATTTTACCTGCATCTTCGCCATCTCTTCTGGCATTGCTGCAACGACAGGGAAGACAAAAGTTGGTGAGTACCAAATGAGTTTTCTAGGCCAATACGAGAAACGATTCTGAATAAAGTGGGCGCACCTGTGATCGGCTGAAGTTCCATCGGGCTGCGCTATATGTTGGGTGGAGGTGGCTGATTGAGAAGGAACTTCCACTAGAGACCGAGGCTCCACCAAGCAGCAGGTGGACAGAGAGAAACGCTCAAACTCAGATGGAGAGATCAGGTAGAAGCCTGAAGACGACAGGACAGAGGGGATTCATACATCACTACAGGAAGTGGATAGTGCAGAATGTGTATCGTCTATAGGTTTGTGTATAGGCCTCTTCTTCTTACCCTGCCCATGCTTTGTGAAGACACAGGATGCGATGCCGCTGACGTCTTCTCGGCGGATACAGGGGTATTGAACCTGCATCTTCACCGCCGGCAGCGACACCACGTGGAGGTCGCCCTGATTGGTCAGAACCACCAGCCCGCTCTCGCTGTAGTCCTCCGATCGATTGCTGCCAAACCAGGCCACGCCCACCCGCCGTACCCGGGAGCCATCGATGGCCGTCAGCTTCAGCTTCATCTTGGCATTCACCTTTGGCAAGGTGAAAACCTGAATGCACGCACACACAAACTTGTTAGTTTGCATGGACTGCTGCCATACAGTGATGTACGTCAATGTATATGGCTAAACCTTGTCATCATCGTAAGACAACACATACATTTTATAATAAATCACACTGTCTCCATGCATGTATGTAATATAATAGAAGCTGTGTCTAATCTAATCTATGACGCCAGCTGATCAATAGGGAGCCAGAGAGTTGAGATCACATTCAAATACAAGGTGTCTGTGGGTCCTAAAAAAAAAAAGTCTTAAAAAGGCCTCAAAATGTGTTGAATACAGTAAAATAAAAATTTAAAAATATTGTTTCCTGGTGTGATGTTTTTTCCAGTGAGAAATGTTCTTACATGATTCTACTGCAGACAACCTGAAGTAAACTGCGTATTAATTATACATTATATGGGATTGTACAGAATCTGTACTATTCAGCAGTATTTCCATAAAATTGTAGGCTATATGGCACAGGAAGTTGTTCGGGTACAACCAATGTGGGTTTTTGAAATCTGACACTGATATTTTTAGACTGAAGCTGCCAATAGCAAATATTTTGTGGTGATACATAACATATCTTCACATTTGACCATGTTCATGCCAAAATGCTATTCTTGGCATGGTCGAAAAAGCCTCTAAAAACAGCATTTAGACCATCATGTGAAACATAAACTCTCCAATGAAACCCAGGATGAGAACAAATAAGAGCAACTCCCAGGATGAGAACATGTGTGCATAGTTGTGTAGTAGCCAATCACAATGGAGCATTACAACCAGTTCAGGTTAAGGGCTTCCCATAGACAACCAGTGATCAGTTCTACAATAAATATACAATAAAACAAACATCATATTGAAGGTGGATGACAGTGACTGGACTGTTTAATAAAGGCCATTATCGGCAAACTGATATATAGTCATATAGAAGTCTATAATCTCATGTGGTCACTTCAAATGTGTGTATGCCTACATGTCTGCAATTCTGACCTTGAACTGTTCCTCAGATATAACCAGGAGGTGGTGGGAGCCCTGCATGTCTGGCGAGCGGGCCAGGTCATGGGCCACCTCCAGGGGCTCAGGGAGAGGAGCCCCGTGGCCATCCAACACCACAATGGCAACCACCGGGGCTCGGTGCATCAGCTGGATTTCCTTGGCTGGACGGATGGAGAGTTGGATGGAGGGAGGGGGGTGAGAGGAAAAGGACAGGAAGTGAAGGGAAAAGGTGTTAGAGTAAGATGTGGGATAATGGGCCCCCTGAGTTCCTTTGTAGTTCCATTGTAGAGTGGGGTAACGCACGCACACGCACACACACTTGAGCCAATACACACACTTTCCCAAATTGTTTATATAGCTGCATGTGTGTTTCTCACCAGGGTGTGCGGTGACTGGGTCGTCGGCTCTGTGCTCCACAGGAGGAAGGCGGAGCATGTACGCAAATACAGAGCCTCCATTGGTCCCTGCCCATAGGGAAGGCGTGTTATGGGAACCTACAAAAAAAAAAGTGTAAGAGTGTAAGCACATCTGGGAAAATTTTCTGATGTGTATTAAAAGTGTTGCAAATATCTGTTTCGGGGTCAAGACCGAGACCTTCCTCGTCATTAACATTAACCATGGCTACTTTTAGTCTCACCTACTAAGTAAGCATATGACGTTGTAACTCACTGTCTGAAAGGAAGGTGTCAGCAAAATAGAGCGTCCGTACGAGGCCGGTGAACGAGTCGTCTGAGGATCGAGCCTCAATCTTCCTCTGGACAGGAGCCAGCTCCATCTCTGCTAGCTCAGCCTCCAGACGGGCGTTCGCCTCCTGGAGCTGTCCAGAGGGGGAGAAATCGCTCAAGATATGACAGCCATAAAAAATGAAGGAGACAACGTAGATTGAGTCGAGTTACAACTTGGAGGCAAAGAGAAAGGCAGAGGTTCTCACAGTCCGCAGTAATGTTTAGAAGCCTACTTTCCGTCACCTTCCGTCACTTACTTGGAGTTTCAGAGAAATGTATAACATAATACATACATAATACACATTGTCATTCACATATCTTTCCGTTTCAGTTTCAGTTGAGTTAACAAGTTAATGTTAGCCCCCGGTAACACTTACATTTTGAAAATACCTTTCACTGCAAATACTAAATAAAAAAATCAGCCTGGGAAAATATATCCTTAAGTGACAACATGCAAGCTGCTTCTATTAGCTGTAGCTAGCAGTTTAGTGGTTTAAGAGTGAGTGAAACTATGCTGACTTTTAAAATCTCCATCTGACAACACCAAAGTGCTGTGGTAGCACAGTGTTGTAACCGAACAAAATATTTAATTCATATGTGGACTTAGCCGCTACGGTTCAAAATCCCCAAGCTACTTCCTGGTGTGTGAATGTACCGCACACCAATTTATGGTTGGAATACTTGAAATGTTCTCACAGCTTCAGTAGGAAGAGATAGAAAACATTGGTGTGAATGGAGAGTCTCCTAATATGGGGGGTCTGCCTTCCCCTTCTTTCCAGTTGCGCCCTTGCAGTCCATTTGTATTGCATATTGGCATCCCATAAAACTCCAGCAATGTTTGCGTATTGTAATTCATCATGTCAAGGCTGGAGTGTAATGTGCTACCTTGGCAGCATTGTTGATGTGGTGTTTCCTGAGCGAGACTCTGCTACGTCGGATCCTCCTGAAGGACTGTCGGAGGGATTTCTTAATGCTCTTTACTCTGGACAGAGGACCCTCCATGGCCAGCTGGTCACTGGGGTTTAGGGTGCATCTACACACAGGGGAGAGGATGGGGGTGACGGAGGTGCAAGAGAAAAAAAACGATTTCCCCTTTTTGAGATGAAATGGGCATCAGAATACACAAATCTAACTAACTAAAACAAAAACTAACAGTGCTTAGGGCCCAACTGTAACTTGGGTGGAGAAGGTGAATGAAAAATGATCTTGCCTCTCTTAACATCTACTACCAAGGTGCCCCTCAGCAAGGTACTTAACCCCCAATTTTTCTAGTGGAGCTACTCAGTGGCGAACAGTAGTAGACCTGTGGTTGTACTGGACAGCTCCCAGGTGTGAATGTGCACAACTGTGAGAGTGTGAAGGAGTACACAGGCGCTCAGGCAACTGTCTCTGGTTAAATGAAACTCAAAATTAATCTCTTTACTTGACGAGGACGTTGTTTTTCTGCTGGTAGTCATACAGCCCAAAGCCGTGGCTGGTGCCGAACGCCACCAGCTTCCACTCCGAGTGCAGGGTGAGGGCGGTGACCACAGCAGGGGGCTGGCACTGGACCAGGGCGAAGGGCTGGAATCCTGGAGGAAACATCACCGGCTCTTCCCGCACGTCCAGACGAGTATGGCCCTGAACAGAAATAATTAGTATCTAAGTGCAACAGCATCAACATTTAATGATGTAATCTTTATTGACCATGTGACGGCTTTCTCTGTGTGGAAGTATTCTCACTGCTTTTAATCAAGCAAACGATGACAAGAACATTGGACAACTGATTCATCCTGATTTTTGAAGGTAAAACAGGGGGTCTAACGGTAAAGTAATATAACAAGTAGTGTAAGGAATTACACTATTATTACTTTTTTTAAGCGATCATTACCTTCCAGCGGAAACCTTCCTGGCCCTGCAACAGGTCGACTACTTTGGCCTCCACCGTCTGCTCTGCTGCCTCATCATTCAGCTCCAGCACCAGGATCTGGAGAGACGGAAACACAAGACACCATGGAAGGTGGGGAAAGAAGCAGGACAGCACCCAGTTCGTCTGGGACAAAACTATAGGAGGTCAAACACACTGTAACTTCAAAAGCAACAAAAATCACAGCTTCCAATTCCTTCAAAGTCCAGAGGCCCAACCGCAGTTTAATGACAGTAACAATTGGTATGCCCAACACAAATGGCAGGCACTTGGGCTTTCCATTGTGGTAAATCCAGATACAAGAAGTTTCAGTTAAATGTTAAACTCTCACCTGTCCGGCGGTGCCCGCCACAATCAAATAGCCACTGTATTTACAGAGGTGGATTTTCTGAATGCCTAGCCTCGGGTCGTCACTGTAGGGGTCAAAACAGCCAACCTGAAGGAAGATGTAGGAGAAAATAAGACTTGTGTCATGATGTTATGCTGATCGTGACTAACCCTGTGTTCACACTGCGAGCAACATGATCAACAAGTCACCGGCAGTCTCTTAATTTCCTATAGAGCTGGGCGACAACGCGTGGACGGTCAACAAACTTGACGGCCGAGAAAAGTTGGTCATTGGTTTGTCATTTCCGTGCTTCCCTGTTTCCCCGCCAATGTGATGTTGTGACATGAACAATAGCTGAGCCTGGCAAATGCAAAATGGAAGTTGATTACAGCCATTGAACGCTTTTTCAGTTCTCGACAACTTTTATTCGAAAGACTACAGGAATAAATGGCTCAGCAATGATGTTTGGAGAACGGTTGAATCCATTGTTGGGTTCAATGTCATTTTACTGAGGTTGTTGCCAGCTAGCGGTATTAACTTGTTAAAATGGCGCAGCGTTATGAAAGGAAATACCAAAGCGGCAAAAATTACATTACTTCCCTTTCAAAACTCTATAGCTGTACAAGACCACCAGATCGGAGCCTCTCGCACCGTCCGCAATCGGTCAGGACAGAGTGACCCATCAACCAAGCTGCTTGCAGTGTGTACACCCAGTGAACGACACTTTTTTTTTTATGCCCTTTTCTGTGTTACTGGATAAACATGTGCTCTTCTGAAGGTTCTCTGTATTGCAAACACACACACACACACACACACACACCTTTCTGAACGGAGGCCACTCTCCTTCAGTGCCCTGGTTCATGTTATCGTTGGGGTCGGTGTCTGTGTGGAACACGGCAGCTGTGCTTAGCTTATACATGGGGTACAGACAAACTCCTGACGCGTCCCAGAAACGCACCGTCCCGTCCTCGTGCCTATGGAGACAAATAGACACAATAGCGTTACAATGGTTGACATGCAGTTAAGGAAATATGTTTAAATGGATGCTTTATTTGTGGTATAAAATCCTGTGTGCGGAAGGTCTAGCTGAACTGACCCTGTGAGTAGCAGGTCTCTCTGTGGAGGGTCTGGGGCCAGATTCTGGCCCCCTGTTATGGGCCATGGCTGCGGAGAGAGGGGATGGCAGGAGGGGAAATGAAAGTTTAACAATAATACCACCGTAATGCCATCTGTTCAACAAGAAAGGGAAAGAATGCGTCTATGTTTAGGACACGGCATACCACGATGATGAATAGCTTAAGAGTTTGTGGGCATTGTTTTCACGCACATGTTTCAGTGTGTTCTCAGATATCTGAGAAATATGACTACGCATCGGCGTCAAGTGAATGGATCAGCAGTGTTACCCGTATATTGTTTACAGTTGAGTGGGCCACCCAGGTTTAGACTTATTTTTGGGTGCTGTGACACACTAAACTAGTTTCACACGTGGTGTTTCTGGTTGATGTTGTTTTAAGTTAATGCGGTCAACCACTAAAAGCATGTTTCAGAAGTAAAACATCAACATAATTCATTGCACCTATAAGCCGTCGGTGCCCACACTGGCAATGCAAACATGTACATACATGTATACAGAGACAAAGTGGCAACATAGCCAATGTGATACTTTGAGGAGATAGCCCATTTGTAATTGGCTACATGTTATATTTGCTTCACAAAACAAGTGGTAATTAGGCCGCATTCCACAGGTTTTTAATAAACAGCACGTTTCATAGACATCCGCCCTGTCCCTGCTGAGGTAAAGTGACAACCTGTGGGAAGCACTGATGGGTCTACCTTGCTGGAGTAGTGGGTGTTCTGCAGCTCTCCAGCAGCAATGATCCTCTCCCATAGTTTGAGGGGGATGGCAGAGACGTGGTGGGAGCAGGTGATGGCTGAGCTGTGGAGGGGAACCAGGTAGGGCGTCTGGATGACAGGCCAGCCCTCCGTCTGCAGGTCTATCACTACCAGCTCCTCCTCTACGAGAACCACCAATGCGCTGGGATCGCCTGGAAATGGATGGAAGACCGAGAGAAAGGTCGGTATATGTACAGACTAGGGTCAGGCCGATGCTTTCATTGTTTATTTAACAAAAGCTCAAATCCCTGTGTGCAAAAATGTGAACTCCTTCAATCAATAACTTGTGGCTACTCCTTTATCAGTAAACGTCGCCTAGAGCCACTGATTAGGCTCTTCTTCTTCCTTAAGGTATTTTCTCCCACTCCTCCTTACAGAACTCGACCAACTCAGTGAGGGTTGAGGGTGTCTCACATGAACAGCCGCTTCAGGTCCTGACAGCATCTCAATGGATTTATGTCAGGACTTTGACCAGAAAAGTTCTAAACTTCTTCCTCAGACATGCTTTGATAGATTTGGTTGAATCATTGTCTTATTGAACAGCCACTTTCAGCCCAGCTTTATCTCTCAGACTGATGGCCTGACGTCTGTCATGAATTCTCTGTTTTCCCTCAGAATTCATGGGTCCCTTAATGATGTTGCGCCGTCCGCACCCACAGGTCCAGAGGAAGAAAAACAGCCCCAGACCATGACACTCCCAAAAGTGCCCACCACTAAAATAACCTTCTCCCTATGGTCAAGCATGGTGATGGGCAGGGTTTTGGCTAAACACGGCATTTTTGATTGCGACCAAGCAGTTCAATGCTGGCCTCATCTGTCCAGAGAACAGACTTCCAGAAATCGCCAGGTCCTCTAAGGTTTCCTTAGATTGCACCAGTGTTTTTCCTTTCTCCTGCATGGTAACGCCAAACTCATCAGGTTTCTCGCCTGTATTTAAGAGAGTGACACACAAACTCCTCCCAAAGATCTGACCTTTGATTAGTTAACTTCAAACCCAATTATTTACCACCTGAATCTACTTACCTACTTGATTTAACTAATGCAAGGAGGAAGTTCACTTATTTATGCACCTGCAGTAATTCCCTTTAAAGTATTTTCATTCTACTACATGCACGATTTATTCTAACAAGCATGTGAAATTGGTAAATATAGATCCTTTATTTTAGTTAGGATTGCATTGGTAAACTCAAACTTTCTATAATTGGCACAGTGCCTACCTGTGTACTGTGGTCCGTCTCTGATGACAAAGAAGTCAATGATCCTGGAGGTGAAGTCCAGAGCCACGTGTGTTTTACTGTGGATCACACTGATACAGTGTCTGTCACCGTAGCTAGCCCTTGGCATACCACCACTGAACAACAGGAATGGAGGCCTGGGGGGGGGGGGGGGGGGGGAGAGAGAGAGAGAGAGAGAGAGAGAGAGAGAGAGAGAGAGAGAGAGAGAGAGAGAGAGAGAGAGAGAGAGAGAGAATAAAGTTCAGCTTTATTTGCTGAGAGATTAATGTGTAACAGTAGGGCATGAAATGTGTGGGAAAGAGTTAAACATTAAGAGGTTCATGGCATCGCAGGTAAAGGTACTTATAGCTTTCACTGAGAAAACGAGAGAATTGAAAATGGAGAGAGGGGGGGAAAAAAAGGATGTGTATGAAGAAAACATACCCTTCTGCTGTAGGTAGCTGGATAATTTTAGAAATGGCTTTGCAAGGAAAATGTCCTGCAAAGAAAGGAAATTCATGTTCAGCCTCAAGTAAAAATGTTGCCAGAAAGTACAATTTAATAAATATAATGTGCAGCTGTCGGCTTTTCATCCTCACCGTAAGGAATATCGGATTTCTCTTCTTCATCCTGTGCGTCCTCCCTACCCACCATCCACCGACAGTAGCTGCCGTCGCTATGGGAACTGAGAATATGGCTTCCGTCCTCTGACCACCACACACTTTCCAGTTGCTATGGAAACGTCAGGAAGGTAAGTAGGTACAGGTAAAACATATGACGCGAACATCAAGGCGAAGCATGCTGGTTCCCGGCGCAATTCGGAACCTCGGTTTATACAGGACTGGTTGGTGTTCTTTCATATACAAACATGGGGTCACAAGCCTTATATTTGAGTTACTAAAACACTTGATAAGTCTGGCATAAGTGGCATATCAGTTTTGTTGACATGTTGCGGCGTAGTGTACCTGTGTAGCAGGGATATGCTGGACAGCGTGCTGTCTCTCAAGATCCCAGATGACCATGAGACCTCGTCCATAGCCAATGACAACCTGGCTTGGGTTGACGGGGTTCTCTTGTAAGGCCTCCACATGTTCCAGGTTCCGGCGACCTATGTAGTCATCCGGCACGCTGGAGAAGAGAGTGGGAGAAAAAAGGATGTCATGAGGAAAGAGGGAGGAATGAGGGAGGAATGAGGGAGACAGAGAGAACAGAAAGGATCTGTATTGATCTGCACAGGCTGTGAGAGTGAGAGTATGCACGGAGGGGATGTGTGTTGTATTGTGTGTGGGTTTAGTCAGACAGAGTACAATCAATACGCAGTTTCCAGTTGTTTTGGAGACTCATGTTGCTGAACAACCCATTTATAATCCAACGAACCATCAGGCTGTTTATTTGCACAAGGAAAATAACAAACCCCAATGGTTTACTGGACCTCGGCTCCTTATATGATAAATGAACAAATATATAAACAAACACAAACGTGGAGCATTTTTCTTTCCACGCTATTTTTTCTCTCTATTCTCTCTCACTCATCTCTCATTGGCTATTGCTGGTCTCTGTTTGGATTTGAGTGGCTGGCCAGCTCACACTACAGGAGGGCCTCAAGACTTGGAACAGATTGGAGTCGTAAAATTCAAGCATGTTTGAAATGAAGATACTGACTGGATCATCTGTACTACCACCACAAACTAACGCAGACTCAGTGCAAGCTGGAAAACCCAGCCTAAGTGCAAGTGTGTGTATATCTTCTGGACACCAACCTGTTGGCGACTTGGTCAAGGCTGATGTTCCTCTCCTCCAGCTCCCTGAAGCCGGGGACCTCCACTACGAAGACATGGCCTCCTTCTGTTCCCAACAGCAGCAGCTCTCCTGAGGAGTGGGCCAGCACTGCTGTTACTCTGGTCACACTAGGGGGGGCGCTGAGGACGAGGAGGATGCGAGAGATGGAGTCGGTCAGCTACATACAGACGTTAAGTAGCTATTGTTTGTGTAGTACATCGTTAACACTCTGCTGTGATGAATTCATAATACTAGGTCAGCTATGCAGTGTCTTGACAGAGAGAGGAAAAGGTGTGTGTTAGTGTGTGTGTCTAACCCAGGTGGTCCAGTGAGCGTGAAGCGACCTATCTCCAATAGTTCAGAAACTCCCTTATGGGCTCTCAGAGTCCACATATGCAGACTGTTGTCATCCAGCAGAGTCACCAGTTCAACCTAAACAGATATGTTAGATATAATAGCAATGAATGGAGGTGAGCCGTCCAAAAAGCCCTGAAAAATTCCACCATAAATTGAATACATGTACAAGCAAAGGACTCAGCAGTGAGTCTGCTTTTTCTGCTCTATGAAAAAGTACAATTGTGGCGAATAAATAATTAAAAAAAAAAAAAAAAAAAAAAAAAAAGCAGACACGTTATCGGCGTGTGTGTACATTGGCTCACCTGGTGCGGGAGGAAGTGCACCTGTGTGACGGCAGCATTCTCATCGTGTAGACCCATGAACTCCACACCTGGAGCTCCATACCTGAGCAATAGTCAAGGACTGACTGGATATGTGATAGACATAAACACACTGATAAAGGGACAGATGGACAATGTGGACTGATACATACTCTACAAGCACACGCACTTTGCTTTCACTGCTGCACATAGAAAGGCAGGCATAGCTCCTAGCACACTATACTAGCAGGGTGGTGCGGTGAGCAGTCTGTCCTTCAGCTGGAGGACTTGAGTTCAGATCCCCATGTCAGCAAGCATTTAGTCTTGTTTGTTTATATAGCCCTCCATCACAAAGCATGTCTCAAAAGGACTTTACATATGAGCCTACCTAGATTTAACTAATCTCCAAATCAACCACAAAAATACAGTAAGCAAACAAAATAAAATACAGGGAAACAAGACAAAGCACAAGGCACCAAATAGCATGTTGAAAAGACAGAACAAGCCCGCCTAACCCAGCTAGCCTCAGTGAAGACTGAAAAACTGGAAGAAACCTTGGGCGGGGCAATTCAAAGCGGGATCCCTACCAGGACAGCTACACGCAATAGGTGCTGGGACAAAACAATAAAATGGGCAGTAATGTGGACAATGACAATATGAAGAAAAGCAAATAAGATAAGGAGTAAGGTGATGAGGCAGAAAGATGGGCCAGCGATAAGCAGGACTAGAAGCAGATACAGACAGCAGACAGTCAGTGTATTGATGCAGACAAACCCAAGAGGAAGCACATAATATATTTGTTCATAGATTCCCTTTTATGTGCGCCCTCGCGAATATTTCATACCAGAACAACCTCCCTCATTGTATGACTGGATTAGTCTAATGAGAGGAGGCACCAGGGTTATCAAAACTGTGTCTTCCCGTGTGAATGGGGAGAGTGTACTGACTGGCTCCACCACACTGTCAATGAGCGTAATTGTGTGAAAGGCTATGGAGACAGGCAGACTACAGTGTCTGAGAGTGCCAGGCAGCATTGAGCAACAGCGTGGGAAAACAGAATAACATGCCCAGGTACACATGTGAGCTACAGACAAGGACTTAGAGTCAGAGCCACTCATTAGCGCTGCCTCCCTCAAGTTCAAACATGACAAGTTCCTCCCTTAAAACCATCTCTCTCTCACACACACACACACACACACACACACACACACACACACACACACACACACACACACACACACACACACACACACACACACACACACACACACACACACACACACACACACACACACACACACACACACACACACAAGGTGAAGGATACAGTTTGATGGCCCCAGAGCGGGTGCCTATGGACAGGAGCTGCAGGGAGGGACTGTAGCCCAGAGCGCTGGGCTGGTGGGGGAATCCATGTTCCACTGTCTGAAAAGGACAGAGTGGAGAGAGAGAGAGACGGTGAGACCAACAATAACAAGATAGGACAGAGACATGAGATAGGACATCCAATGTGAGGTGGACAAGAAAGTGACTTGATCAGGTGAGGAATTCTTTTTGCATAGTCGAGAGATGCTATGCACTTTTCTGCATCACATATACATAAACTCTCCTGCCTAGAAAAACTCGTATCAGTGGTTTAAGACAAGTGAATGTTAATGGTCAAAAATTATTTTCTATCAAATAACATGTGAGAGAACCAGACAAAGAGATTGAGGTCAACATTGGTGTTAGAGGAGAGTCTCCTTATGTGATGTTCGCCTTCCATTTCTTTCCAGTTGCGTCCTTCTCCTCAGTTTCTACTTCCTTTCTTTCCTGTTAGATGCCGTAATTTGACTCGGACTGAACGGATTTCGGTTTCGTCTCCCTTACCTTGTTGAACTGGAAGAGTTCCTGTTTGAGTCGGTCTCTTTGGGACTCCTGGCCATGGCGCCTGAACCGCTTCATCCTCTCTCACCACCAGCCTGGAGCCTGCAGGCCCACAACCACTACACACTGCCTGGAGGAGATGAAGAGAATGATTGGGAAGGAGGAGTGAAAGAGATTATTAGGTAAAAGGTGTGGAAACAAATATAAAAAAAAAACTAAAAAATAACTGAATAGACTGACAATGTTCTTGCCTCCATAACCATTCTGTCTTCATTAGTTTCAGATCCCAACTTCTGGGGGAGAGAAATGAGAGGGATGACAGCCTAACCTAGTACTTGAACCAAAAATCCTGGAACAGTAGCAAGGAAGTAAAAATCAAACCAAGGCTCACTGGAAAATAGGAACAAAGCCTAGAATCCATGGAAATCCAGCTCAGGTATCTTATAGTGTACACACACTATAATGTGTATGTTCACTGACCAGCCTGATGATGAGAGAAAGGAATGCTACAGGCGGAGTCTAGCCCTTCATCTCTGTCATCTGCGAACACACACGCGCACACACCCTTTCCTTCCATGGCTGAGTGGGCGGGGCTCCCCCTCCAGACAAGAGATCAGGGTCGTAGGTTATTCAGGGCACAACTGAGAGACCATTGTTTTGCCACAGCACACGCACACACACACACACACACAGCTGTTGAAAACACCTGTCACACAACAAGGCAGTTTCCATAGAGGCCACTTCAGAGAGAAAGAAAAAGGAAAGGAAAGGAGGGAGGGGGAGAAGAAAGGAAAAATGTCTTCCTTGCATTCTTTCGTTTATCAATAACCCCTAGGAACTCAACAAATGGGAATAAATCGTGACCCCCCAACTCTGAGGCGCCATTTGAAAACACAACATTTATCACCCTCCCCCTACGACAGAGGCTACTGAACAGCTAGAGGCTCTCCGTCGTTCAGAGGAGTGGGCTCACTAAGCTCTATCACGTGAAGGAAAGGTTCAACCACAGAGCAGCATAAAGACCTCTAAGCTTCATTGTCTCTGCTCTCAGCACAGGCCCTCAAACCTAGCTAGCTCCTTTGCTGAGTGACACAAAAGAATGCAAAAAAAAAAAAAAAAGCAGCTATGAAGGGGGAAGTTCTGCACAAAAGATTAGGCCTTCCTAATTCAGTATAAACAAAAATCACAGGAGAATAAGAAAAATCAGTAGTACAGCCAGACATATGATCCATAATGTCACAAGTCCATGACACAGGCCTGAGCCATGAGTCACCATTTTTCCGTTTGAACCAGCTCATTCGTCTCAGTCCAAATCGAGACATAGTTCTGTTATTACCCTTGTATCAACAGTGCTGCCTTACTCACTGCTGGGCTGGTTCATGCCTGGAGTTAAACTTCCTCAAAGAATAGGACAACAGTAGAGAATGTGATATAGAACAGAGGAGTTTTAAATGAGTCATTGGTTTACAACCTGTATGTTGTGTGGACTGGTGGTTTTAGTTGTGTTTTTAGGTGTCAAAAGTTTAGATACATAGATCAGTGTTTTCCATACCTAGGCTCGTCTCAGGCGCACTGCCACAACATCGGCATGGCCGTCACAAAATAAAAAGTTGGTCCATGTTTAGAAATCGATCTCTAATGCATCACATTATGTTCTCGGTCACATCAGAGACTAATCTCGCGGGGCTTGTAAACAGACCGCACACACCTTTACACACCCTTTTCCCTTATCTGCCTGTGTGAGACAGACAGACATCACCTGCTAGACGGACGAGGGCAGTCTGACCTCAAAAAAAGCTGTCTGATAAAAACCTGATATCTACTTGACGTGACATTACTCCAGCTGCAAGCTAGTCTATATATTCAACAAGTCACATAATCGAGTGGAAAATTCATTTTCTTCAGTGCATTGAACTTTGTTCCCTCATAAGAGCATTAAGAAGTATTTTATAAAAGGAAAAGGCAGTGAGGAGGAAGAAAACCAAAGGGAGTCTGAACCTGAAGAAGGTGCAAAACATGCAGATTAAACCTGACAGGAAAAGCCCTAATATGAAAAGCCATAACGGGAACAGCCCAATAAATGTTCGCTAAATCTGTAAATCTGATCTGTGAATGTTGTGTGATGCCTTTGAGTGAGCTTGTAGTCACTGTATGTGTGTGTACGTCACAGAAGAGCTAGCAGAGCAGAAAGAGGGAGCTCAAAGCCATAAGCCCCACTAACAATGGCAGAGTGGGAGGTCCGCTTCACATTGGGAGAATGGCTTCTATGGCGTCTTAGGGATACGAGAGGAATCTGCTGATGGAAAGTGAGAACGGCAAAACAACAAACACATGCATGTCAACACTCAAGCCAACAACCGGCATGGAAACCTAGTCACCCCCTATAGCAGTGCTTCTCCTCAACAAGTGTGAGGTTCTCTCCCATCTTTAAGCTTACAGTCATTTCACTCCAAGGAGATTAATTGCAGGCTTTCAAATAACTTGACAGACATAAGGACACGGCTTAGCCAGTCATTAAAAGGCACTGAAGTGTTATTCCCAGGCCAGCTACTTATCAGGGGCCTGGCTTGAAATGAACATCACAATTAGCTGGGACTGGAGTAACGTTTAATGCCGTCAGTGGGGACAGCTGGATCCACCTCCTCTGTTTGCTTCCTCCTCCCACAAGTGTACAGTGTGAGTAGGTAAGCTACAGCTGTGGCCAAGGGTGAAGAACCAGTGGGATATTCAGCAAAATGAGTCAACCAGACAACAGGCCAATAATTTAGGGTTTATTGAGCACTCAATCGCCATACAGCCCACAATTTAGTATGAAATTTGTATCTTTGTCTATCTCTAACCATGCGTTTGCAGTGCGAGCAACGTGATCAACAAGTCACCGAAAGTCCATTCCTTTTACATTCAGGCAATCATGAATTTCAACATATTGTGAATACATGAAAAAATGTATTTCAGGCTATTCTTCCCCATGTTGTACATGATGTACAAGTGCTTGATTGACAGCTGCTTAAGCAATGCACGTGCGCTGCACAGTGCTCCCTACTCTCACTTCTTAAAGGAATAGAATTTGACAGAAGAAAGAGGTTCTCTGTAGCCCCACATTATCATCACAAAGTCTCTCTAATAAATAAACCACTAGTGTTGATTACTTTACAACTCATTGCAGTCATAAAATCAACTGCAGACCTCATATCAAACAACATTTAAAGCAGTAAGCAAAGAAATCAATGAAAGTGCATGCTATTTGCGATGTTTGCTTGTTAAACAGATTGCTCAAGGACTTTGGGGCTAAGTTTGACTGGCTCCTGTTTAAGAGCTGCACTCCTGTAGCAGTTTTTCCCTCACTACCTGTGCACTATATTTTTCTTGTCACTATCCCAATATTTCAATAAATAAGGCAGTTTATCTCTCTACTAAGCAGCTATAGGTCTACCTATCAGTTGAGGTGTAGGTAAAATGCCTTGTTAAATGCCCTACCGTACAGTCTAGCGATTATCCTCAATTAGTGCACATGAAATTATTCAGTTATTAAATACAATTTTATTATTGTAGGCCTACCAGCCTACCTGTCTCTGGTCACAATCTAACACTGATCTAAACTTCAATAGGCACACACCATGAAAACCAGTACATTTGCTGAAAAATCAATTAAATCTGATCTGTGTCCCTAATTGATATTGATATTTGCTTGACTTAATGCACTTTATTACAATTCATTTTCATTGCCATAGTGAACGGTACTGTCAATAATCAAATGTCTCTCAATTATATTTATTTTAAAGATGAACTTGTGACACTGACAATGTAATCTGCTTTCAATTATAATCTAAACTTCACATGGGCCTCATAGCGGTATCAGTGTTTTGCATATATTGTGATATGATATTGTTATTGTCCAAAATGTTTTGAAATGATGTAACAGTATGAAAGGCAATGCCAGAGCAGCAAAAAATGTGCCTGTGCGAAACAGTAGATGCATGAGTCTAGGGCCCGGCCGATATGGGATTTTTGGCTCAGATATTGATTTCAATTTTGATATTTGGGATCTTAAATTTCTGTTAATATTTACATCTTCTGATATACATTTTTTAAAGATGGTGAAAAATAAAAAATAATTCTTTACAAATATCTCACAATTTTACCAAGGCACTGCTGCAATACAATGATGTACGGCAATGTATACCGCTACATCGATTTATGATGGCAAGACAACAAAAAGCAGCTGCTGCTGTCTTAGTGGGATGCCAATACTGCTAATACAATTTAGGTAATCGTCACATTCAGGTGCTTTCACTGCCACAGGGGTTTAGGCCCTTTCTGAGGAGGAATTCCATCGGTGACTTTTTTTTGCCAATCTGCCGGGCCTTACATAAGAGAGTATGCAATCGGAGCCTCTCACACCGCCCACAATAGAGCAAGATTCAGAATATGGCGACCTATCAACCAAGACGCTTGCAGTGTGTAAGCCCTGTAAGAGACACACATGGATGTATTTCACCAGAGGGATCAGATAGGAGGTTCATTGTTTTGCCCAAAGGCAAGTTGAAAGGGATGGACCGACTGGCTGCTGCAGGGACCGAATCTGTGACCCTCCTCTTACGAGACTGTCTCTATAACCACCAAGCCAACAATGTGATGCGCCACACACACACACAAGTTCTATGAAAGAAGTGAATGTAGGAAAGAAACAACTGGAGTGTTTAAATCCAAAATGCCCCATGTCTGAAATGTATCAGGCTAGTCAATACTTCAAGCGCGTATGATACTGTCCTCAAAAATAAAGCCTTTTGTAAGAAAAGATTTAAGATGTCTTATGACTTTAATAATAACACATAATGCGCTTCCATGTCATTTTGTAATAGGTGGTGTGAGAATTTTGTTTAAATGATGGAGGTCTTCATTTGGAATAACAAACTTCATAACAGAGGAAACTATGTCTGAGTCGCTCATGGGTATTGTCACTCAGTTTTTGAGGTTAGCCATATTGCAGGGGAAAACCAGTAAAATTGTCAGCGATTAACATTTCCACAGCGAGACAGATTTGGCAGGGAATAATGTGGATAGCATGGTACACACACAAGCTTCATTTGTGTTTCCATGCCTGTGGACAGTGTTAGGAACAGAAAATGCCTCTCAATTTCAAGTCAATCTGAAAAACAACTGCAGTCAACAATGCTGAAAAAAATATTTGTCCTAGTTCTACTAGGAGCAAGATATGGATTTTCACCAGGAATTTCAGTTAGCCAGAGAAATGCAATGAACCTGGCTTGAGAAAAGGATACGCTAAATGACACCGGAGACTCCCTTTGTTGGCACATTGGTTGCATTGTTTGACCTGCCAAGAGTGAGCTCATTTCTGAGCAAGGTTGGGTAATATATTCCCGTTTTATATAAAATGCAACAGTTATGGTATGCACAACACTCACATAAACACTCAAAACCACAGCAGTGACTTAAAAGGAGCCCCAAACGTGTGGCATCTGCTGTCCAATACAAAACTCCAAATTTCCCTGACTCAAAGTTGGGTCTGTTTCAGCTAGCAAATCTTTTTTTTTGCCGCAGTTTACTGATATTGAATTCCCAGCCTATCAACCAAGACATCTGAGTTGAGGAGGGAGTCAATGGAGGTTTAAAAAAACAAAACAAAAAAAAAACAACTAACAAAACATCTGCATCAACATGCCTGGACACGGCAACAACTAGGCCTATCTCAAGAGAAACTAGCCAGCAGAGAGGACTCTATCTCTCAACGACATAACTGACATACTCCCTTAGAGTCAGAGTAAGTGGCCAGGAAATGCCTGGCATCCAAAATATTCTACTTATGGTCTTATGCAATCGGCAGCTATGTCAGCACTTGCTGCAAGAGAAGGAAACAAAGACGCAATACTAATCAGTCCCTCCCATAATAATGTCTGGCAAACTCAGCATGAAAAAAAAGTTCATGTTCATGGTGTCAAAAAGTAAGGCTAGAAAAATCACCATATTCACAGAGGGAGGGGAACCTGTTGGACGGCTACAATTAGACAGCATGAGAGAATTGGCTTTCAAACATGGTTTGTCATGGTGAACAGTGACTTGTGACTCTACCTCGCACTCTCTCATTATGTTCTCCCATCCACCTTTCCACTGTTCTTCCATCCATTCATGGAAGTGTCTGATCATCACACTACATAAGGTTCCTTTCAGACTCCGCTGGTTGACAAGGCAACAAGAAAAAAAAAAAGGGGATGGGTGCAGCCTGTGACACCTCAGTGTGATCCTCAACTGGACATCGCTGGGCTATTCTTGACGGGGGTGATGATGATAACTCCTCTCGCAATCATCATCAAATGATGTGGTGTGATTAGTGTCATATCAGTGTACTGAGAGGAAAGGGGCATCTCAGCAGTATAAGGCGGAACACTCCGGTCCTCTTTTAACACCAAGCACTGGGATGTTTGTGTGTGAAACTGAAATTACTTTTCAGTGTTTCCAGATACAAGAATGCAGCTAATAAGAGAGAACAGAAGAGGAGTCTTCATCATGACCACTACAACCAACATTACAGAGATGCTTCCAACCGCAGCTCTTCTTCTGTACTGTCCCTTACACAAGAGAAATGAGATCTTGTCAGTTTAGGGTGCGGCTGGCAGGATGTCATGTCTCCCACCGGCTCACCCCCTCTTTCCTGTAATCAGAACCAGAGAGTAAGCGAGGTGGGATCAGGAGCACAATGTTTACACTAGCCAGGGTCAGCTCCTCACTGACAGTGGGTAAATTAGATTATTTTTAGCTTAACTGCAGTTCATTGACATTATAATCATGATCATATTGACAAAAGTGTGATATTGGCAGCTCACAAGCTACTGACATGCTCGTGCTATTAAAAAGAAACCATGACAAGCTTTCATTGCACGCATGGAATGGGTCTGAGCTTTGCAAAAATAACAGTTCATCCTTTAGGCTTACCCCTGCGTTCTGATGCATCGTGTGTAAAGCCTAAGAGAGTTGCACTGAGGGGCGAGAGGATATTTTATGGCATCTCTACTTCCTATTCCATCTCATTAGCAAACCACAGACAAAGCTTCTTCTCCTGCTTGATAATCTGTTCCACATTGGCAGAGGTAAAACAGGAATCAAGTTAACAGAGCTAACAGCGTGACAATGCCAAGCATTCTGTTTGAAATGTTTACAAGTGAGGCATGCCTCTTGGCAGCCCGTCACACGTGCAACGGTGGATAAATTAACTTTCCTGTTCAAAGTGAAACCCATCATGTGACAAAGCCCTTGAAGCGACCGAATGCTCACAGACACAGCAAATGTTTCACAGCAATCTTACTCAAAAGTAGGCTTGCCTGCATAATTGCAGTATTTCTACAGCTAAAATAATTGGGCAATGGAATGCTTTTGCTCAGTGCTATTCATACAATATCTTAGACATTTTGTTAACTCAGCTTCTTTTTGGCTTGCCCTACATTTTGGACAGGCATTTATTTTGCCTCCACAATAGTTTCAGGTGGACTTTGCCATGCAGGTGGAATGGCACTAGGTCTGCTAAGAACAAAAGGCTTTTTGTTTGGCTTGGCTTGGCCCGATGCAGGTGGGAGCTGGAAGGACACTGCCTGACTGTCCTTCACTGTAACCAGTCCAGATTATGGAAGACCTTTGTGCTACTTGTTTTAGAGTACTCTGAATACTCAGATGACCGAGTCGTACCCGTTTCAACTCTCAAAGCTGATAATGGAAATAATTCAAGAGGCACGGGGTGAGGTCATATTTGCACTGGTTGATAGAATAGCATACATTGCACAGTTGGTGACCAATATCTGACTCACTTCATTGATCAGTACTGTAGTAACAGGTAGCTTTGGTAGAATGACAGAATGTGCATTAAGCTGTGCAGAAGAGGTGTGAAACTCCCTACGTTATTATTGTCATATTAGGAAGGTTGAGGTCATGTTGTGAATTTCCCTAAAACTGGACAAACCGGTATGACAGTTCTTTACCACACACACACAAACACATACCCACGCCCCCTCCCCAAACACAATTACTCATGGATGAAACCAGACCGTTGACTCAAGAGGCTTCCTAACATACGAGCAGAAGCAGAGACACACCTTGAAGTTATACCTTTCACCAATTATGCAATACTAGGCATAACTACTCACCGACTTTGAGACAGATTTAGGCTCACTGGAAAAGCGACGGAAGCCAAGTTTAAATGAATGCTGGAGTGGGTGCTAGCCAAGCTAGCCTAGTAAGCAGGCTAAGAAGCGAACTAAACTAGTGAAGATTAGCTCGCTTTGATTGGGTGCCCTGCTCATTGTTGATTTACTAGTAAACGTTAAGCTAGCCAGTGGTTAGCTAGCCTCGATACGTTACGTTCTCTCTTGAATACAGAGAAGCGTATACCAACCGCCATGCAAAAATCTGGCAGTTTAATGTTGGCGTGGTTACTGGCAGACGTTCATACCTCGTACAGCAACACTTACGACCTTTTATTAGTCATTACTGTATTCTGGCATATCCGGCATGCAAGTGTTCCACCAAGCATCCGTTTATTTCAATAAAATCGGAACTTTTAGAACTGGTTCACACTGTTCGCGACCGCCCTTCATGGTGTATTTGGGTGTAAAACGATTGTGGAGTTACAGGCGAAGCGATGGTTAAAGTTGGGTTTTTATTAAAATTATTGTTTGGTGGTTTATATTAGGCCGAATTTAAGAGTGGACTATGGTTGTTCGTAAATGGTCTTAAGTCGTGTTATAAGAGTTGTGCACGTATGTCAATGCAAGAAAACATTGCATTACCATATTTTGAATGGAGTATTGTGACTGGCGGTTAGCTAGGTAGCCAGCGACTAGCAATCCGAAGTAGAATGCCTACTTAATTAACCAACGTTAGCTTCGTTGGACTCGTTCGGTGTTCAATACACACAACATATGTGGCTCTGGCGAATGGGACAGTTTAACTCTAAACTAACTGGATCACCAGCAAACACCTGTGGGCAACAGCTCTCGGTAATGTGTTGTGCGGGCCCTCCTCCCACCTCACCTGACTCCAAACAGCCGTTGCTCAGCCGATGTCCACCACCGTTTACAGTCGCTGGTTAGGTTAAACCTCCGGTCAGTGTCCGGTGTTTTAGTTGGCTAATAACGCTGTGCTTCTCCAAACTGAAAGAAAACGAGACCGAACCGAAAATACGCTCTCTTGGGGCGCCTATAGCCACGTATTTGCCGCTGAAATATCTTGTCTGAAGACCGGTTTAAAAACTAAAAGTAGGTATGCTGCTCTTACGCTTCCACCGCTGCGGCAGCCTCGGTGTTTCCTGCTAGGCTATACTTGACTGGCCTGCTAACTCCTCCCTTATGCTGCCTTCATGTGCTCAGTTCCTACTTCCGACTTCTGGAGTGGTAAATACTTGGCAGGGCATTCAGGTACTTTTGGTCTGAAATAAAATGGACTTTGTAACTAAATTATTTTTTGGTGGCTGTTTCTCTAATTTAGCTTTATGCTACAGCGGCATGTAATCGATGTTTTAAATAATACAGGTATGCACAAAATGAACAAGTTAGTGAAAATAGAAACTTAATAATAATAATAATCATAATAAAAAAATGTATCACTTTTACCATCAGTTGACACAGCGTCCTTGCTTGTTCTGTTGTATGGAGAGAACCTCAAGCCATATTCCATTCAAATTCAGACAATTTAATGTGGGCATGCTTATTGGCAAACAGACTCATAGAACATGACTTAAGACCTTTTTATTATCGTTAATGTCCACTGGCAAATTACATACATATGATCCACCAAATGGCACTGTATTTCAATTACATTTTTAGAATTTGTCCACTTTTAGAATCTTTTCCAGCAAAAACCATAATTCCGGAATTTGATATTTTTTTAAATGCAGCATCCCAGCAGAATGAATCCCCTTTCTCCAACACAACAAACTTGAAATACAACATGAATTTCAACAAAACCTTTAAGCCAAATATTCTTCATCGCCAAAGGAATGTTACATTATTTAAATACAATTATTCTATGCACGTTTCTTAGTAGTAAAACGCAGAAAAAAAATCACAACGCATTAGAGCTTGATTCTTTTGCTGCTAGAAACAGCCCTCAAGGCACTTTATCCGCCTCATACAATATGCCTTACAAACAGCTGAAGTCTGCACCACAGCTAATCATTTTCATTCATTTTCATTTTAGAGCTCATTTTGCTTTCAAGAACTTCAACAGTTTATAAAAGCCCATCAAGAGCAATGCATATTTTGTGCTTATGGCACTCAGAAGGAAATGTGCTGGCACAGTATTTCAGGTCAGGGCAGACTGAGAACCCGAGCTCCCTCTGACGGAGTAGTGACGTAGAAAGTTGGGGTTCCACTGTATCGCTCCTGTTGAGGAAAGAAAACATTGAGGACATTTTTTTTACTCAATAATGAATAAAACATTGTTTTTTAAATCCAAGTGGTAAGTGTTTCGTTTCATCTCTCCACAGCCCCAGGAAGGAGGTTCGAGGAGGCAGGGCGAGAGGAAAGAGCCTCAGGGGTTGTTTTCCCAAACAGCCACCTTTCCTCTCCAACTGACACACATCTTTTCCTCTTAAGATACTTCCTTTGCTACTACTTCCTCCTTGCTAAAATTACATACTCAATCCATAACTCATCTGACTTGCCGCACACGAGTATCTTATTTAAACCGCAAAACCGAGATTAAACCACTTATGACATCTGAAAACTTGTAAGTAAGACTGGTCAGGGTTTTACTAAATAACCAATTATTTCACACAGTTTACCATTTATGATTAATAATAGTTTTCTAAACTAAATAAGACAGAAGACAGCAGACAGACAGGAGGAAAATGTCTCTTTCAGGATTTATTGGTCATATTCTGTAATCCCTTCCCTTCTGCTTTGTTAAGAATGAGATATGACGTAAAAGTCCTAAGGGTAATGGGTTAAGTTGTGACTATTATCAACAATCCATAGTTGTCACCATATTCTGGTGTTTTAGGTTGTTTTCTTGGCCAAGGTCTCAGCACTTGACAAGGCGAAGCGAGTTGCAGTGCAGAACGTCTGCAGGGTCAGGGGTCACCAAATCAACCTTGAACCCTTCGGCCAGAGACACCGTCAGCAGCTCTTCCACAAAGCCCTGCATATCCGTGATTTCACAGGGGCTTCGGAGCGTGCTGATGATGTCATCAGAGTGAGCCTGCGGGACCTCGGGGTCAGAGACAGTTAGCCCCCGGTAGCGCTGCTTGTCGTATTGGTCCTGCGGCAGCTCATCGGGCCTGGGAACCCACTCCAGCTTCAGCCTGTTTTGCCTCGGGCTGCAGGGATGCGGGGCGGCGAGACCCTGGGGTGTGCGGTAGGAGAACCGCTCGCAGAGCAGAGCCACGAAGGCCCTCCAGGTACAAAAGAGGTCAACGGTGAAGACTCGTACGGAGCACGTACGGAGCTCATAGTTCTCTGGCCCGCGGCGCAAGTTAAAGTGGAGAACGTGGACCTGGAATGAGATGGTACAACATGCTGATGACGCGTTCTGCAGAGTATACACAAACAAAAAACTGGTCCAACTGGGTGTACTTCAACGAGTGCCTGTATATATATATATATATAAATAAAATCAGATGATCACTCTGGGGTTTGACCGATATGGGGTTTTGAAGGCAGATACCAAAGCCGATATTTATAGATTGAAGCAGCTGTACTTTGTACATACATATTTATTTTTTAATTTGACCATGTTCATGCCCAAACAATAAATCAGTATTCAGTGTTTACCCCAAAATTGTATTCACAGTAGGGTGGAAAAGCCTCTTAGAGCATTTAGATCCTGGGACAGTAAAACTCTCCATTGAAACCCTGGATGGTAACAATACTTAAAACATATTCATGCCTACTTGTGTTGAATCCAATCAAAATTTGGTATTAGAGTCAATTCAGGTTAAGGTCTTCCCATAGACAACCAGTTTAGTAGTGATCAATTATATAATACATATGTAATCAATCAATCATAAGTTGATATATTGTGATTCAAGAACTTTATTCAAGAACTTTATTTGTCACATACACACACGGGGTGTGCAGTGAAATGAAAAAAAATATATATATATACACTGGTCTAACCGCAATGCACACACCTTGCAGTCAACGTCCACCATCAGCATGGCTCCTAGTGGCCCCCCTCTCAGGCTGAGTGGCACGGACACCTCGCAGCGGCGAATCTCCTCCAGCAGGGGGCGGATCTGGAAGAAGTCGGCCTCTCTGCGTAGCAGTTCAAGCTCCGAAAAGCCATCCGGCAAATCCAGGGAGCTGGAGCGCAGGTAATTCAAAATGTACCTGAACACTTTGCCATCGCGGTCTATGAAAACATTTCCTCGCTTGTCTCGGAGCGCAGGGATCTGCCCGGTGAACATGGCGCCTAGCATCGAGTCACGGCAGCGCGTCAGAGTGTCCAGCGTTGCAGTGTAGATTTCTCCGCCTACGTTCAACGACACCGGGTCCTGGAGAGAGTTACTGTTGCTGTTACTGTCTGGCGAGTTGAGGTTAAACATCTTGGAGGCTCAGGGAAGCCAAACGCTGTGATTTTTAGGATCCTGCGAAGCCTTTTCAACACTGGGTTGGATGTGCCTCGTCTCTGCTGTGGATCCTTCTGCACTGGTCAGGAATGCTGCAGAGGGATGAGGGACGTGGAAGTTTCAAGGGTTTCTTTTGTTTCCAAGGAAGCCTCTTTTCGGCAAGGCAAAGCAGTAGCCAGGATAAAGCCGAGTTGGGAAAGATGCGAGGAAATTTTGAAGATTTATAACACGTGTGTTCCAAACATATTATGGCCTCTGTCTGCGTAAAAGCAACATATCTTCGCAATTCCTTTGGGTTTCAATTGCAGGCGGTTCCCGTGATTTTCTGTGATTAAATTTACATCCTTGTTGATTTCTCTCCCGGAGGATTGTGGATGGTGTCAGCGCAGCCAGCCAACAGCAGGCCCGTTGCATAAGCCCAGTCTGACTGTGTTGAAGCAGAAAGGCACGGTGACCGGACCAGCATGCTAATAACGGGACACTTCTGGCTCCGTCTCTACGGAGGTCGCTTTTATTCTCAGCTCGTACCCCCTGATCGCGCGCGCACAGACACACATGCACATACACACACATTCTGGGGCCGTCCGGGCAAGACACGGGGGACTGGGCAATTTGTCTGAAATGCCCCCCCTTAAAGTGACAGCCATAGCACTGAGAAGTACTTTTTTCAGTTTATCCCCAGTGAACAAATGAACAATACCATCTAAATAGCCCATACGAACGCCAACATTTTCCTGAAGATGAAATAATACAAACAGAACTGGACTAAATTACTGCAAAACTAACTTTGTTGTACTTGCTGGATCATGTTGCACCACAGCAGAGCAGGGTGAGAATAGCTCAGACTGGAACAATAGTGCACCCTTCATGCAATAGAGCAAAAGTCTACACACCCTTTCACCCTTTTCTATTTTCTTTTTCACTTTCATTTGGATATATTGACCAGCAAAGTCAAGGTAAAAACAAAAGGCTACCATTTCTGACAATACTTAGAAGTAGCCCTTTGCTTTGATAACAGCAGTAATTCTGTGTGTCTACCAATTTAGCACATCTGGATTTAAGATTTTTTTTGTATATTTAAGGTTAATCCTCAACATTATTGGATTGCAATGGATTGGATTATGATGTATGTGTGTGCATGCATGTGTAGCTACTAACCTGTAAATGGAGTAGAGTCCTATCAATGGCGTGGGCCTGCAGCAAAGTAACAGTGCATCCACCGAACCCTCCACCTGTCATCCGGCTACCAAACACCCCCTCCACCTCCATGGCTGCAGACACCAGCTCATCCAGTTCCCTGCAGCTCACCTCATACAAATCTCTGACAGAAGGACAATGCACCACATCGTCATACAGATACCACATACTGCCTACAAACAAAGCCAAAAAAGGTCACCGTGTTAAAATGTAATTGCAATGATCTAACCCCACCTGAGGGAGTTGTGGCTCTCCACCATAAGTTTGCCGAACTCTTTGTAGGAACCTTTCCTCAGGGCTTCGGCAGCTTGGACAGTCCTTTCTATCTCCTCAATCACATGACGAGCTCTACGATAGGTCACATCGTCCAGTCGGTTCCTTGCCCCTGAAACAGTAGAGGTAGGTAAAAAATAAAAAAAAGTTAACCATCAACAGAATAAAACAGGATGTGATGGGACAGGACAAGCCAGAACACGCCATGATAGGACAGGTCAGGATGGGCCAGAATAGATAGCACAGCATGGGCCAGGATGGACCAGAATTGGACAGGACAGGAAAGGATGTGACAGGACAGGATGGATCAGGACATGAAAGGATGTGACAGGACAGGATGGATCAGGACATGAAAGGATGTGACAGGACAGAATGGATCAGGACATGAAAGGATGTGACAGGACAGGATGGATCAGGACATGAAAGGAGGTGACAGGGCATGATGGGAGAAGACATGAAAGGATGTGACATGACATGGTGGATCGGGACATGCAAGGATGTGACAGGACAGGCTGGATCAGGACATGAAAGGATGTGACAGGTCATGATGGGAGAATACACAAAAGGATGTGATATGATACTGTGGACCGGGACATGAAAGGATGTGGCAGGACCGTATGGGCTGAGATTTGATGGAACAGGATGGGCTGGGATGTGACAGGACATAATGGGAGAAGACGGGACAGGACATAATGGGAGAAGACGGAACAGGACATGATGGGAGAAGACAGGACAGGATGCAACATGACACGGTGGATCAGGACATGAAAGGATGTGACAGGCCATGATGGGAGAATACACAAAAGGATGTGATATGATACTGTGGACCAGGACATGAAAGGATGTGATGGGACCGTATGGGCTGGGATGTGATGGGACAGGATGGGGTGGGATGTGATGGGACAGGATGGGGTGGGATGTGATGGGGCAGGATGGGCTGGGATGTGACAGGGCATAAAGGGAGAAGGCAAGACAGGACATGATGGGAGAAGACAGGACGGGATGGAACATGACACGGTGGATCAGGACATGGAAGGATGTGACGGGACAGGATCGGCCGGGATGTGACGGGACAGGTTGGGCCGGGATGTGACGGGACAGGATCGGCCGGGATGTGACGGGACAGGTTGGGCCCGGGATGTGACGGGACAGGTTGGGCCGGGATGTGACGGGACAGGTTGGGCCGGGATGTGACATGACAGGATAGGAGAAGACAGGACGGCATGTGACAGGAAAAGACAAGACATGATTTGACAGGACAGGATAGGAGAAGACAGGACAGGATGTGACAGTAAAACACAGGACATGATTTGATAGGACAGGAGGGGACGGAAAAGCATAGGACAGGATGTGATAGACAGGGCAGGAGAGGATTTGTCAGGACAGGACAAGACGGGATGGGATGGGATGGGACAGGACGGGACGGGAGAGGACGAGATGAGATAGGACCACGTAGATGGAATGGAAAGGATCACTTCATACCCTCTAGGTCCTTCATGGTAGCATCCCTGAGACTGGCCTTTCCCAAGATGGATGCAGCTTCCTCACACTGCCTGCGTCTGGCGGGGTACTCACTGCCAGTCAGAGAGTGTTTGACGTTGGAGTTGGTGATGAGGATAACTAGGCCTGGGTCTTCCAGCGGTACTGGGGTTGCCTCCAGGCTCCTGAGAAAACAACGAAGAAGTACATGATTAATAAGTGTGGCGGACTGGAGGGAGGGTGGGGGGAGGCTTAATTGGATCCAGGAGAGAGGTGAGTTAGTGGACTGCTTCTTTCCTGGATCCGGTTCCAGCTGCAGCCAGTTGGGACTGATTGCAGCTGGGGCCTTTTTAACCTGGGTGTGGATGTGTGAGCGAGAGGGACGCGCCAGTGTGAGAGGCTGGCGGCGTGTATGCGGGAGCCGGCGGCGATCGGGAGGATCGAGGCCGGCAGACTGGAGGAGTGGAGAGCGAGCCAGCAGCAGCCGCGTTTGAGCGGGGTCCGCGGCTGGAGTGCCGGGACGGAGGCGAGGGCGCGGGCTGCGGGACGGAGTGGGAGAGCGGCGTCTCCCTCCGCGGCGACGACCGACGGAGGTCCCCGGGGGTGCAGTCGGGAGCCGCCTGCAAGAGCTGGTGACAGTCGGGGTTGGGGCGGGATGCCCCTGCAAGCCTGGCAGGCTGGCCGGCTTTGGGGTTCCGCGGCTGACCCGCCGGGGAGGACTGAGGTGCGTCGGCGGAGGGAGACGGCGCTACCAACTGCCGTCAACACCAGGGCCAGGTTTATTTGATTGTTGGTGAATAAACGGCCCTGCTGGCCAAGTAACTCTCCCCTGCCTGTGTCTCTGCCTGTCACGGACCCCGGTTATGTGGCACCTTGCCACAATAAGTTAATAGTTGTTAATTGTGGGCCAAAACAAATCATAGGTGTCGCATCGCGGACACAACTTTAACTTTTGGGGATTGTCCAATTACCCAGAGTCCCACAGTTACAAATTCTTGGCGTTAGTTTTGGGCCAATGTTCTCATTCGACCCGCACATCAAAGATTTGCGAAAATGGCATTTTTCCAACTTTGGAAAAAATTAAACTGAAACCCTTATGCATTCCTTCGTTTTGACTCTATTACTGTAATGTCCTGTTTTCTTGGCCTACCAAATTCCAGCATCTTCAACTCGTGAAAAATCCTCCTGCCCGAATATTGACTACAACTAGAAAATAAACTCCCATTTTGACCTCGCTTCATTAGCTCCCAGTTCAAGCCAGATCAGACTTCAAAGTGCTCCTGCTAACGTATAAACCATAACATGGGCTCGCGCTGTCACATTTATCTCACCTCGTTGTCCCCTATGTACCCCCCCGTGCCCTCTGATCACAAGACGCTGATAATCGTCCTGAGAAACATGAAGACATCGGCAGGTGGCAGAGCGTTCTCCTACCAAGCTCCCGATCTCTGGAATCAACTTTCCCTTGTGATTAGGGACACTTTTAAATCCAAACTCAAAACTTCTCTATCTACCCTAGTTCTGCTTAGCTTGGGACCGACACATAAACTTGACTTGAAATAAAGTTGTAGTATTTTCTCTGTCTCTCTATCATGGGATTCTGAAAACCTTTTTTTGCCAAAACATAGAACAGAAAAAACAATCTTTTCCATGTTATTTCTCTCTTTAAGCAGTTTATTGCTGGTTGGACTTTTACACTACCTGCAGTCAATGAGCAAAGCATGAGCCTCCCTGCCCAGAACAGAAACAAACTGGTCCATGATGCCACAGGGCACACCAGCGTGAGTGTGTTCTGCCTGCTGACATGCCACTGCCTTCGCCACGTTGTCTCCATCATCTGTGGAAAGTGGCAAGCAAAGAGGTAGAATGGAGGTCTGACATCTAGGCTCATATTCCTATGAGGGAAACCCTTAGAATCAGTGTTTTCAATTAGTAGAGGTTATATAACTAAAGTGCTGAAAATGTGCCAGTCAATGTTGTCCACCTCCAATATGACAGAGGATTCCCTCCCTAAAGACAGCTAGGAAACATTGGACCAAGAATCTAATCCTAGCCTCTATTAACAGACTCGGACCTGGGTTGAGCTGCTGTAGGAATGTGTAGAAAGCCACCTCTAGAGAAGCCGAACTGGACAGACCTCCTCCCAAGGGGACGCTGCTGGCTATCACCGCCCTGAAGCCTGGGACAGGGGGCGCTGAAGGATAAAAGAGACCGCGTTATGATTCTCTGTAGGACTAAAACCTAAACCTAAATGAATGAACAGTGATTTTTTTTAAAATGGTAATAGGAAAGTCGTTGTTTGACAAAATTATAATCTTTTTGATGATGATTTTTTTCATAGCGTAATGGATACGGTCATGGCTCATTTGTTTACCTCTGTAATGCTGCACAACGCCCTTCACATAGTTTGCCCAGCTGGGCAGCCCCGGAGGAAGAGGTGAGCCATTGTTGGGCAGGTTGAAGTCCACCCTCCTGGGCTCCTCAACATCCTTGGTTGCGGTTACTATGGTGACAGCCTGACCAGAGGTGCGACTCCCCACCACCACCGTCACCAGCGGCAGTGCCTGACAGAACAGAGGAAAAACACATTCACCTGGGCAGCTAACCCAACCTCTTTTTATGGAGAGAATGTCACACCAAACTCAAAAATCAAACATCTGTCAGTTTACAGTTCCTTGCTTATCGGCAAATATATATCTGGTAGAACATAACTTAAGTCACAAATCCTTAGGGTCTTCTGTTAAATTTGGCATACAAGTAAACCCATCAAGCAGCACTTACTCACAATAAAATATAAGAAATGGACAAGAAATGGACATTTGCCAATAAAAAAGGTAACATGAACTGCCAGATTATTGGCGGGGTGAGGTTCCTGCCATGCAGGATTCCTGCTCAAAAACCATGAGAGATGCTGAGTGACCAGGCATTCATTTTGTAGTATCATCTCTAGTTGAAATAAAAAACAACAAAAAATAAATCTACATAGTTCCAGACACACAGTAAGGGTAGCCTTTGAATTGCCACTGAGTGAAAACTCTTGGTCGTGTTATGTTACCATTGGTAGTACGAATCCATGATTATAGTCAGTGTGCTCCCCTATCAGATTGACTCTTCCAGGGGCACACACCGCCACCTGAGGAGCATCTCCCCCGAAGACCTGCTCGTACACACGGCGAGCCTCCGCAACAACCTCCGACACAACCGGAACCGGACTGGCCATTGAGATAAGTAACGCGGTTCAAATAGAGATTAGCGCATTACTGTCGGTCGTGAGGCAGAGAGAGAAAATTGTGCCAAATATGTCTCGAAATTATCTAAGTAAATAAGTTAGCAGAAATGATGTTTGCTTTATGACATAGGTCAGGTGATATACTTCCTGGTAGTGTGGCGTGAGTCTCTAGTTGGTGGAGAGACGTCACGTGATAGGAAACGGTTATCACTAAACTTTGAAGTATTTTATTACTCTGAATATTGACTGAGGCGTTTCATGTAAAGAGTACTTCAAAAACTGAAAGCCAGTTTGTGTTTTTGGTATCATAAATGTGGAGGGAATGGTCTCCAATCTCCAATTTCTGCAAAACATTTAATAAAAGAGAAATCATTGTTTCGATTATATTTGTGATATAATCAGTGGTGGCTCGAGCAATTTTCTCCAGGGGGGGCTGTGCCAAAAATCAAGCAAACACGTACTAAGGTATCACACCAATTTTATCATTAATTAAATAAATTGGCCTTCATTTTAATTGCTGAGCAAACATTGGGAATATTGACTCAATACAATCTCATTTGTAATGAAACATGCTCAAAGTTAAGGTACTTAAATTAGTGGAAATTCTTTATAATAATTATCTTGCATATAAACATTTGTTATGGTGAAAGACCTTTAAGTAAAAGTGCCTCAATAAGCGCAAAACAAATCTGACAACACAAAACCCTGAGACAATACAATAGAAAATAACAAAATACATACATATGGTATTACATTTGAAATACACAGTGCCATCAAAAAGCTATGTGAACTGACTCAAAGCCATATTTCAAATTGACTTTCTGTCTGTTTTCTGTCTCTCCTTGAGACATACACATTGCTCAATGACTGGTTAAAGTCAGGGATGTCTTTGACAAGTTTCTTGCCAATGCATTGAGTCATTGCTGCTGGATCACAATGTCAAGCTGATCAGGTCCCAGCTCTTTGACTCTAAGCTTCTCTGGCAATGTTCTTCTCTCAAAGGTTGTTTCCTTTAGTGAATTTTCTAGCCAAGTTGTAATCTTCGTCCGTTTCAAGGCTCTTACAACTCTAGTCTCGTCTACTGCCTGACTGAATAGCAACACAGAACAGAACCCCTTAGTGGAGCGTGCCCTCTAGTGGCGGTATGTTTGCCAATGCACACAGAAGAGCAAGAAGCATCAAGACTGGGAGACTCTCCAAGCCCACCAAGACAGTCCTAGGTGGGAGAGAGGCTGTGGAGGCCTGCCAGCCCAGGACCCGGGTCCAGCGGTCACACCTCGGTCCTCTCCCTGGCCCTTGGCGGTTGTTTGCCTTGACGATGACTGACTGGAGGTCATAGTTTACCCACCTTTTTATTTACCGCTACATCACTGACTGAAAGGTCACTGGTTTAAAACCCTGGATGAGCTGGGGAAAATCTGGCTGAGACAAATCACCAAGTAATACTCCCCCCTGCTTCAACGACTACCAGCGAGCTGCCTTTGAGCAAGGCACTTAACCCCCAATCGAGGCAGGCTGCAGCTGAAAAAACACCCAAGCATGCTCCTGTCAAATAAAGGTTAAAAAGTGGGAAACGTCTGGACAGGGAGTGTGTCAAAGTTGAAGCCACTGGGGCAGGAATTTGGTGAGCCCTTTGCTACAGTGTCTTTATGTGATGTGGAGTCTGATCCAGGCCTTATATGCCTCTGAATGGCAGCCCTCCCTAGAGTAGCCTGGCCTATCCCTCTCTCTTCCCATGCTTTCACATCTCTGCTGAAACATTCCTTTTGCCTGACTGCATGGTGTCTGAGAACACCGTGGCTCCACCAGTAGAGCCTTGCTTCTTCTTTACACAGACAGATGCCTATAGGGGACATCCAGACGTTATGTAGGTCTGCAGTATGGACACGCCCATCGCTCAGAGCTTAAAGAGGATTACCTCTCCATGTAAGAATTTCTTGGGATTTATTTGGCATGATAATGGTCACATTTAAACATCTTTAATCCAAAAGTATTGGTATCAGTATCAGCCTTCAAAAACTGAAGCAATATAAAGCCTTTTTGTGCCTTCCAGTAGGCTGACTTGTGCTTCTCTGTCTGTGTCTCCAGAGTGAAGACAGGCTCTCCTATCCTGGAAAAACGAGAGCTAAAATATATTCAGCTTATTGACGTACTATAAATGTACTACAAACTATTTGTGATAGAAATTGACTTCAAACTAAAGATGCAAACTTGGATACCATGAAGTCATATTTTCCAAACATGCCTCCCCCTCCCACCTATTTCAACAAGGTTAACAATAACAATAAGGTCAACATGAAGTGTCCCACACATAAGTTCTCTCTCTGTTTGTGTATTTCATCAAAACAGACATATCCACTACATGTGCAAACCAACACAGGCATGGAAAAAGTTTTAAACTCTCATTTTCCAGCAAACCCCCGGACCCTCTAGGCTATAATGTGTCTCTGGGTTTTTGAGACCTTTTTGACCCCTGATGTGTTTACATCCCTGATATTTCTGTCAGTTTGTTCACACACACAGAGACTGTTGCATCGACAGCAAGCACATAATAATACCTAATCTAGTCTTCATTTCATATTGTAAACAAGGGCTAAACATGCACTGCCTCTTTAAAACTGCTCCTCTTCCTGGTATGAAGCAGAGCCTGATAACCCCTCCCACTTCTTCCTGCTCTCTCAGACAAAACCAGTTCCACCCTGTCAGCATATTTCCTCATCCGCCCCTTTCACAGATCTGCCAGTTGAAGGATGGGTGGAAACAACAGTGTGAAGTAGCAAGAGCTGACAAGTCCATTCACAGTAGATCAGCAAATGAAGGTGAAGAAAAGGAAGAGAGTTTTGGTTTGGATTGGAGTGCAACTTTTATCTGTTGACGGAAAGTGAAACTATCTGACATTCACCGTCATTGAGAAGTGAAATGGCGCAGCAAGGAATTCAGCTGGACCGGGACAGTATCTCTTGTTCGATCTGTCTGGATCTACTGAAGGATCCGGTGACTATTCCCTGTGGGCACAGCTACTGTATGAGCTGTATTAAAGGCTGCTGGGATGAAGAGGATCAGAAGAATATCCACAGCTGTCCCCAGTGCAGACAGACCTTCACACCAAGGCCTGTTTTGGTGAAGAATACCATGTTAGCAGCTTTAGTGGAAGAACTGAAGAAGACTGGACTCCAAGCTGCTCCTCCTGATCACTGCTATGCCGGACCTGGAGATGTGGCCTGTGACTTCTGCACTGGGAGAAAGCTGAAAGCCCTCAAGTCCTGTCTGGTGTGTCAGGCCTCTTACTGTGAGCGCCACCTACAGGGTCACTATGATGTAGCTCCATTAAAGAAACACCAGCTGGTCAACCCCTGCAAGACGCTTCAGGAGAACATCTGCTCTCAACACAACGAGGTGATGAAGGTTTTCTGCCGTAGCGATCAGCAGTGCATCTGCTACCTGTGTTCCATGGAGGAACATAAAGACCACGATACAGTCTCAGCTGCAGCAGAAAGGAAGGAGAGGCAGAAAGAGCTCGGGGTGAGTCAGCAGAACATCCAGCAGAGAATTCAGGACAGAGAGAAAGACGTGAAGCTGCTTCAACAGCAGGTGGAGGCTATCAATTGCTCTGCTGATAAAGCAGTGGAGGACAGTGAGAAGATCTTCACTGAGCTGGTCCGTTCCATTGAGAGAAGAAGCTCTGAAGTGAAGCAGCAGATCAGATCCCAGCAGAAAGCTCAAGTTCATCAGGCTGAAGAACTTCAGAAGAAGAAGGAGCAGGAGATTGTTGGACTGAGGAGGAAAGATGCTGAACTGGAGCAGCTCTCACACACAGAGGATAGCGTCCATTTCCTCCAGAATTACCCCTCCCTCTCATGTCTCAGTGAATCTACAGACTTACCCACCAATGTCCGTCCTCTGCGGTTCTTTGAGGATGTGGCTGTGGCTGTGTCAGAGGTGAGAGATAAAGTAGAGGGCATTCTGAATGAGGAAGGGCCAAAGATCTCATTGACAGTGACTGAAGATGTTTTACTGCCACATCCAGAGCCCAAGACCAGAGCTGAGTTCTTACAATATTCACGTCAAATCACACTGGATCCAAACACAACACACAGAAGGCTGTTATTATCTGAGGGAAACAGAAAAGCAACAAGAGTGAGAACAGACCAGTTATATCCTAGACACCCAGACAGATTTATTGAATGGCCACAGGTCCTGAGTAGAGAGGGTCTGACTGGACGTTGTTACTGGGAGGTAGAGAGGACAGGGGAAGTTGCTATAGCAGTCTCATATAAGAATATTAGCAGAACAGGGACCGTTTATGAATGTGGATTTGGATTCAATGACAAATCTTGGTCATTATATTGTAACAACAGATATGTATTCAATCACAACAATATCTCAACTCCAGCACCAGGCCCTCTGTCCTCCAGAGTAGGAGTGTACCTGGATCACAGGGCAGGTATTCTGTCCTTCTACAGCGTCTCTGAAACCATGACTCTCCTCCACAGAGTCCAGACCACCTTCACCCAGCCCCTCCATCCTGGATTTGGGGTTCATTGCCCTGTTGGATCTACTGCTGAGTTGTGTGAGCTCAAGTAGATTGAGGTTATTAAAGCAGTAATCTGAGAGATTCTGTTTTTTAATATTGTTTTATTTAGTCTCCATCTTTGTCTCTCAGCCTCGTTGCTGTGGTGTTTCTCACTGCTCTTCCCAGAGATCACCTGTCAATCAAACAGTGTGTCCAGTACTGTGACGTCTTTCTCCTTGGATTTTCTGTTGATGGAGTTTGAGTTTCTGTAGGTGGCGCTCTTTTCTCTCTCTGTTCAGCCACGGTGGCTATCGCTGCTCATGCTAACTATCCAGTTCTTCTTCTATTGATTACAAACACACCACTGTTGTTGCTGTTGGAAACGTCAAACGCATCACTTCCTGTCTGCCAGAGGATTTTTCCAAATGTAAAAGCTTTCATGAACTAGCTATAGATTGAATCACTATTGTATTATATCAGTTGGAGATGGAGAGCAGCAAGATGGACATTTACTGATATGTACATTTACAATCTCTATTATTCCTTAAACTGTTGTGTGGTATATATAGTTGTTATCTTCTGGTCATATTTGTATTGTTGCTGTAATATTGTCATTCCATAGTCTTGTGCTATTTCTGTTTCACTGCACAGGCCTTGATGGCTCCAGGACTGGAAGTCTTCCCTTTACTAGAACTGAATAGTTGTTCATATGTTGGTTTTGAACTTTGGTCAGAAAAGTCACTACAAATGGAATTCTTCTTCTTCTCATTCTAGTTCCTAGGGAGAGCATTAATTTGTTCTCCACAGTGTTGACATGCTGCTTTCAATGATTGATTGTGTGGAGAAAGTGAATATTTAGATGGACAAACTGAACAAGAGTCCTTTACCAGGTTTTATTGATTGGATGTGTCAACAAACTGAATGTTTCCAAGAATGAATAAAGTTTTTCCAAGAATGAAAACAGTATTTCTCCTGTATTGATTCTCTTCACTGAAACAACTTTGTCATGGAGGAATCAGCTTGCAGCCTCTGGAAAAGTAGGAAGAATTCAACTGATCATTTCCAGGTCAAGTTTGGGATTTGGATGAAATGTGTGGAAAACTTTTGCTCAGTCCTGATCCACAGATGACGTCAGATTGTATGTAGTGGTAGACCCGCTGTCATTTCAGATACTGTGATGTTGGTGGTCATGAAGAATAAACTATGATATGGTGGAGTTGACAGCCAAACTGACCAGCCACTATCAGAATAAATCACCTTGAACTGACCAAAACCTTCAAAACCCAGTCAGGAATTAAGGGCTGGAAAAAGTCTTGACTACTAGAACAGTACATGAGTAGAAACCTTGAATAAAATGTAGTGTGAATATCATGGAGGTTAGTTTCTAAACCAAGGTCCTTGCCTCCTTCCCTCCATATTTGTTTCTGCTTGTAATACTCACCACACATCCATTCTGATGTGACTCTCATTCAGAGTCTGATTCATTCAGTCTGACCTGCCTTGAACTGAACACCTGCCTCTTTACTTAAAGAGACTAGAATGAAAATAAAATGATCAATAATAATCAAACATCTTCTCTACATTCCACACACATGTGTCTATTTCACTGTGTGGTTTTCCTGTATGATACTGCTGATTGGACAACAAGTGGTGGTTGTTTTCAGTAGTTATTAATGTCCATCAGATATTTTGTATTTGTGAAGGTCAGTTAAGTGCATTGAAGACTAGAAAAGAGCATATTTAGTATAAAGACTTTCACAAGATTTACTTGCCATTGTGTTTCAACTTTGCAACATTGTAACATGATCTACATTTTCTATCACAATGTGACAGGAGAAGGTTCTCCCTGCAGTGTAGGCTTCATGTGGAAACATCAAAATCATCCACATGTGCCTAGGACAGTGAGGTGAAGTACCGATGTTACCCCTGCTCCCCATTTAATGGCAGAACGGGTCCACCTATTTTTATTCATATTTATTTATTTTTCTGCTCGCTCACCTCACTTTTCTAAAAAAAATCTGTTAAACAGTTCATTCAATTTGTATGACCCACACAACCTGTCATCCTGCATCCATTTCTTCCAGACTAACTCCAGCTATCTTCCTCTTCCTCTTCCTCATCAGCATCTTCCCGTCACTATGGATCCTGGAGCTTCACCATCAGGAAAACAAATCCACCCATTCGGTGCCTTACAGTACCACAAATGTATAGGATTTTATTATCAGTGACCCCTGAGGGAATGGAAGCCTTAGTCACTGAGCAACATGGTGAATAGAAACTCTAACTCCAGGGGTGGCAGTTACTAAAGTATCAATATCATATGACACCAGATCCTCTAAATCGCTTTATATGAACTAAACTTCTGACTTGTGACTGGCAATATAATACTATTTGGTCAGCTTGATGAATTATTAGATGTAGGGACTGACAAGATATTATTATTATGTACAGGCCTGTCAATGTAGCATCTTCTGCACGTCTTATCATTTCAGACTCAGATCTTCACCGTCAGCTCTGTAGCGTTCACCAACAGGGAGTCCTTCATTCTCTTCATCCAACTTTGACCTGAGTTGAGGCAAAGAGCCTGCATGGCATTTGAAAAGACTAGACTGCCCCCTGGTGGCAGGGAAAGCACAATCCTCCACAGCGCTGCAGGACAGACTCCACAGTGTCTTGCTCATTCGGTGTTTGAGGTGTGTTTGTAGTTCATCTGCAGGTGTATTTGACACAGAGTGGAAATACAGCTGTGTCATCTAAGACAGAACAGGGACCGGTTACAGTTATGAAGTCATTGCTGTGGTGTTTCTCACTGCTCTATATAAAACAGTGACCTGGCCCTCTCTATTCATATACTTCAGGTTTTACTGTATTTCATTTGAAAATTGTGCTAATTAAATGATATCTGATTCATTCCATTCATTAATTTTGTGTTGGGAAGGGGAGGGTGAACACTGAGGAGGATTTTTTATTTGCGGTTACTGGGTAGAAAAATCTAGAAAGCCACTCACAAACAGTTAGAAAGACACTCTGGATGACAGCATGGGCTGAAACCCAGAGGCGGTCTGTTATTGAACATTGACAGTAGTGGCTGATGGACTGGTTCTGGATTTACACACCACGTCAGCTCAGTGTTCAAATCCACAGTGAGTTTAAAAATATTAACAGTTGCATGCAGGGCTTGAAATGATCACCCACCAGCTTTAGCTAAGGGTAATACAACATGCTTGAGAAATATGAAGTTATGGAGTAATACAGGTAGCACATAACAATCTGTTTGTTTTTACTACTTCACTACAGAGAAAATGGAATGCACAATATGATTTACTTACTACAAATCAATCAATCACAGTCACTAATACCAATCACTCTCAATATCAACTAATTGAGAGCTCTCATTAACAACCACATTAAAACATTGGGGTTCTGTTCCTAAAACATTGTGGCAGATCGAAGCGTCTGCCAGTGGGGAAGGGACTACATCCCCCAGCATGCCACAGCCGGACGGCCATTTTGCCCCAGCTGAACCGCATCCCGATCAGCCAGGTGGGAGCTGATTAGGGGAAGTTAAAAAAGGGGAATCTGCAGTCCAAGAGGGGGAGAGAAAAGACTGAACAGAGCGAGCAGCCAGGGAGGCTGCTGGAGAGCCCCACACAAGCTAAAGTGTTGAGTGCATTTATGATTTGTCTTTTGTGTAGATTACACAGTAAACTATCATTTCTGTTTGAAACCTGACTCCCGAGTGTTATATGCCATGAGTGTGCCTGCAGATTGGGCTTGTGGCACCCGGCTTTTCCCCCAGGGTGCCACATATGGTGGAGAATGCGGGCACTCGGATCAGCACGCAGAAAACACGCCATGCCGAGTGTGCCTGGGACTCTGGGAGTGGTTCAGGTACCATGATGGAGACGACGTCCTGGCCACTCCCCAGCTCGAAGGAGCCCTGGAGAAGACCCACCCGAACCGGTGGAGGAAATGGACGGCAGTCCATGCAGTGGGGTCTGAGGAGGAGAGATGCAGGAGAGCACAGCTCTTCATCCTGAGGGGGATAGGGAGATTTCCCCTTGCGCCGGCAGAACCATGCCAGTGCGACAATGACCCACACGAGACATTCTGTGAGTACTGTGGGGAGCCTGACCATCGGTGGCCCTCCTGTCCAGAGGCACCGACCGCATGGTGTGGCCACTGTGACAGGTGGGGCCATGCTCTGGCACACTGCTTCTTCCACGACCCCGGAAAGGCGCAAAACTTCCGGACGAGCCCGGGGAGGGGGAAGCTGAGGAAAGCCGCTAAGAAGGGCCCCACCGAGCAGAAGGCGGCGGAGCCAGCAGCGGCAGCGCCGGCCCCGAAGCCAGTGGCAGCACCAGTGGCAGCAACGGCAGCCCCAGACCCGGAGCCAGTGGCAGCACCAGCACTAGTAGCAGCACCAGTGGGAGCGGCGGCGGGGCCCCCCCAAATTGGGGCCAGCGACATTTTGGGAGCACCAGTGGCAGGCCCCAACCCCAAAAACCCGGGGCAGCAGCGGCAGACCCACGGCACCTCAGCCCCCCGGGGCCAGCGGCACCCCAGACCCCCCAAGCCCCGCGCACAGCAGACCCAACCCAACCATTTGGGAGCACCAATTTGGGAGCACCCCGTGGCACAAAAGGGCCCCGCCCCAGCCCGGAGCCATTGGCAGCCCCGGGCCCGGAGCCAAGGGCAGCAACAGTGGGGACAGACCCAGAGCCAGCGCAGCCCCCGATCCAAAAGCCAGCGGGAGCACTAGTGGGGAGCAGCGGCAGACCCCGGGGGGGGGGAGGGGAAAGGAAAAAGAAAAGGGGAAGGGGGGGGAAATGCCAGGGGGACCCCACTAGTAGCAGCCCAAACCCCCCCAGCGGGCAGCCCCAGACCCGGAAACCAGTTGGGACACGGGCCCCGCGGCGGGAGCCCCCGGGGAACCAGGGGAGCCCGCACGGCACACCCGGGGGGCGGCCCGCCCCCGACCCGAAACCCTGGCCAACCCCGCCCCGGAGCCCCCGGGCAGCCCCAGCCCCCAAACCAAACCCGTGGGGGGCACCCGGGCCCCGCAAAAACCAACGGGGAACCCCCAGGCCCAAAACCAGGCCCCACGCCCCAGGGGCCCCAGCCCTTTTGGCAGCCCCCACCCCCCCCCAGAACCCAGGGCCAGCACCTGCGGAAAACCAGCAAGGCCACCCCGGGGCCCCTTCAGAACCAACCCGTTGCAGGGGGCCATTTCGGGGCCGGGCCCAGCGGAGGGCCCTACCGGGTTTCCCGAAAACCCCAGGGCCAGCACCGGTAAAACGGGGCCACCAGCCCCAGCCCCCAGGAGGCGACTGTTGGGGGCCCCCACCGGGAGCAGAGCCCGGGGGGCCGGCCCCGGTAGGGAAACCCGAAAGGGGCCGGCCCCCGGGGGCAGAGCCGAGGAGGGCCCGGGACCGGTAGCGGGGCCAGCAGCCCAGAGGGGGGCGACCCCCGGCCGAGCCAAACACTGGGAGGCCCAACCCAGGAGGCCGGCCCTGGGAGAGCCAGAGCCCGAGGAGCCGGCCCCTTGGGAGAGCCAAAAGGCCCGGAAAGGGGCCACACCGGTTTGCGAGCCGCCGGGACAAACCGGGGAGGCGACCGAGCCGAGCCCCAAACAAAGGGAGCGGGGCCCGAGGGGAAAACCCGGGGGGGCCGGGGGCAGAGCCAAAAGCCCGGGGGGAGCCGGCCCCGGGGGCAGAGCCAGAGCCCGGGGAAAAGGCCCCGCCACCCGGGGGGAGGGGGGAGCCCGCACCCTGGGACCCCGGGGCCGGGGTTGGGCAGAGCCAGAGCCGGGGCCGGGACCGTTTGCGGAGCCGCAACCCAGCCCGGGAGGCGCTGGGGGCAGAGCCCCGCGGGGCCCGCCCCTAGCAGAGCCCCGGACCGGGGCAGAGCCAGAGCCCAGGAGCCCACACCGGAGCAAAAGCCAGCAGCCGAGCCCCCAGGAGTGACTGTGGGAAGCCAACCACCGGGGCCCCGAGGGGGCGGTGGCAGAGCCAGAGCCCCGGGGAGCCGGACCGTAGCAAACCAGCTCCGAGCCCCCCGGGCCGGGGAGCAGAGGCCAAACCGGGGGCGGGACCAGGAGCCCCAAAGGCCCGGGAGCCGGCCGGTGGCAGGGCCAGAGCCCAAGGGCCCCGCACGGAGCCCGGGCAAGCCCCAGCCCCAGGGGCCCCCCCCCGAGGGGGGCGAATGGAGCAATAAACCGGGGAGGGAGGGCCCGAAAAGGGGCACCGGTCCCCCCAGGGCCGGGAACCCAGGCGGGGGGGGGCAGAAAAAAAGGCGGCCAAGGCAAGCCCGCCCTGGCCCCGGGGCCAGTGGGGGGAACCAGGCAAAGCCAAGGCGGAGCCAGGGCCCCAAGGAAACCCCCGGAGCCAGTTCCATTGGCCGGGGTGCCCCCAAACAAGAGGGGGGAGTGGCCAATGGCAACCCCAAGGGGAACCCCCCATTGGCCCCAACCCCCGAAACGGTTTGGTTCCCAGGAGGGGCCCCGTTTGCCCCGGGGGTCAGGAGCAAGCTGTGGCAGTGATGGCGGACCGGGCCCTTCTCATGGGGCAGCTCAGATCCCCACAGCTTGAGCTGGTGGGGGGATATGTGGAGTCGAAGGTCTCCAGGGGGAAGGGACTACATCCCCCAGCATGCCACACCCGGCGGCCTTTTCCCCCAGCTGAACCGCACCCCAAATCAGCCAGGTGGGAGGTTTTGGGGGAAAGTTAAAAAAGGGGGGAATTGCAGCCCAAAGAGGGGGAGAGAAAAGACGGGCAGAGCGAGAGCAGGGAGGCGTGGAGACCCCCCACACAAGCTAAAGTGTTGAGTGCATTTATGATTTGTCTTTTGGTGATTACACAGTAAACTATCATTTCTGTTTAAAACCTGACCCCCGAGTGTTATACCCATGAGTGTGCCTGCAGATTGGGCTTGTGGCACCCGGCTTTTCCCCCAGGGTGCCACAACATGTATAAAATAAAATAAAATAAAATGATTGCGTCCTGGTCTTCCTGTCAGGAGGGACTGGTCCTGCCACACTCCTGTCCTTCCCACCGTGGAAACATCCTGGTAGGAGGTCCCGGAGGGTACCAAGGAGATGGAGAACTCCACGCCCAGGGCTGAGGTAGAGTCACGTCTATGTACTGTACTAGTGTAGAGGTCAAAACAGTAAGAAGCCAGCTGAGGTCTGGACTAGCTACTGTAGGTGGACGTGACTCTGCCTCAGTCTTGAGGGAGGAGTCCTCCATCTCCTTGGTCCCCTCCAGGACCTCTTCCCAGGATGTTTCCAGGACCAGCCAGCCTGGAGACCAGGGCCACAGGCCATTGGCTCAGCAGCTGAGGAGGCGGGCCACAGCAGCTCCCCACTTCTACTCCTAGCTGAGGAGCAGTGGGAAAGGCTGCAGGAGGCCGGAGAAGCCAACAGGAAGGGATGGACAGGAGTGTGGCAGGGCCTCACTCTCCTGACAGGAAGACCAGTAAAATAAAAATGTACAAAGAGAACTAAACAACATGGACAGTTAGTAGACACTTTTCAGATGTGTTAAATTATTAGGTACGAATGTGACACATAATCCTAAATTAAAGACAAATATCAGTTTAAAAAAAAAATAAGTACAAGTACATAACAGATGTATAAAGATACATTGAATGAGGTTGTGATAGTGAGCAAACTGCAGTAACAGAGCAAGTGTCCATAGTATTTTCCTCTAATGTTATCTGATGTGACAGTAAAGCAACAGGGTTCAACCTTCTTACTGTCTGGTCTGATGCTTGATGATCTTCCAGTAGTGGTGATCCAGAAGGTGACGAGGCAGATCACACGTCTGCAGTTTTCATCCTCATCTTCTTCATGATGAAGATTCAGGTTCAGCCTGAAACTAAGGCTTGCCGTTTGGCCAATTGCTGCATTAATAATGGTGATGAGTGGTGATACACACACACACACACACACACACACACACACACACACACACACACACTAGGAGCACTAATGAAATATTACAGTGATCGAAAATCATGGTGCTATGGAGTGCGACCAGTTGTGGTCTGTCACACACTGGGGTCCATACCAAATTTGGACCTGAAGTTTGGTTGCATGAGCATCAGGCATTTAGGAATCATGTCTCACTTCTGGTTTGCAACTCTTCAACTTAATTTGTGCATTTGTTAAGATTGGATAGTTCAGGAGTTATTGGCCAAAACACAAAGTTGCTTGTTATAGCGCTACCATCTGGCCAATCAGTGTATGTTTTCTTTTTTTTTGCCTGAGCAGTGGAGAAATGGGGGAGATTGAAAAACCTATCCACCGAATTTGATTGCTCTAGGTCTAGGACGTACGGTTTCTGAGGTGGAGATCATTTTAAAGCAGAAGAAGAAGAATTCGGACTTTCACTGTCATGGATTGTAACTAAAGGCTGGTTTGCAAATCACTACAAAACATGGAGCTCATGTTTCAACCTTTATTTACAATGATCACACGAAATGTCATGCAAATCACTCAAAGTGAGGCACTTTTAGTATGTCGCCATTCACAGTAATATTAATACATATATGAATTCAATAGGTACTGTCACAAGGTCATGTTGTGCTTTACAATGGAGTAAAATCAGCACCAAAGCAACGAGAGCAAGGTGAGAAATGTAAAAGCGAGGCAAGAAACCTAAAAAGGAGGTAAAAAAGCAAACTAAAATTGTAAAACCAATTGTGCAACAATGCCAGCCAAGAAAGAATTTCTTTCATTTAATTTCCATTCTAATTAACGACTCTCGCGCACATATCACAAATGTGTGTTTGGGAATAATTGAAAACCTATGTATGGTATAAATGTCAACTAGAGGGCATCGTTTCATAAAATTCTCACCTATTTTCAAGGTATTATTGGCTGACCGGAGATTCTCAGATTTTAATGCTGCGCCATATATGGAGGTATAATCCATTTCCAATTCATCAGTCCATTGATTATTCAGCTTCAGTGATTTTGTTAAAATCTGGTGGTTAGTAGACCGAACAGAGTAAGGTTATTTCACGTTGAGCACATGAGCGTCTTTCTCCAGGCTATAATCCATTTATGGTCCCTCCGCCGTCAAGCTACCTGATATAATACTAGACTAATACCAGAAGTTAGGCGAATTTGCTTTCAAAATAGAAGCGCGATGTGTCACTTTAAAACATTCTAATTCTAATTTAAATGGACAAAACTAAGGAAAAATAAATATGAGATGCTAATGCTAATAATAAAAGAAACCTTTATTTTCTAAAGTAAAAAAAAAAAAAAAAATTGTATTTCTATTTATTTATTTTAGAATTGGTTCACAATGCTTGCCATCTCACATCACAGTGTATTTTGGTTGAAGATTGGAACCAATTTTTAAAAAATTAACTTAAATAAACGTTTTTGGATGCTTTCCGAATTGAAGAGTGAGTCCTAAAGATTGAGAAGAGGTCTTGAGTCATATTTTATGAGAAATGTACATTTGCCAATAAAAAAGGTGACATAATCCTGCATGGTTGCTGCCATGCAGGATTCCTGCTCAAAAACCATGAGAGATGCTGAGGCATTCATTTTGTAGTATCATCTCTATTTGAAATAAAAAACAACAAAAAATAAATCTACATAGTTCCAGACACACAGTAAGGGTAGCCTTTGAATTGTGACTGAGTGAAAACTCTTGGTCGTGTTATGTTACCATTGGTAGTACGAATCCATGATTATAGTCAGTGTGCTCCCCTATCAGATTGACTCTTCCAGGGGCACACACCGCCACCTGAGGAGCATCTCCCCCGAAGACCTGCTCGTACACACGGCGAGCCTCCGCAACAACCTCCGACACAACCGGAACCGGACTGGCCATTGAGAAAAATCTTCTGGAGTTAGTTAACTCCTACACTGTCCGGTTTGTCAGATTTTCCCTATCAATCCTGTTCTCTTAAGAAAGCTGACCAGATACTTCCTGCCTTGTCCACTTCCACCACACTCCAGTATGCCCTTTAAACCTGACCATTTAAACCTAAACCATCATGTACTTTCTTTCTGACGTATATTTCTACTGTTCTACGTATGTTCTACTGTTTCTGGTTCCTGACATTGTTCACATAGTCCAGTTGGATGCTTCCTTATAATGTGGAGAGTCCCATTCAAGTTACTGTGTCCTAGTCTTAGTCTGGTCATTACTACCTCCTCTTTTCTATTTCCTCCCCTGTTTCTCTCACTACCCACTCTATTTTGTATTGCATGTAGTTGTCTTCCTCTTGTCTCCTGATCCCACTGCTGCTGCCACTCCATATTGACTTTCCTCCATGCAATACTCTTTCCCTCTGATTTTGAGAATTTAATTGTGGTGTCTATGTTTTCTTTTCTAACAGCTTGTTGGCTAGATGGTCCACTCTCTCATTACCCATAATGCCCATATGTGCAGGAACCCAAATGAATGTGACCCCAGTGCCTTGTTTTATTACCTGTGAATGTATATCCATTATTCCAAATAGTAGGTCTTGGTGATTTCTGGATGTACCTAGCTTTAGGCTGTACAGACCAGATGCTGAGTCACTACAGATCAGAGCTCTGTTAGGTTTGGCTTGCTCAACCAACTCTAAAGCCATCCAAATGGCGTACAACTCAACCGTATATACACTCGTTTGTATGTTGCAACTCTGTGGCTAGGAACCTGCCACTGCAGAGCCAGTGTTGTCTGTTATCGGATCTTTTGATCCGTCTGTAAACACCTGTACATACTCTGCGTATTTATTTTCTGTATACCTATAGGACTCATATACTAAGTCCGCACTTTCCTTCCTTTCCTTAACTTGAAGTAACTCTAGATATACCACCATTAGTTCTAATACCCACACAGGTTGTAGGCCACATCACCGTCGGGCAGAACTAGATTCCATACACTCACAGTTCTCTTGCTGCTGCATCTCCTGTCCAGCCAAAACGTGATTTTACTGTTCCCTCCCTTTCCCAGCAGGCCTATAGCACTTTTTTAGTTGGGTGATTATTTCCGTGCCCTCTCAAATTCATCCAATAGTTGACTCTGAGTTGCTTCCTGCGTAACCACAGCGGCATTTCTCCTGCCTCGGCTCGTATGGCACACACAGGTGATGTTCTTGCTGCTCCTGTGCACAATCTGAGGGCCTGGGCCTGGATCACATCTAATTCTCCAAGCACAGTTTTTGCTGCAGATCCATATACTACACTCCCATAATCCAGCCTTGATCTAATTAACGCTACATATATATATTATGTTTGCTCTATGACATGAGTCAGGTGATTTACTTCCTGGTAGTGTGGTGTGAGTGTTTGCTGCGAGTCTCTGGTTGGTGGAAAGACGTCACGTGATAGGGAACGGTTATCTCGACTAAACTTTGAAGTATTTTATTACTCTGAATATTGACTGAGGCGTTTCACGTGAAGAGTACTTCAAAAACTGAAAGCCAGTTTGTGTTTTTGGTATCATAAATGTGGAGGGAATGGTCTCCAATCTCCAATTTCTGCAAAACATTTAATAAAAGAGAAATCATTGTTTCGATTATATTTGTGATATAATCAGTGGTGGCTCGTGCAATTTTCTCCAGGGGGGGCTGTTCCAAAAATCAAGCAAACACGTACTAAGGTATCACACCAATTTATTTAATTAATGAAAAGGCCTTCATTTTAATTGCTGAGCAAACATTGGAAATATTGACTCCCAGCTCTTTGACTCTAAGCTTCTCTGGCAATGTTCTTCTCTCAAAAGTTGTTTCCTTTAGTGAATTTTCTAGCCAAGTTGTAATCTTTGTCCGTTTCAAGGCTCTTACAACTCTAGTCTCGTCTACTGCCTGACTGAATAGCAACACAGAACAGAACCCCTTAATGGAGCGTGCCCTCTAGTGGCGGTATGTAATATCTTTCCCACAATGCACACACCAAATGGATCACAATATAATAAAAGCCAAAATAAAATATGTGGGGTGTCTTATCTTAACTAATGAACTACTCAACTATCTATGGTTTCCCACTAATGGTCCTGAATGCTGCCCTGGTGTGGTTTTTATTTTTAGATATGGCTTCTAAATAGATTTCTAGGAAATATTGCTTGATCTTTGTAGTTTCTATCATAATGGAGGACAAAGTCAAATTTGGACTCACTAAGGCCGAGGTATGTCAAGTGCCACACTTTGCCGTACCCAATTCTCCCCCCTGAACAGGGGTGCCACTAAAGTTATCTAGGCCCCCTGACGAGATGTTACACTGGCCCCCCCACACACAGATGCATCTACTTTAGTACAGTATCACCAAGCCTAACTGAAGGACACCCTGTTGCTCCAGGGATCACTTGACATGATCTGTGGTAGGCTTATAATAACTCTTTCACATCATAATTTCTTCATAGAATTAGATTCATAGAATAGCCTAATTGTAACTCGTTTCAGTTCAAGTTAAGATAACCAAATAGGTCCAGTGAAAAATATGCACATCGTGACATGACAACCATTACCATTTTCCAAAGGTGTGGTTCCAAACAGAAGACTGGGAGACTCTCCAAGCCCACCAAGACAGTCCTAGGTGGGAGAGAGGCTGTGGAGCCCTGCCAGCCCTGGACCCGGGTCCAGCGGTCACACCTCGGTCCTCTCCCTGGCCCTTGGCGGTTGTTTGCCTTGATGATGACTGACTGGAGGTCATAGTTTACCCACCTTTTTATTTACAGCTACATCAATGACTGAAAGGTCACTGGTTTAAAACCCTGGATGAGCTGGGGAAAATCTGGCTGAGACAAATCACCAAGTAATACTCCCCCCTGCTTCAACGACTACCAGCGAGCTGCCTTTGAGCAAGGCACTTAACCCCCAATCGAGGCAGGCTGCAGCTGAAAAAAACACCCAAGCATGCTCCTGTCAAATAAAGGTTAAAAAGTGGGAAACGTCTGGACAGGGAGTGTGTCAAAGTTGAAGCCACTGGGGCAGGAATTTGGTGAGCCCTTTGCTACAGTGTCTTTATGTGATGTGGAGTCTGATCCAGGCCTTATATGCCTCTGAATGGCAGCCCTCCCTAGAGTAGCCTGGCCTATCCCTCTCTCTTCCCATGCTTTCACATCTCCGCTGAAACATTCCTTTTGCCTGACTGCATGGTGTCTGAGAACACCGTGGCTCCACCAGTAGAGCCTTGCTTCTTCTTTACACAGACAGATGCCTATAGAGGACATCCAGACGTTATGTAGGTCTGCAGTATGGACACGCCCATCGCTCAGAGCTTAAAGAGGATTACCTCTCCATGTAAGAATTTCTTGGGATTTATTTGGCATGATAATGGTCACATTTAAACATCTTTAATCCAAAAGTATTGGTATCAGTATCAGCCTTCAAAAACTGAAGCAATATAAAGCCTTTTTGTGCCTTCCAGTAGGCTGACTTGTGCTTCTCTGTCTGTGTCTCCAGAGTGAAGACAGGCTCTCCTATCCTGGAAAAACGAGAGCTAAAATATATTCAGCTTATTGACGTACTATAAACGTACTACAAACAATTTGTGATAGAAATTGACTTCAAACTAAAGATGCAAACTTGGATACCATGAAGTCATATTTTCCAAACATGCCTCCCCTCCCACCTATTTCAACAAGGTTAACAATAACAATAAGGTTAACATGAAGTGTCCCCACACACAAGTTCTCTCTCACTCATCAAAACAGACACATCCACTACATGTGCAAACCAACACAGGGCATGGAAAAAGTTTTAAACTCTCATTTTCCAGCAAACCCCCGGACCCTCTAGGCTATAATGTGTCTCTGGGTTTTTGAGACCTTTTTGACCCCTGATGTGTTTACATCCCTGATATTTCTGTCAGTTTGTTCATACACACACAGAGACTGTTGCATCGACAGCAAGCACATAATAATACCTAATCTAGTCTTCATTTCATATTGTAAACAAGGGCTAAACATGCACTGCCTCTTTAAAACTGCTCCTCTTCCTGGTATGAAGCAGAGCCTGATAACCCTCTCCCACTTCTTCCTGCTCTCTCAGACAAAGCCAGTTCCATCCCTGTCAGCATATTTCCTCATCCGCCCCCTTTCACAAATCTGCCAGTTGAAGGATGGGTGGAAACAACAGTGTGAAGTAGCAAGAGCTGACAAGCCCATTCACAGTAGATCAGCAAATGAAGGTGAAGAAAAGGAAGAGAGTTTTGGTTTGGATTGGAGTGCAACTTTTATCTGTTGACGGAAAGTGAAACTATCTGACATTCACCGTCATTGAGAAGTGAAATGGCGCAGCAAGGAATTCAGCTGGACCGGGACAGTATCTCTTGTTCGATCTGTCTGGATCTACTGAAGGATCCGGTGACTATTCCCTGTGGGCACAGCTACTGTATGAGCTGTATTAAAATCCACTGGGATGAAGAGGATCAGAAGAATATCCACAGCTGTCCCCCAGTGCAGACAGACCTTCACACCAAGGCCTGTTTTGGTGAAGAATACCATGTTTGCAGCTTTAGTGGAAGAACTGAAGAAGACTGGACTCCAAGCTGCTCCTCCTGATCACTGCTATTCCGGACCTGGAGATGTGGCCTGTGACTTCTGCACTGGGAGAAAGCTGAAAGCCCTCAAGTCCTGTCTGATGTGTCTGGCCTCTTACTGTGAGCGCCACCTACAGGGTCACTATGATGTAGCTCCATTAAAGAAACACCAGCTGGTCAACCCCTGCAAGAAGCTTCAGGAGAACATCTGCTCTCAACACAACGAAATGATGAAGGTTTTCTGCCGTAGCGATCAGCAGTGCATCTGCTACCTGTGTTCCATGGAGGAACATAAAGACCACGATACAGTCTCAGCTGCAGCAGAAAGGAAGGAGAGGCAGAAAGAGCTCGGGGTGAGTCAGCAGAACATCCAGCAGAGAATTCAGGACAGAGAGAAAGACGTGAAGCTGCTTCAACAGCAGGTGGAGGCTATCAATTGCTCTGCTGATAAAGCAGTGGCAGGACAGTGAGAAGATCTTCACTGAGCTGGTCCGTTCCATTGAGAGAAGAAGCTCTGAAGTGAAGCAGCAGATCAGATCCCAGCAGAAAGCTCAAGTTCATCAGGCTGAAGAACTTCAGAAGAAGAAGGAGCAGGAGATTGTTGGACTGAGGAGGAAAGATGCTGAACTGGAGCAGCTCTCACACACAGAGGATAGCGTCCATTTCCTCCAGAATTACCCCTCCCTCTCATGTCTCAGTGAATCTACAGACTTACCCACCAATGTCCGTCCTCTGCGGTTCTTTGAGGATGTGGCTGTGGCTGTGTCAGAGGTGAGAGATAAAGTAGAGGGCATTCTGAATGAGGAAGGGCCAAAGATCTCATTGACAGTGACTGAAGATGTTTTACTGCCACATCCAGAGCCCAAGACCAGAGCTGAGTTCTTACAATATTCACGTCAAATCACACTGGATCCAAACACAGTAAACAGAAGGGCTGTTATTATCTGAGGGAAACAGAAAAGCAACAAGCAGTGATAACAGACCAGTTATATCCTAGACACCCAGACAGATTTATTGAATGGCAGCAGGTCCTGAGTAGAGAGGGTCTGACTGGATGTTGTTACTGGGAGGTAGAGTGGACAGGGGGAGTTGATATAGCAGTCTCATATAAGAATATTAGCAGAACAGCGTAATGAATGTGGATTTGGATTCAATGACAAATCTTGGTCATTATATTGTAACAACAATTATGTATTCAATCACAACAATATCTCAACTCCAGCACCAGGCCCTCTGTCCTCCAGAGTAGGAGTGTACCTGGATCACAGGGCAGGTATTCTGTCCTTCTACAGCGTCTCTGAAACCATGACTCTCCTCCACAGAGTCCAGACCACCTTCACCCAGCCCCTCCATCCTGGGTTTGGGTTTTATTGGTCCTGTTGGAGATACTGCTGAGTTGTGTGAGCTCAAGTAGATTGAGGTTATTAAAGCAGTAATCTGAGAGATTCTGTTTTTTAATATTGTTTTATTTAGTCTCCATCTTTGTCTCTCAGCCTCGTTGCTGTGGTGTTTCTCACTGCTCTTCCCAGAGATCACCTGTCAATCAAACAGTGTGTCCAGGTACTGTGACGTCGTTCTCCTTGATTTTCTGTTGATGGAGTTTGTCTGCCAGAGGACTTTTCCAAATGTAAAAGCTTTCATGAACTGGCTATAGATTGAATCACTATTGTATTATATCAGTTGGAGATGGAGAGCAGCAAGATGGACATTTACTGATATGTACATTTACAATCTCTATTATTCCTTAAACTGTTGTGTGGTATATATAGTTGTTATCTTCTGGTCATATTTGTATTGTTGCTGTAATATTGTCATTCCATAGTCTTGTGCTATTTCTGTTTCACTGCACAGGCCTTGATGGCTCCAGGACTGGAAGTCTTCCCCTTTACTAGAACTGAATAGTTGTTCATATGTTGGTTTTGAACTTTGGTCAGAAAAGTCACTACAAATGGAATTCTTCTTCTTCTCATTCTAGTTCCTAGGGAGAGCATTAATTTGTTCTCCACAGTGTTGACATGCTGCTTTCAATGATTGATTGTGTGGAGAAAGTGAATATTTAGATGGACAAACTGAACAAGAGTCCTTTACCAGGTTTTATTGATTGGATGTGTCAACAAACTGAATGTTTCCAAGAATGAATAAAGTTTTTCCAAGAATGAAAACAGTATTTCTCCTGTATTGATTCTCTTCACTGAAACAACTTTGTCATGGAGGAATCAGCTTGCAGCCTCTGGAAAAGTAGGAAGAATTCAACTGATCATTTCCAGGTCAAGTTTGGGATTTGGATGAAATGTGTGGAAAACTTTTGCTCAGTCCTGATCCACAGATGACGTCAGATTGTATGTAGTGGTAGACCCGCTGTCATTTCAGATACTGTGATGTTGGTGGTCATGAAGAATAAACTATGATATGGTGGAGTTGACAGCCAAACTGACCAGCCACTATCAGAATAAATCACCTTGAACTGACCAAAACCTTCAAAACCCAGTCAGGAATTAAGGCCTGGAAAAAGTCTTGACTACTAGAACAGTACATGAGTAGAAACCTTGAATAAAATGTAGTGTGAATATCATGGAGGTTAGTTTCTAAACCAAGGTCCTTGCCTCCTTCCCTCCATATTTGTTTCTGCTTGTAATACTCACCACACATCCATTCTGATGTGACTCTCATTCAGAGTCTGATTCATTCAGTCTGACCTGCCTTGAACTGAACACCTGCCTCTTTACTTAAAGAGACTAGAATGAAAATAAAATGATCAATAATAATCAAACATCTTCTCTACATTCCACACACATGTGTCTATTTCACTGTGTGGTTTTCCTGTATGATACTGCTGATTGGACAACAAGTGGTGGTTGTTTTCAGTAGTTATTAATGTCCATCAAATATTTTGTATTTGTGAAGGTCGGTTAAGTGCATTGAAGACTAGACGAGAGCATGTTTAGTATAAAGACTTTCACAAGATTTACTTGCCATTGTGTTTCAACTTTAATGACAGTAGCAACATTGTAACATGATCTACATTTTCTATCACAATGTGACAGGAGAAGGTTCTCCCTGTAGTGTAGGCTTCATGTGGAAACATCAAAATCATCCACATGTGCCTAGGACAGTGAGGTGAAGTACCGATGTTACCCCTGCTCCCCATTTAATGGCAGAACGGGTCCACCTATTTTTATTCATATTTATTTATTTTTCTGCTCGCTCGCCTCACTTTTCTAAAACAAATCTGTTAAACAGTTCATTAAATTTGTATGACCCACACAACCTGTCATCCTGCATCCATTTCTTCCAGACTAACTCCAGCTATCTTCCTCTTCCTCTTCCTCATCAGCATCTTCCCGTCACTATGGATCCTGGAGCTTCACCATCAGGAAAACAAATCCACCCATTCGGTGCCTTACAGTACCACAAATGTATAGGATTTACATTACATTACATTACAGTCATTTAGCAGACGCTTTTATCCAAAGCGACTTACAATGAGTGCATTCAACATAGGTAGGCAAGAAAACTACTAGTCACCAGAAATCGTAAGTGCATTTCCTTCCTAAACAAGCAACTAAGAGCATAACTAGTGTTAAGGTAAGAGTGCAATAAGGTAGCAACCTACTATATCTTAAACAAATGAGACAAATAAGAGAATCAAATAAACAAGAGCTAAGACAAATAAGTGAACCAAATAAGCAAGAGCTAAGACAAATAAGTGTATCAAATGAACAAGAGCCAATAAACAAGAGCTCAGACACATAATTGACGACAAATAGGCAAGGCTAAGGGGAAGGGTCAGGGTAGTGTTTCCTGAAGAGGTGGGTTTTCAGCCTGCGGCGAAAGATGGGCAGCGACTCTGCTGTCCTGACATCAGTGGGGAGTTCATTCCACCACTGCTGGGCCAGGACAGAGAAGAGCCGTGACCGTGTAGATCGGCCGCAGGGACCTCTGAGTGATGGGGCAACCAGTCGCCTCGAGGCAGCAGAGCGAAGTGGTCGGGCGGGGGTGTAAGGTTTGACCAAAGCCTTAATTATCAGTGACCCCTGAGGGAATGGAAGCCTTAGTCACTGAGCAACATGGTGAATAGAAACTCTAACTCCAGGGGTGGCAGTTACTAAAGTATCAATATCATATGACACCAGATCCTCTAAATCGCTTTATATGAACTAAACTTCTGACTTGTGACTGGCAATATAATACTATTTGGTCAGCTTGATGAATTATTAGATGTAGGGACTGACAAGATATTATTATTATGTACAGGCCTGTCAATGTAGCATCTTCTGCACGTCTTATCATTCAGACTCAGATCTTCACCGTCAGCTCTGTAGCGTTCACCAACAGGGAGTCCCTTCATTCTCTTCATCCAACTTTGACCTGAGTTGAGGCAAAGAGCCTGCATGGCATTTGAAAAGACTAGACTGCCCCCTGGTGGCAGGGAAAGCACAATCCTCCACAGCGCTGCAGGACAGACTCCACAGTGTCTTGCTCATTCGGTGTTTGAGGTGTGTTTGTAGTTCATCTGCAGGTGTATTTGACACAGAGTGGAAATACAGCTGTGTCATCTAAGACAGAACAGGGACCGGTTACAGTTATGAAGTCATTGCTGTGGTGTTTCTCACTGCTCTATATAAAACAGTGACCTGGCCCTCTCTATTCATATACTTCAGGTTTTACTGTATTTCATTTGAAAATTGTGCTAATTAAATTATATCTGATTCATTCCATTCATTCATTTTGTGTTGGGAAGGGGAGGGTGAACACTGAGGAGGATTTTTTATTTGCGGTTACTGGGTAGAAAAATCTAGAAAGCCACTCACAAACAGTTAGAAAGACACTCTGGATGACAGCATGGGCTGAAACCCAGAGGCGGTCTGTTATTGAACATTGACAGTAGTGGCTGATGGGACTGGTTCTGGATTTACACACCACGTCAGCTCAGTGTTCAAATCCACAGTGAGTTTAAAAATATTAACAGTTGCATGCAGGGCTTGAAATGATCACCCACCAGCTTTAGCTAAGGGTAATACAACATGCTTGAGAAATATGAAGTTATGGAGTAATACAGGTAACACATAACAATCTGTTTGTTTTTACTGCTTCACTACAGAGAAAATGGAATGCACAATATGATACTTACTACAAATCAATCAATCACAGTCACTAATACCAATCACTCTCAATATCAACTAATTGAGAGCTCTCATCAACAACCACATTAAAACATTGGGGTTCTGTTCCTAAAACATGTATAAAATAAAATAAAATAAAATAAAATAAAATAAAATGATTGCGTCCTGGTCTTCCTGTCAGGAGGGACTGGTCCTGCCACACTCCTGTCCTTCCCACCGTGGAAACATCCTGGTAGGAGGTCCCGGAGGGTACCAAGGAGATGGAGAACTCCACGCCCAGGGCTGAGGTAGAGTCACGTCTATGTACTGTACTAGTGTAGAGGTCAAAACAGTAAGAAGCCAGCTGAGGTCTGGACTAGCTACTGTAGGTGGACGTGACTCTGCCTCAGTCTTGAGGGAGGAGTCCTCCATCTCCTTGGTCCCCTCCAGGACCTCTTCCCAGGATGTTTCCAGGACCAGCCAGCCTGGAGACCAGGGCCACAGGCCATTGGCTCAGCAGCTGAGGAGGCGGGCCACAGCAGCTCCCCACTTCTACTCCTAGCTGAGGAGCAGTGGGAAAGGCTGCAGGAGGCCGGAGAAGCCAACAGGAAGGGATGGACAGGAGTGTGGCAGGGCCTCACTCTCCTGACAGGAAGACCAGTAAAATAAAAATGTACAAAGAGAACTAAACAACATGGACAGTTAGTAGACACTTTTCAGATGTGTTAAATTATTAGGTACGAATGTGACACATAATCCTAAATTAAAGACAAATATCAGTTTAAAAAAAAAATAAGTACAAGTACATAACAGATGTATAAAGATACATTGAATGAGGTTGTGATAGTGAGCAAACTGCAGTAACAGAGCAAGTGTCCATAGTATTTTCCTCTAATGTTATCTGATGTGACAGTAAAGCAACAGGGTTCAACCTTCTTACTGTCTGGTCTGATGCTTGATGATCTTCCAGTAGTGGTGATCCAGAAGGTGACGAGGCAGATCACACGTCTGCAGTTTTCATCCTCATCTTCTTCATGATGAAGATTCAGGTTCAGCCTGAAACTAAGGCTTGCCGTTTGGCCAATTGCTGCATTAATAATGGTGATGAGTGGTGATACACACACACACACACACACACACACACACACACTAGGAGCACTAATGAAATATTACAGTGATCGAAAATCATGGTGCTATGGAGTGCGACCAGTTGTGGTCTGTCACACACTGGGGTCCATACCAAATTTGGACCTGAAGTTTGGTTGCATGAGCATCAGGCATTTAGGAATCATGTCTCACTTCTGGTTTGCAACTCTTCAACTTAATTTGTGCATTTGTTAAGATTGGATAGTTCAGGAGTTATTGGCCAAAACACAAAGTTGCTTGTTATAGCGCTACCATCTGGCCAATCAGTGTATGTTTTCTTTTTTTTTGCCTGAGCAGTGGAGAAATGGGGGAGATTGAAAAACCTATCCACCGAATTTGATTGCTCTAGGTCTAGGACGTACGGTTTCTGAGGTGGAGATCATTTTAAAGCAGAAGAAGAAGAATTCGGACTTTCACTGTCATGGATTGTAACTAAAGGCTGGTTTGCAAATCACTACAAAACATGGAGCTCATGTTTCAACCTTTATTTACAATGATCACACGAAATGTCATGCAAATCACTCAAAGTGAGGCACTTTTAGTATGTCGCCATTCACAGTAATATTAATACATATATGAATTCAATAGGTACTGTCACAAGGTCATGTTGTGCTTTACAATGGAGTAAAATCAGCACCAAAGCAACGAGAGCAAGGTGAGAAATGTAAAAGCGAGGCAAGAAACCTAAAAAGGAGGTAAAAAAGCAAACTAAAATTGTAAAACCAATTGTGCAACAATGCCAGCCAAGAAAGAATTTCTTTCATTTAATTTCCATTCTAATTAACGACTCTCGCGCACATATCACAAATGTGTGTTTGGGAATAATTGAAAACCTATGTATGGTATAAATGTCAACTAGAGGGCATCGTTTCATAAAATTCCCTCTGCAACCTATTTTCAAGGTATTATTGGCTGACCGGAGATTCTCAGATTTTAATGCTGCGCCATATATGGAGGTATAATCCATTTCCAATTCATCAGTCCATTGATTATTCAGCTTCAGTGATTTTGTTAAAATCTGGTGGTTAGTAGACCGAACAGAGTAAGGTTATTTCACGTTGAGCACATGAGCGTCTTTCTCCAGGCTATAATCCATTTATGGTCCCTCCGCCGTCAAGCTACCTGATATAATACTAGACTAATACCAGAAGTTAGGCGAATTTGCTTTCAAAATAGAAGCGCGCGATGTGTCACTTTAAAACATTCTAATTCTAATTTGAATGGACAAAACTCTACAATAACAGCTGAGCAACATATTACAATAAAACGAGAAAAGAAAGGACAAATAAATATGAGATGCTAATGCTAATAAGGAGCCAATGAACCAAATCTCACAGAATGTTTGTTGTTAGATTTGGTACAGAATTAGAGATTTACTGTATACATCATAGTAAGCAGTATGAAACTGTTAAGTTATTTGAAGACCAGGTCTTTTGAGGAGAAAAACACAAATCAATGCGTTTCTGATCAATGCTGGTCTTCACTAACTAGTGCTTTTATGTAACAGATTTTTTTGAATTTGTCATTCGTTTCCTTGTGATGAACTGCAGGTCATAGCTTATCCAGCTTGTATTTTTTCCCCCTTCTATTGTTAGTGGGGAGGGAACAGTGGGTAGAGGGAAACCTGACATCAGAGCAACTTTATTTTGTATTTGACTTTATTTTGAAAGTCTTTACAGGAAGTCGTATTTCTTCCTCTGTGCGACTTGACACTGGTCTGGTTTGTGCGGCTCTGTGGTTAATTCCAATCTCAGAGTGACATCAGCGCCTCTTACTCCAGCAACCATAAAACCATGAGACGCTGCGGACCAGTGTGGGGACTCCGTTATTCCTCTATAGCAATAACCCCATGTATCCAGTAATCCAGTAGTGTCTGGCTGCGAGACTGCTGACCTCAATCCAGGTAAACATAGCAGGAATCCGGCCGAAGGGAAGGGAGAGCAGGAGCGAAATAAAGCCTAGGGTCTTTGCATCATGTTGGGCAGCGGTAGATCAGCAGCGCCGGTGGTGAAGAACGGAGCCGGGACGTCCGAATCCAAGCCTATCGACCCTCTGAGAAGTCTGGGTGAGTATTTGTGTTGCGGCTCCTGCAATCTGAACGCGTCCTGTGATCAAAGGCTTCTCCGGCTGAGATAAAGGCTACAACACAATGCGACCCGGTCAGCGCCGTTATCCGCCCCACGCGTCCCTCCCTCCGACTCGGCGAGGATGTGGAAGTGTACTTGGGTTCTTTTTTGAGACATGATGAGATTATAGTTAAATCGTGTTAAATGATGTAGGTTAGTAGTGGATTAAGAGGTCGAGCTGTGACGTCCAGGCTGTCATCACCATAAATCAAACAATTTTTATTTTTAGGAAAGCATTTTTCGTAATATAACCTACACCCGTTTGTTCCTACTTAATACAATGATTACTATGAATTTTCCTCATAAAGATGTACGTCAGGTTAAAAACTATTCTGTAAATAAAAGGTGAATAAAGGTTTACTGTTAAATTTAGGTGGATTTGTTCTCTAGCCTCCAGCCAAATGCTGATAAATCTGTGGCGGCGTTTGTCCACTACAGCAGCCACTTTAGTCAACCATAGTCTAAACTGTCTGCAGGTTTTTCCTTCCACCCAAACATTACAGCTGCTCATTTCACTGATGAACCCAACCAGAGAGCGGGGGACTAATCGGTGAAATCATCTGGTGAAGTGTTTCGTTGGTATGAAACCTGCATACTATTGGGACTCGATGGACCACTGCTCTAGATATGCCTTTCCATTCTAAAAAATCATATCGGGCTGGTAAAACAAACTTTGGAAGAGCCATGTATTTGTCCAAGCTGGTTTTGAAACATGGGAAAAAAACAAAAAAATTAACAGCTGGGCAAAAGCAGATTTCCTCTGGGGCCAGGCCCCCCCACCCCCCGGGTGGTATTTAGGGCTTATAGGTTTCCAGGTTGAGGGTTGCTTTACATAGCACACTGTAATAATCAACTAATAGAGTGGCACACTAAAATGATGAGAAACTGTAACAGTACATTATACATTACAGTATTAGTACGTTTTTGGGTTTGTCAGTATGATACCATGCAGAGGGTTTGTATCCCCCTTCTTGGGGGTTTACCAGAACCAAGGAAATTGAGATCCATATGGACACGGGTTTTGTTGTGTAATTTATTTTACCAATGCTCAGAAAATAACAAAAAAAATAATGGGACCAGAAGATGAGATGCTGAAAGTTAGGATTAGTTTAGTTTGAATACAATTTTGGCATGCAAAAATAGGCCGTTAAAGAAGCTGTCTTCAAAATTTTCCCAACAAAATAAAATGCAGCCTCTTGTGCTTTGGAATCTGAAATAGTCAGTGTGATTTTTAATTTTTTGTTTTTCAGAAGCCTTTGTTTAAATCTGGTTCCCATAACTTTATGTTTGTTCCTATATAGGAGCTTTGCAGTTTGCCTCACAAATCTTTTATCAACCACGTCTGGTGCCATCATGGAGGTCCAGTGGTGAACTGACTGTGCACAAATGGTTAAATATAGAACAACCAGAAGATTGTTGTGGTGTGAGTGTAGGTCAATTCAATAACGTTAGAAATAAAAGTGATGATTTGTTTCCAAATGTAGGTTACTGTGACTCAGTAAACTGTCTTGTCTTCTGCCCTAGTCTCTACTCCAAAAGACTCTGAGTTGGAGCTGGAGAAGAGTCAGCTCAGTTAGCCTGAAAAAACTGTTAGCTAGCTAACTAGCCAGCAGGCTCACTTAGCAACGCAGCCATTATTAACATGCTACTGCTAGCCACTGCTAACGCTACCTTCTACTAGATATGTTCACTAGTGCACAAATCAGATGTTTACAACAAGACTGTGATAGTTAGCTGACCAGATACTATGGTTAGCTAGCTAGTTAGCTAGTTAGCTAGCTGCAAAAACTGCAAACCCAGCTCTGCACTCTCAATACTGAGGCTTACTGCACAGGGGTTAGATTGAAATACAGGATGGTATCATCTACAAATATAGTCTAGCTGTGATCCAGTAGTCTGAAGTTGGACACCACAGTGCTGGACACCACTGTGCTGCCACAGCGCTGTGACGTTAGCGCTGTGACGGTGGTAGTTTCACCCACTCCAATCATGCAGAGACCCCCCCCCCACCCCTCCACCCGAGCACCTACAAAGCGATTGCGCACTTGTTCATTGTGTAGTGTCTATGTAGGCAAAGGAACCCCAGGCTTCAAAGCCGACCTTATTGGCTATGATAATCTGTGTTCGCCCCACCCAGCACAAATGTCTCACCTAATGAGCGAGCACCACACCTTCCACATGAAAACGCAGAAAGCAAAACTGCTCAGTGGCAGACTGCAAGACTGCACAGAAGTAACTTTTTACATTGAGTAATATTGGCAACTCAATTCAGAATTCACCACACACTTTGAATTCCAGTCTGCGAAGTCTAGTTTTCAGAATAGTAGAAGGATTGGACGGCTTGTTGGCTATTCACACATTTCCTGTAGGGAATGAATGGACCTCCGGTGACTTGTTCATCATGTCGCTTGCAATGTGAAGGCACAGTTATAAAGCGTGGTCCTGTTCGTGTTTGAGACCAGCATGCAGGAACCAGCATGTAAGCCAGCACCAAATACCAAATAGTACCAAATATGCTTCTGTCATGCCTGTAGTCCTGAATCAAGTTTTGCTCCTGGCATGAGGCTCGATGAGGGTATTTCACATGTCTGTGAGGGTGGCCACAGTTTCATCCCCTGCTGCAATGTTGCTCTCCTTATTTAGCCAGTGCGGTGTGTGTGTGTGTGTGTGTGTGTGTGTGCATGCTGGTGTGTATGTTTCCAGTATCAAGACTCCTTTGTCAGTGTCGCGGCCCAGCCCTTCCCAGCCTACAGTGAAGCTTCTGTTTCAGCAGCTTATTCCTGCCCAGTCAGCTTTCTTTTGAGGGTGGACTTGATTAAACTGCCTGGAACATTGCTTGAAAACACTTTATAATTTCTCACCACCTTCGCAAGCCCCGACAACGCGTGTACACACACACACACACACACACACACACACACACACACACGGTTTTGTAGCTGTGTAATAATTAAGCCACGGGGCCCATTCACAGTACATTTTAGGCCTGTCCTTATAGGACACTTAAGATAGCTTACATTCCACACACTTGATAGGTCACTACCCCTGACCAGAGGGTGTGATCCATAGATTTGGATTGAACTGGGACAGCACAGTGGTTAGAGATACCGTGCCGTAACAGGTCTCAAGTCACAGGTCACAGGTTTGATACTCACAACAGTCGGTGTGTCCATAAACAGCCAGGTGTCAGGTTTCAAGTGTAAATTCACGAGATTCTCCATTTTTTTATTTAGTCTTCATCTCTGTGGTGTTTCTCACTGCTCTTCCCAGTGATCACCTGTCAATCAAACAGTGTGTCCAGCACTGTGACGTCTTTCCCCTTGGGTTTTCTGTTGCTGCTGCCGCAACTGTAAAACGCATCACTTCCTGTGCGCCAGAGCAAATCTAAAAGTTTTAATGAACTGGATTTATATGAAAATGTCTCAGATTATTCTTGTTGAATGACATCCAATCCATTGTTACTACTGGATATAACTCAACCCAGGTCTGTCATTACATTGCATCAGACGGGAGTGGGATTAGGACAAATGATGATCATTCACTGCATTTGACCGCCTTCCTGCTAACCCAGTCAAAACCTGCAGAACCATACACCGATCATCCTAGCTTCGACATTTGAAATAATCTTGTTGAGAGTTAACAGACGGGGGACATCTGAACACCTGGGCATCTGCAGTGACGGCAGTTACAAAGAGTGTATTCACTGCTGGAGAAAATATGTGGAGAAATCCAAGAAATTGTTATTTGAAAAAACGTCAAGCACATCATTCTTATACTGAGGCACGAGTTCATTAAAAGCGACCGATGCAGGAGCTCTAACGCCTCTCGCGTCCTTATTTCAGTCTCATTCAACATCATCTGACGACAAGTATCCCTGTAACCGTGAACGATCAGAGCATGCTGAATATTACCGTGGACACTGAACTAACAGCTAACTACTAACAGGAATCTCTTAGCTCATCGCGGTTATGATGAACAGGGTGTGATGTTCGAGAGTCAACTCAAAAATCGAGGACTTGGCCACCCCGTATTAGTCTGTCAGGATTCTGGATCCGTTCACTCGTGTAAATAGTTGCCCTCGCCAAGACCTTCAGCCAGACTTCCACTTCTACTTCCTCGCTTGTGTCCTGCCACCATATAGTTGTCTGGAAATGCAACATATGCTTGGGTTTTTGAGCGGCCGATGCCGATCCTGGACGGAATCTACCGATGGATGATATTTTGCGCGGAAATTAAACATCCTAGCCCCCAAAAAGGTTGCCATTGGCAAACGAATACAGCGGTCTAAGGCTAATTGACACACCAAGCCTTCTTCTTTAAAGGCTATACATCACAAATCGCAGCACCGCACCGATAGCCTGGTGGAAAAAAACCCAAAACCCATGAACACGTGAGAAAATGAAAGACACAATCGGCTGTAATGTGTCTTCCGTCTCTCATCTTTCTAAAAGGCGACACGGGGGTTTGGGTTTTGCGACCGGCACCAAAGCACTTAGCCGATTGCAAATTGCCCGACCGAAACCTGACCGGAACGGCCGTTAAATAACACACACCTGATTCATTTCCGCAGCAAGTACGCCCCCGCCCGCCCCCCCTTGCCCAACCACCCAACCCCTCCGACTCCATCGCCCATACTATCTCAATCCCAATTCTATCTTTATCTTCTCCTCTTCTCCTCCAGGTCCACATATTCTCCTTTCCCTTTCTCCCTCTTTTCCTCGCTACCTCCTCATCCAGACCCAACCATTAGTTCGGGACCAAAACGTCCCAGAATTATAGAGCGACCATACGAACTGGTTTGGTCGAACAGATGTATATGTGCCAACCTCTAATTTTGACAATCCTCCCCTCCTTTTTTTCCTCCATTCATCCACCCTCTTCCCTCCTTCCTTTCTGCCCTCATTCGGTGCTATTCAGATCAACTTGCTACATTTACTGCTGTGCATGTATGAAATACATTTTCATTAAGTCAACTCCACCCCCCCTCCCCCCCCCCCCGCTCTCGTTCTCCTTCTTTCTTCTCTTTCCAGGAGTGCAGGATGATGAAGATGTGAAGCTGATGTTGCACGGCTCCAGCATGGTGAAGGTATTATGAAGGGGTCCAGTTATAGCAGTAGTAGTAACAGTAGTAGTTGTAGCAGTAGTAGTTGTTGTAGTAGCAGTGGTGTATATATCGTAGTATTTCTAAATTAGATTTGACTTATTTATGATTTATCCATTATCTGTGAAGGTCCGCTCGCCTCGCTGGCAGAAGAGACGAACTCTGAAGCTGCTGGACGACGGCGTCACTATCTGGTGTCAGTCCCATAAAACCTCCAGCCGAGCCAAGGAGCAGCAGTCCTGTAAGTGTGTGTGTGTGTGTGTGTGTGTGTGTGTGTGTGTGTGTGTGTGTACTTGTACGTATGAGGACCAACTGTCCTCACATGATGAGGTAAATCCTCACTTCTTCCTGGGGTTAGTTTATGGTTAGGACTTGGGTTTTAGCGTTAAGATTAGAATTAGGTTTGGGGTCGGGTTAATGTGTTTTTGGAGAATAAAGAAAAAGGGCTTTTTTTCTCTCATTGACTCATATTTAAAAGTTATACAATGTTTTTTTTTTAACAGGTTTCAAAGGCCGAAGGGTTAAGAAATTCACTCAGAACCTAAATTAATTTGAATGAAAGAAGAAGAAAATGAAAAAAACAAAAGTGCAGTTATACATTTTCTTCTTCTTTTCTTTTGCATTCAGTTAAATCATTTTGTGACCCCTTTAAAGTCCCCCGGTATCATCCCATTCGAACTTCTACACCTCTCAGAAAGCATTCAAACAAGTGATGTCTGATTATTTCCACCAATCACAGTCCCAGTCAGAACGAGGCTCAGGTGTGCCGGGGTGGGGGCAATCAGCTGTGTCTCTTTCTGATTGGTAGAAATCATTCCTTTGGCATAGAATTGCTCCCAGCAGAGCTCAGTGGCCCGACTGGAGTTGTAAGGTCAAACGTGGACTTACAGCACCTATATTTTTGTTATCTATAAATGGTACTACTTGCACTGTACAGACGTAGACACACGCACACACACCGACACAGCTAAGCCTCCCTCAGTATCGCAGGGTCACACGCGGCGCCCTGATTATAGTGCTGATCTATTTTGAGGCCCAGGCTGCAGCCCATCCTAGCCATAGATCAAACAGACAGATTATAGGACATCATATGGTGGTGGGAGTCGGCCCTGGAGCCTGTGGTTTGGTGCTATATAGTTACCATACGGCTGAACCACTAGGTTACCCTCCCAAGACAGTACAAGGCCTTTAATTGCCACAAGGGTAGATTTCCTTGTGATGTGGCAGTGTGTGTGTGTGTGTGTGTGTGTGTGTGTGTATGTTCTGGGACCTCTGCTCCAACCACCACTAGATGGGTGTGGTATCTCGCGTCTCTTGCTTTCAATGACACCCAGGTGTCGAGGCGTCATTACAGACGTATCGAAGTATCCGCACAGCTTTCAAATCAAGACCTACTTTCCTCACACACACACACACACACACACACACACACACACACACACACACACACACACACAAGCTCCGGCCAAGTGGACGCTTGTCAGCCACGTTCAGTCTATCAGCCTATGATAAGTTAGATCCAGGGGTTTGCTGTAAGCAGCCAGGGTGGCCTAGTAGTCGGAGACACTGTCCCGTAATCAAAATGTCACCGTTTCGATCCCCTCGTCAGCCATGTGTCCCAGGATCATATACATATAGTCATATAACATCTAGTCTGCGTCATTAACAATGAAACCATGTCGTTTTAGGACTTTTAGCAAACCAGTAGCATCATAAATTAGTATGGGAGACTTTGTTAATAACACCAGGTGGTAGTATTATTATTATTATGATGGTAATTATAGTAATGTAGTAGTGATTTATTAGGGGTCGGCCAGCACTGCTGCAGATCCCTCTGGTATTCCTACATATTCTTCTTCTAAACCAAAACTGCCGTCCCATGTCCCATGAAAAATCACCAAATTTTGCACAGAGGTCCAGTCCCATGCCAAACGTTGCCCACCACAGTATGGAGCCAATAGACGTCATGGTGGATCTACAGCAATCGATCTAATCTAGAAACTTCACAAATCTGCAGTTAATTCAGTGCTAGGTGCTACAAGGCTCCACTCACGTTATATCTGTGCATTATATGTGAAGAAATTTAATCACTGCAACCTCTAGTCAAGTTCTAGTCAACCTCTTGTCAACCTCTAGTCAACCTCTAGTCAACCTGTAAAACCCATTTGCTGGGTTTGCTGCAAGGGTCTTCACACCCTTTCCATCAAACGATCTGCAGTTTAAGAATTCAAAAACTGATCCCACGTCGCATGGCTCTCCATCATTTTTGTAAATCCTGGAAGTAGGTGTGTTTTTCTTTCTTCTTTTATAAGCCGAATATGGACACATGTTGATGGACACATTGGCTGTGGCCTTGCAGTCTCTATAGATTCTGTAACCACCAGACCACCCTCCCTAGGAGCAACATTTCTAATATTTTGAGGAGAATTCCCCTTTTCTCTGCATACTGTAATTCTTTCTATGTCGGAAAGCGCCTTGCTGTCAACCTGTGTGTGTGTGTTTGTGTGTTGTCGCCGGTGAAACCATTGGCAAACAGAGTTGGACAAACACGAGCCGATGTTTGGTCAGTGGGGGTACGGTGTAATTGGGTTTATTCAGATTCATTACACCGGGTGGTTGGATTGTTAACAATACAGGCACACTCGCACGGAGAGTGGCGCTGGGGTGTACTGGGTGAGCAGACGGGTTGAAAATAACAGACATGCAGCACTGTCCCCGAGCCAGGGGCAAACATTTTTCTATGCTATTCAGAGGAAACCTTGCGTGCTTTGTGTGTGTTTGTGTGTGTGTGTTTGTCAGCTACCAAACCTGCGGTCACAAAACTGACAGCTCACCTCTGCAGCATAATATGTCAAATCGAGTAGTAGTAGTTGTAGTAGTTGTAGTACTAGTAGTTGTAGTAGTAAGTAGTAGTAGCAGTAGTAATAGTAGTAATAGTAGTCATTGTTCTAGTAGTAGTTGTAGTACTAGTAATTGTAGTAGCAGCAGCAGTAGTAGAAGTAGTAGTAGTAGTTGTAGTAGCAGTAGTAGTAGTAGTAGCAGTAGCACTAGTAGGAGTAGTAGTAGTAGTTGTAGTGTTTTTTTTACTTCAAACCAGAGAAACAAAATTCTCAAGAAATTAATTGACAGTACATTCATTCATTATTAAATGTAGTAGTAGTAGTAATAGTTGTACTTGTAGTAGTAGTAGTAGTAGTTGTAGTAGTAGTCATTAACAGTACATTAATTATTAAATTATTAAAACAAAACTAAATACATATGCTGAAGTGCTCTCCTAGTGCAGTGTTATGCTCTACAGGTGGTTTAGTTTGGTCAGCATAATTATTATGGCGCGTGTGTGTGTGTGTGTGTGTGTGAATGACTCAAAACTACACCACCTTAAACAAACACTCCACAGAGGTCTAGGTAAGGACGGGTGATAACAGACAGGGTGTCTGTTTCACGCCATGCGTTTCCATGTGTAGAAAGATGTGGATGCCAAAACAGATCTGGGATCAGCAGGACACTCAATGACTGAGAGAGAGCCTCGCAACTGTGACTACGTACACATTTGTCAGATTTACCAGGAAATGTATACATTTACCGTTTTCACACATTTACCGTAACATCTATATTTAAAGTGCTGTTACGTGGGGACACACCAAAACCAGTTCAGAGACCCTTCTGCAGTCAAAGGGTTTCTGTGTGAAAATGTGTGTGTGTGTGTGTGTGTGTGTGTGCGATTCCATTGCAGAGGGGTAAAGGTTCACCTCCCTCTCATATCTTATCCAGCGTGGTATTTCCCTCCTCTCCTCTTTCCCTGTACCCTCCCGCTGGAATCTCCTATCTCCCCCTCCCCCTCTCTCTTTTTAATTTCAATTAAACCCACCTCAATTCACTGGGCTTATCAGTGTGTGTGTGTGTGTGTGTGTGTCAGTGCCTGGACAGTGGAGGATCTGGGTTGCTGTGTATTCAGTTGCTCCACCACACACTGAGTATCAGTAGTTGATACGGAAGCTGTGTGTATGTATGTAGTAACACAGATATTCAATGCAGACAAATGAATCCACTGAACAAACAAATCATGTGCATCAGTTAACTGTGTTTCTCTTTCTCTCTCTCTCTCTCTCTCTCTCTCTCTCTCTCACCCCCAGTCTCTATAATGGAAGTGGAGTGTGTTCGGGAGGGCTGCCAGTCAGAGACGCTGCGCCGGGCGGCCGGCTCGGTGCCCGAGGGCCGCTGTTTGACAGGTGGTCTTCAAGGGGCCCCGCAAGAGCCTGGACCTCCTCTGCCACAGCCAGGAGGAGGCGCAGCGCTGGGCCCGTGGCATACGAACCCTGCAGGAGAGGGTGGAGAACATGACCCAGAAGGAGAAACTCAACCAATATCCTCAGAGGCGTCCTGCGGTGGGTGGTAATGCACCACTCAGTAGCATTTAACAGTAATATTAGCACTTTTAGCACCTGGTAACAAGTAGCGCTGTTTGGTTTTCCTGATCAGTCACACAGGGACAAATGGAATTTTGTCCTACCGTCAATTTCCAGACTTTATGTTGAATAGCAATGTTGTTATGTAAGTTACCCTTTGATGAAAAATATGATCTTGTATTTTATCCATTGGCAATGTTTAATGAAGTACACATTTTGTTGCATGTTAAGGCGTCATCGCATAGCGCGCTTCTATCTCTAGCTAGGCTCAGGCTAGCTAAACTTAGCTAAATTTGACTTGACCTGCCTCACCATGCCTTGAGGAGCTGCTAACCCACCTTGAACTATTTCATTAGTATGGCTTTCAATGGAGACTTTTAGGGTGCGTTCATACCAAGTATGTTTGGAGCGGTTTAACCGAACTCTGGAGCGTTTACTCCTTTGGTTTGATGAGAACAAAGGTGTTACTTCAAATTCGAGCACCAAATAACGGCATCGAGATGCCTGAAAATGCAGGTGTCTGTGCTCTTCCAAGCCAAATGCAGTGCGGCCCATTAGGAGTGAGAACGTGATCCAAACCAACTACAGGAAACGACCCCAAAACACACGGCGTGTTGTCCGTTGTTCAACCTGTCGACAGATGTTGACGTCTGTTAGCCAGCAGCTCCTCATGCTTGGAAAGCCTAGCATAACAAAATGAACCGAGGGCAAACCGCAGTCTGGAATGACGCTCATATTCAGATGTTTCTTCATGTGTTCTTAACTGGTATGAACACCAGAGAAGGGAAATTACAGCAAAGAGCAGACAAGGTCCATGTTTAGCTAAAGTTATCTGGACTGGAACTGGATCCTGCCAATCCTCCACTGCCAAAATGTCCAATCTTACGGGACTCCAATAAACAAGCTACTTGTGAGTTCATGTGACTTTTGTCTACAAGCCCTTGTAATTAGGCTGCGTGATCCTAAATACAAAAATGCAACAATGTAAACTTTTCAACTATGGTTTGTACCAAAGACAACAAACAAGGAGTGATCGCACCCTTAGTGTCCCATGATGGTCCGAAAGCTGTTTCAGAGGAGAAACCTCCATTCCCCAGTGTGAGAGTAAGGTTACCGTGCATTTCGTGCTGTTGCTTCTTCCTTGACCCTGACTCCTGTCACCTGGATTCATGCCTACCTGAGACGTGCCGACCAGAACCACGACGGCAAGATGAGCTACGAGGAGGTGCAGACGCTGCTGCAGATGATTAATATCGACCTGAGTGAACAGTACGCTCGCAGTCTCTTCCAGGTGACCACACACACACATACAGTCACGACTCTCAACTTACATTTTTTCAACATGGGTATAGACCATGTGTTCAATGTCAAAATGTTTGCTGGGTATGAATTTTCTGAGCTCGGTCTCTCTGTTCATCTCCCTCTCCGCTGGTAGAAATGTGACCGGTCGGCCGACGGCCGTCTAGACCACGGGGAGATCGAGGTCTTCTGCAGGGAATTGCTGCGGCGGCCGGAGCTGGACGCGGTGTTCATCCGCTACTCCGCCAACAGCTGCGTCCTTTCCACCGTGGACCTGAGGGACTTCCTGAAGGACCAGGGAGAGGACGCCTCGCTGGTCCACGCCCAGAGCCTCATTCTCACCTACGAACTCAACGAGTGGGGTACGGTGCCAAGTACACAGCGGCATCGTCGCTGATAGTTCCCCAGAGCCACATAGCTTTAAAACAGCGCTTATTAACGTAGTCTGCAGATCCTTTTTTGAATTGAATTATCCAAATTCAAGGCCTTAAAGAGGCTTAGCTATGGTTAACTTTTGCCTTTGCTTTGTTTTAAAAATGTTGCTTTTTCTCGGTACACAACCGTTGGTTTTAAATCTGGTTCAAACTGGCATTAATTCATCTTAAAGTGTTACATTTAACTTGGCCTATACTATACTATACTATACTGTACTGTACTATACTGTACTATACTGTACTGTACTATACTATACTATACTATACTTTTCTGTACTGTACTGTACTATACTTTACTATACTTACTATACTGTAAAAACAATTTGCAGATGTTTAGGACTTATTTTATAATCTTATCATATACCCACAAAACCAACAGTGTACATAGTAATAATAATAATAACTTTAATTTAAGAGCGCCTTTCAAAGTACCCAAGGCACTTAACAACAAGGAGAAAGAAAAAGGGGAACTAGGCTAAACAGTAATAATAAGAAGAAGACGCTTTGTTGTATTGTACATAAGGAGGTAGAGAAGTAACAGTTACTATAGTCTCATTAGTATTTCAGACTTCCAGTTTTCCTCTTAAAAACTTCATTTTACAGCTATACTATAAACTATAAACACTTCAGTGGTTCAGTGCTTCCTAAAAGTACATAGAGCAGCTTTAACAAACGACTTTGCTGCTTGTTTGCATTTGAAGGCTTTTGTCATCAACAAACCTCAGCCATATTTGCTGATTTTCTGTCTGTCTTTTGCCCAGTACAGCCCAGAAGAACCAGTTCATGACGCCCAATGGTTTCACCATGTACATGCTGTCGAAGGAGAACTGCGTGTTCGACCCGGAGCATGGCAGGATTTCCCAGGACATGAATCGACCGCTGGCCCACTACTTCATCTCCTCCTCCCACAACACCTACCTCACCAAGGACCAACTAACTGGGGAAAGCAGCACCGAGCCATACATAAGGTAGGAATGGACAGTACACACATTTATGTTTTACACATTTTGCACAACTATAATGGAGTTTTGAAAGCAGAACATTTCTTTGCATCTACTGGTGTACGGTACGGTATTTTTCATTTAGAAGGCGTCGCTCCACCGCCTTTGTGCCAACGCTGTGTCTTTACCGTAATTACACAAGTAGACGCGCAACAAAGGTTAAAATGGCTTTACCACAGTACATGATTTAACTTGATTGAATGATACACATGAAGTATGTGAAAGAAACGCGAAAAAAGCTTTATTGTTTAGTAGCTCTGTTAGTAGTCAATGTTTGGATAAAACATTTTTTTAGGGCACCCTCCGGTAATAAATAAATCCGGTGCCTATGATGCAGCCAAACGACAGGTTGGGTTTTGAGTAAGGGGCTTGGGTCATTCTGGGAAACGTAGGGAATCACTAACTGAAGTAGAAGTAGACGAGGCAGGCTGAGGGAAAGTGAACACACCAAAAACGTAAATTACAACACTTCACAAAATAACTCCTGTAATGCATTAAACATCACACATTGATGATATATGACCGTGTAAGTATCTGAGGGTGGATTTTACCCAATATATACACCTATTGTATTTTACTTTTCTGACCGGATCCTCTGTAATGTAGATATATTGAATGGTGAACTTTCTCTTAAGAGCTCTGAATCATGGCTGTTGCTGTGTGGAGCTGGACTGCTGGGACGGAGACAGAGGGGAGCCGGTCATCTACCATGGACACACACTCACCTCCAAAGTGCCCTTTGTCGAAGTCATTGAGACTATCAACGAGTATGCGTTCAAGGTGAGTCCAGACGGTTTGAAAGGGACCCTATCCTTTCACATTATCAACCTGTTCAAATATCATTACATTACATTACAGTCCTACAGTCGTAGTAGTAGTAGTAGTAGTAGTAGTAGTAGTAGTGTCACATGGTGGTCTAAATGCTGTTTTAGAGGCTTTTCAATCCTGCCAAGAATACAATTTGGAGGGAAATATGAATCTACTATATGAAATTGTTTGGCTTGAAAATGGTCGAATTTACAGATATTGAATATCAGCAGAAATCATCCACAGTTTCAATCCAAAAATATCGGAATCAGCCTTCAAAACCCCCCCATCTGCCACTGTAGCTGACAGCCAAAAAAGTTTCCTGTTCTGTGAAAACAACCCATTTCTACCCTGATCTTCCGTCGGCGTTCCCCTTTTTGTCCCAGGTGTCTCCCTACCCGCTGATCCTGTCCCTGGAGAACCACTGCTCCGTGGAGCAGCAGGCAGTCATGGCCCGACATCTGCGCTCCATCCTGGGGGACAAGCTGGTCACCAAGCCCCTCAATGGCCTGGAGCCCCACTGCCTGCCCTCTCCAGAGGTAGGGACTGGAATGGTGTGCTAGTGGTTGAAGAGACCGTCCTGGAACCAGAAAATAAATAAAATGAATTCAAAAGTATCTTAACTGGGTTTTTCATATTCAGCTAACGTTACATAGCTGGTAGTGCTTGGATTAGTGAGGTAATTTCTTTCTTTTCCCTCACATCTCACTCCTCTTCTTGTTCACAACCACAGGACAAAACACACACATTACCTCCCAGCCTACTGCACTGCAAAAAAAAAAAAAAAAAATCAACATAATTTACTCGGTCTTAAAATGCCTCCTCTCAAAACGAGCGTAAAATCTGACATTGGGGTGAGAAAATTTGACTTATTTCATTCTTGAATCAAATGACATTGTTCTCCACAAGGGGGATCGCTCCAGTTGTTTGAAGACTATGTCACTTGATTGACGTTGGCCTGCACTCGAAGTGGAATTTTAGCACGCAGTGGCTGATTTTCACACTTGCCTCAAACAAATAAGATTAAAAATACTTGATACATGATTGTGTGGCATGTTACAGTAGATATTTTTTTGCAGTGCGGCCACTAGTTTTCAGTGGATTTTGGACGTGGTTAAAAATAGCCGATGACTCAGAGGCTCCCAGAGGCCTCCGTGGAGGATTTCAGTCTGACGTGCGTTTGAGCGCCCCAAGTCGTCACTGCTTTCCCAATGGAAGCCTGTTTTTTTTTCTCCGTCATTTGTATGAGGCATTTGTAAACAGTGTCTTTGTGTCTTAATGGCAAACACTACTTAGTAAGGATTATGTGTAAAGGAGACACTGGTCTGTTTGTGTTGGAGAGGAAATCTGGGGCCATCTGCTGTTCTGTGTCCCACTTATTTGACATGCCTCATAAGCATGTGCGCGTGTCAGTGTGTGAGTGTGTGTGTGTGTGTGTGTGTGTGTGTGTGTGCGTGTGTGGACATGCACTCATGATCTGTGCCCCAGTAATCAAACTCCCTTGAGGCAATTCACAGTATGCAATGGTGAATTCTGCCTACTGTTATGTGTGTGTGCCTGTAATTACACATTCTTCGTAGTGGTAGTGATGTTAGTATTATTATTATCAACATTAAAGTGTCAACCGAGTGGCATATGTACTTTGTACCAATGTGTTGGTTGGTCCCCTTCAGGCTCTGAAGGGGAAGATCCTGGTGAAAGGGAAGAAGGAGCACGTGGTGGAGGAGAGCTCGTCCGGCTCCTCCGAGCTCAGCTCCTCAGAGGACGAGGCCAGCCGGGCCGACGGCAAACCCAGGACAAAGAAAGATGACAAGAAGGTGAGTAGAGCACCATCAGCTTACCATTTCCCTAGCCATTTTATTCCCAGCGGTGGCACTCAGTTTCGGTGTGTAGTGGTTCAGACCCCTGCCTCTGGAACCACTGGATTATGACTCTTTTTCCTGCCTAACAATTAGAGATACATTTTTCTACACCTGGACCACCTTTGTTTCTCCCCAGCACTACAGTTTAAGGGATTACACCGGTGTATAGTATGTAAAAGTCCTCAAACTTCCATTCATTCATTTGTTGTATGTTGAAGGGTATAGCACAGAGCTTCTGCAGATCTACATTGTTGTTGCTTAAGAAACTCCTTAAGCATTATTTTTACATTTGAAAAGACATGTACATTGTTTATTGTACCTGGTCTTAACTTGAACTCAACTGGACCTGGTCTTGCAATTGACTTGGACTACTCAACTAAGGTGGCCCTGACTGCAGCCCTGCCATAGACCGTAGAGGTAACGGGCAAAGTGACTGCAACGTCGTCCGTTGACTTTCTACTGGCCTGTTTGAAGCACGGGAAGTGGGCATTGTATTTCCGGAGCCAGAAGGTGGATATCAAGAATTCCACATCAATCCTTGTGTCCTTACCGAGAATGTTCTTCCTAAGTTTTCTTTGAGAGAATTAAATTCTCAAGAACACAACGAGATGGGCTGCTCTTGAGTTTAGACACATGGATGTTCATTTCCCCAGCTCTTTTCTCTGCAGACGATACCTTGATTTACGTGGCCGCTCCACATGCATTCGGCAGGGTGCACATGTGTCTTCTGGAGCCATGTGTGTTGAGTGACAGGGTCCTAAAGCAACAAGTGATCAACGCCTCAGTTCTTGGCATCAAACTTCAGCTTGAGGATGAAGACAAAGAACCGAAACAGATGGGGAATGGGGTCAGGTGTGGGGTCATCAGGTCTTGGGTCTTGCAAGGGAATGCCTTTTTAAAAATGTTATCAAGTCTTGACAATGTAGCAAGCTTCTAGAAAGAAGGGTTAGTGGCAGTCAGTAGCTGGACACGACATTTGGGAAGCACTCAATCCGGTCTCATGCAGTGATAAATAATAATTTAAGTAAATGTCTCGGAGCCTAGCACATCAAAATATCACAAAATCTACACATATAAACCATCCATCTGCAACAAGTCCTGAGCTGTTTTGTACAATAAATGACTTGTGCATCCCACCCGACCATTTAGCAACGACATTCAGCGAAGCCAAATGAGCGCCACATATGACGTGTTTGCAGAATGGAAACCTTTTCTATTGACAAAGTTGAATTCATGAATTATTCATTCATTATTTTGTTTATGTGTGTGTGTACCTCCTCAGCCGGGTGTATCTAAGCTGAGTCCAGAGCTGTCAGAGCTGGTGGTGTATACCCGCAGTGTTCCCTTTAAAGGCTTTGAACAATCCGCCAAGAAACCAGCCACCGACATGTCCTCCTTCTCAGAGAGCGAGGCCCTCAGACACATCAAAGAGTCAGGTATCATGTGTGTTCGTGTTTCTGAGAGTTTTAGACCTTTGTGTGTGATGGTATTTTTGTGAAGAGAGGTGAATCTGGACGATCCTTACTTCAGGTAGTTGGTTTAAGATCAGGATGTGGGTTTAGGGTTAAGGTTAGAGGAAGGGTTAAGGTTAGGGTTGGGGTTTATAAAATGATGTATTCAATGGAAGGTTCTCACAAGTATAGTAATACAATTGTGTGTGTGTGTGTGTTTGTGTTTTTGCGTGCACATGTGTATGTGAAACCCAATAGGCATTAGTCTGTATGGTAGCTATGCTTGTAAAGAAATTCACTGATGAAAGCCTCATAGTAAGGGGCAATGACTGCACTGCACTTTATACCTCTTTGCACAATAGACTTCTATAATGATTATGATCTTGCAAAGGCTTTAGTTAGTTAGTTAGTTAGTTAGTTATTTGGAGTGTGGGCATCATGTTGACTATTACCTATTGGATCTACCTTGTCTAGGCACCCACCTCAAGGACAAACACAAAAAGAGCAATGTGAGTCACTGTTCAATTTACTCTTTGACTAAATTTGTGAACCCCTCGCTCCTTGTCTTGCTCCGTCCAGGGAAGTATTTTGTACGTCACAACAGCCACCAGCTGAGCAGGATCTACCCCTCAGGCCAGCGCCTCCAGTCCTCCAACTACAACCCGCAGGAGATGTGGAACGGAGGTTGCCAGATTGGTGAGAGCTTCTTGACTTCTGAAGCGGGCACAAGACCTGATGATCTATAGGAAATCCTTCCTTGATCTCACCTTCCATTATGCAATCTAATCGTCTTTTTTTAATTGAATATAATTTTAAACTTAAGTTATACATTATTCTTCATCCAGGCTCCACAAATGGATGACAGCACACACACTTTTGCGATGTAAAAGGCCCGTCCAATTATTTAGTTCATGTCAGCTTTGATTTTATCCCTTCATGTGTTTTCACAATGTTAGAAATCGCTGGAGGAATTGTAGGCTGTTTACTCAAGTCTCTTGATTTAAAAAAAAATGTATGAGCCAATCACCACCCACTGGATCTTGGTTTAAATGCTGTTTGTGTTCACACAACACTAAAAAAAACTGATCTGTGTCACGTGTAGGGCAAAAAAAGAAATCAGATTTGGACCACTTTAAATGTGTAGTGTGAATGTAGCTTTAGATTGCATTGGGCGGCAATATCTTTATGTAGTCTGTCCCACCCTACCACTTCAGATCAGCCTTCCACAAGGGACTCCCTATTTTATTGCGTTACATTAAAGAAGATGTGTGCTTCAGCCATCTTGATGCCTGATGCACGTGCCAAATGTTACCAAACACTATGGATGGCTGCATACGGTTCAAGATTCAAGAACTTTATTTGTCACATACACACACAGGGTGTGCAGTGAAATGAAAAAGTGTCAATGCTCAGCAGGAATGTGCAAAGGGCAACAGTACACAGTATTTACAATAAAAAAACCAACACAGTATTTACAGTATTACAGTAAGTGCTCTATAAGAAACCAACACAATATTTTCAGTAAGAGCACTATAAAAATATAGTAAAATATGAGAAATTGTATGTATGTAATATAATATGAATTATGTGTAGTCGCTACCTAAGTGTGTGTGTGCATAAGAGGGGCAGTTGTGTGGGTCTTGGTGGGGGCCCTGGTGAGGTCGGAGTTCACAGTCCTGATGGCCTGAGGAAAGAAACTCCGTCTCAGTCTCTCTGTTTTGGCAGCGTGACTACGGAGGCGCTTGCCTGACCGCAGCAGCTGAAACAGTCCGTTGTTGGGGTGGTGAGGATCCTTCATGATCCTGCAGGCTCTGGTTCTGCACCTCCTGGTGTATAAGTCCTGCAGGGTGGGGAGTGTAGTTCCAGCCGAGTAGTGCGTTCAGCCGAACGCACTACTCTGCAGAGCCTTCCTGTCCGAGCGGAGCTGTTGCCAAACCAGGCAGTGATGCTTCCTGTCAGGATGCTCTCTACAGCTCCAGAAGGATCCTCCGAGAGACTCGGAGGATCCTTCAGTCCTTCAGTCCTTCCTTTATCACCTCAGCTGCCTGAGGTGATAAAGGTGCTGCCTTGCCTTTCTCACCAGAGTGTCTGTGTGTGTTGTCCATGTCAGATCTTCGGTGATGTGGACTCCCAGGTATTTATCCCTCTCCACAGTAGTCCCATTAATCCCCAATGGTGAGTATGTCCTCTGTTGTTGTGTCCTCCTAAAGTCCACAATCAGCTCCTTAGTTTTGGTGACATTCAAGAGGAGGCTGTTGTCCTGGCACCAGAGTGACAGGTCAGCGACTTCCTCCAGGTAGGCCTTCTTGTCGTTGTCGGAGATCAGGCCCACCACCACTGTGTCATCTGCAAACTTAATGATGGTGTTGGAGCTGAACCTGGCCACATAGTCATGTGTGTACAGGGAGTACAGTAGGGGGCTGAGGACGACGCAACCCTGGGGGGATCCTGTGTTCAGGGTGAGGGGGTTGGAGGTGTGTCTGCCCACCCTGACCACCTGGGGCCTTGCGGTCAGGAAGTCCAGGATCCAGGCACACAGGGGGGTGTTCAGTCCCAGCTCAATCAACTTGCCAGCCAGTCTGGTGGGGACTATGGTATTGAAAGCTGAACTATAATCAATGAACAGCAGTCTCACATAGCCCCCCATCTGGCTTTCAAGATGAGAGAGTGGTGTGCAGTACCTGGGAGACAGCATCATCTGTGGATCTGTTTGGACGATAAGCAAACTGCAGCGGGTCCATGGAGGAAGGGAGGAAGGCACAGATGTAGTCCTTTATCAGCTTCTCGAAGCATTTCATGACCACCGAGGTGAGGGCCACCGGTCGGTAGTCATTCAAGCAAGTGTAATATGGATTTCTTCCACGATATGAAGCTTTACCCAGCTGGAAGTATTCCAGCCAAGCAAAGGGCAATTTGTGAAACACCTTTCAACCCTATGGATAAAAGTGTCCACTACATTTTTTTGTGTTTATATGTTATCTCCAGTGGCACTGAACTTCCAGACACCTGGTGAGCAGATGGACCTGAACCAAGGGAGGTTCCTGTCCAATGGCCTGTGTGGTTACAGCCTCAAGCCTCCCTTCATGTGCCAACCTGACACCACCTTCAACCCTGAGAACGTTGGTGGAGGCCCAGGCCACAGGCCCGTCCTGCTCACTGTTCGGGTAAGATGGTGCACCCAGAAAAAAAGGGCTGCCTCTAAACCTGCCTCAAATGTCGATGTCGCGCATTGGCATTCACTGCCATCTTTAATCCGAGCACAACCTATGCAAAACCTTGGATGAAATCTTGACCACAAACTGTGCGACAAGAGACAGCTGGCGAGAAATCGATTCTGATGCAATGGAAAACATAGAAAACAGGTGAAAAATAGACACTCAAAAGTCTAATTTCCTTATCAAAATCCCATTCCCTGACCAAATCCACCATTTGCTCTACTGCACAAGCGCCGTTCTCCGTGACCCTCTAGTCTAGTACACGCGCATGCGCACATGTTTTGTATATACTCAAGATGGAAGTCACAATCACATCAGAACCAGTCTTCGATCAGCCACTTTTTGCTGCACGGTGTGTGATCAAGATTCCCTCTAAGGTTGTACACTGGTCGCATTCAGAAGAAAATGGACTGCAGTGAAATGTTGAGGCCAGGATACATGAATGACACAGCAAAATACTCAGCAAGCCTCAGTAGATGCCTCAAATGCTGTGATTTTTTTCTATTTATTTTATGTATTTGCCATTGACGCTTTATAATTATTATTTTAACAGGTGATTTCGGCTCAGCAGCTGCCTAAACCAGAATGGGACAAGCCCAGCTCCATTGTGGACCCTCATGTATGGGTGGAGACCCACGGTGTTCCCATAGACAACAACAAGAAGAAGACCCATCGTGTTGACAACAATGGTAAACATCCACTCTCACCTGACAGTAGCAGCATATAGCATATTTCCTGCACAGGTTTGGAAAGTCTTGAAAAATAAGATTAATTAAAATTAAATTAAAATTAATTTGATAATTTCCAGCACTTGCATTGCACTAAATGTCTGTTGAAGATTTCTGTCCCAGAGCACAAAATGATCATAATATATGTTATTGGAGATTCAATATTGAAGTCTGTGGGGGGTTGATAGGGTTGTTGATCAATACCAATGACTCAATAATTACTTTGCTGAGATGTCTGGCTTTCAAACCTCTGTTGAAAGAAAAACTTCCCACCAGAAAACTGTAGATGTTGTTGCAATTCCCACTAGTGGCCAGTAGAGGTCGGTAGAAGTCATTAATTAAAAAAATGAATGCCCCCTTAAGTATTGGGGTGTTCATTTTTACATCAGAATTCATCAGAAAAGCAGCTTGGATTGCTTATTCAATGCTCTGTGCTATGTTTAAAAAAAGAATTCTCAGATTTCCCACATTTTATGCTGCGTTCAAAAGAACACCCTGGGGATTGTAAACAGCAAATAAATGAGAGTGTGTAAAAGAGTGTGTAACAAAGGCAATGGTAACATGCAACCCCAACACCGCAATGTAAGTCTGTACGATGATGGAAGAATACTTTTTATTTTTTTAATTGAAGTGCACAGATTATATATATATACAATACGGTCATTAACTGTAGGATTGCCCCATAAACTATTCAACCCCCTAACTTTCTTGCACATTGTGTTTATTATATCCTGCTCTGATAATAATAATTATCATGCACTAACAATGTTCTGATAATACATGTATAATGCCTAAGGAGCATCTCTACAGTGTTACAGAGCAACAACATGCACGTTGGACTGAATCACCCTGACATGAATCCCTCTTGCTTTGTTTCAGGGTTTAACCCGCGGTGGGACTGCACCTTTAACTTTACCCTGCATGTCCCTGACCTGGCTCTGGTTCGCTTCTTGGTGGAGGACCACGACTACACCTCCAGCAATGACTTCCTGGGACAATTCACCCTACCTTTCACTAGCCTACGCACAGGTGTGTGTGTGTGTGTGTGTGAGAGAGAGAGAGAGAGAGAGAGAGAGAGAGAGAGAGAGGCAGACATCTATCATCTATCTATCTATCTATCTATCTATCTATCTATCTATCCATCTATCCATCTATCTATCTATCTCTTGACCATCGCCCTCTTGTTTCTCCAGGTTATCGCCATGTCCGTCTGTGTAAGCTCGACGGATCCAGCCTTTCGCCCTCCTCGCTCTTCATCCACGTCAAGGTCACGCCCTGTCACAGCAGTCCCTCCAAGGCCCTGGCCAAATCGCCCTCCAAGTCCGTAGCTAAGAAGCCCTAGCACCGTCTCTACCATCTACTCGGGAGCAACCCACGGAGCCATACCTGTCTGGATTCACTCAGGCACAAAAGATCTGGACCCTTAATCCTAAAACTCAATGGCAACGGCATTGTGTCACGTAGAAATCTGTCATGCGCTGTCATTCGAACTTATTGATACATTTACCGGCGCCCTGATTACCTCACCACCGCGCTCTAATTCTGAGACAGCAAACAGGAAAAATCCTGAAATCCTGAGAATGACAAATGTTCAGCGCTCGAAATCACCTCTACTTTCTTTTACATTCAAGATTCCTAACTTCCTAACCTCTCAAACACCGACCTAACCCTCTAGCCTTAGATACCTCCCAGTGTAGCAAGAGGAAAGTTGTCACTCTATTTTTAACCACAAGGGCTCTATTTTCGTGAGTCGGTGGCACACGGCGCGAGTGCACATGCAGTGGCGACTGATGTTTGGTAATTTCGTGGCCAGAGGTGCTCGGTCCTGCAGCGAACTTGGAAACAGGATTGGACTGGGAGGCTTCAATCACGACCAATCAAATCACCTCTTTTCCTTCCCTTTAAAAGTAGTGCGTTCTGCGCCACTGCGCTCTGACAATTTGGTCATGGAAGAAAACTGAGCGGTTCCACCACAAAGGCTTTTCCCAAGAGGAAACCGAGGCCCTTGTGGAGGTGCGGCATTGCCACGATTGAATACACAGTCTAGTTAACCAGTAATACTTTTATGAAGAAGGAACTGGAGATATTAAAATTCTCTCCAATGTTCTCGCGTCATACTGACAGTTCTATGTTGGATGACAATCATTCACACCACAGCTGTGTATATAGTATCTTATTTTTCCTGCCTGAGGGATTTTATATCAAAGTAGTCAAATTGGCCAACATATCATCCACAAAACAGGTTGCTGCTTCAGCAGCAGCACAAAACCCCTGCCACCTCTGCCCCGCGCCATCGCGAAAAAAGAGCCCAAACTGTTACCTTATCTTATTGTTTTCCTATATCTGAAGTCTGGAAATGCCTGCTGTTACATGAATCATCCATGACTTTAGAGTGAAGAGCCTGTATCCCAAATTGAGACTTTTTACTGTTAGAAATTGACAACAACCAGGAAGGTATTATAATGCTATTGTGTAAACTGTATCTACCATGTAGCAGACATCCGCATTGAAGTGTTATCACTGTATGAAGGATGCATTGACACTGATACTGGTATCAGATCTCCCTAATGAAGAAAAGTGGGCACCAACGGCAAACTAATGGTCTACATCTTTAGATCAATACAATTAATGGATCCGATTGGAACTCCTTTTGTGTCTTTGAGCCTGTTTGGGCTGAGCTCCATATAGGGGACCATTGGTTGTGCAGGTAAAACCGTCCAGTGCAGACGCGACTGAATTCTTTTATAATGTAGCATGGTATATTATGTCTGATGGGAAAGGATTTTGAAGAAATCATTTATTTAATATTTGCTCCACAGCGAGCATATTTTAGATAATTTGATTATATTATATATATCATATTTATACTTTATATTATTTGTTAATGAATTGAGTCCAAACATCATATATCATATGTAGTTTTCTATCCATATATATTACATATATTTTAAAGATACTTTACGTAGTTGTTTGTGTAATAGCAATATACTGATATGCACTACAGTTAGATCTGCTGCCTTAGTAGCATGTCATACAATATATTAAGTATATTTGTGAGTTAAACGCACTAGTGGTAATGGTTTTATTTGTTTTATCGTACTCTGACATTCTGTGTTTTGTGTTCAAAATGTACTGTGCAAAGGAAAGTCAACTTGAATGACAATGCTGGAGATTTTTAGATGAAAGCTTTTTTTTTTTATGGTCACGTGTTTGAACAGATTAGACCGCAAAAGCTCTGGCTTACTTTTATTGTGAAGGTGTACTACTCTTATTAGGTCACGTACTGTAGGTTTTCATGTTAGAGAGTAGGTTTTATACATAGTTGTTTTTATGCAGCAGACACATTTTCTTATATAATTGTTTTGTTGATTTTAGAGTTTTAGTATTATTTTGCCAATTTAAACGGTACAAAAAAAAATTTCAATGAATATTTAATGCAATGTTTAGCTTTTTGTGACTTAGAAGATTTCCAACCAGGGCTGGGTAACAGAAAACGTCTGTACTGATTCTCGGTGATTCTTCTATTTTAGGGATTTTTTTTCCGTTGAGGAAATCGACATGAGCATGATCTGATTCTACTGAGGAAATACATCGTTGAGCAGAAAATGATTTACTCCTTCGCACTATAACGTGCTATCATTTTCCAAAGAAATGCATCAAAAAAAGCCCTTTCCTTTGCAATTAGTGTCGAATTTGAAGTGTTTAAAACGACACCGAACAACATAAAACCATACCCAGCCCTGTTGCCAACAATTTCACACTTATAAAAGTGAAAAAACAATTTGTGTGGAAAGAGACCAAAGTGAAAAGTCATTCAGGCTGTATACAAATCAAACTTTTATGTGTTTCTTGTTTATTTATTGCACCGGAAGTATTACGCTGTATGGTGTTGTGTGGGCGTATCGCACCAGCTGTATAGATATCAACCTGATGTTATTTATTTGAAGAGGTACTAATATACAATGCTAGAAACACGATGAGGAACACGGACCAGATACAGTTGAATAAACAAGAGTGCCTCAGTCTTCTCCTATTGTCTATTATCCTCACCTCTCTTTATAGATCAACCCAATTTTTATTTTGCATTAACAGTGTTGCAGAGCCCTGCTAGCGTTAACATGATGTCACTTTATTCAAGCAAATTCTTGAAGCACGTTGTATCAGAAACAAGTGTAATGATCTCGCCCCTTTGGCTGATTTTCTTTTCATTGGCTGTAAGAAAAATGAGATTTTAAGACTCTAAATAGTGGATTAAATGACTTGTTGATATTTGTGTTTTTTACGGTATAGTTTAAAAAACATTCAAGATTAAATTCAAGATTACATATCTTGTTTATGATCATTAACCCTAATATTGCACAGGCCACATTCCCCGTGTGGTTCTATGCAATACATAAAGATGTCACTTAGAAAACCACGTTAATGAACACCGTTTACAGTATTTCCTTCACAACTTCAATGGCCGAAATGACAAAAATAACAAAATAAAAAGTGAAACGAAGCACTTTTTTGTTGTTATGGTTAATTTACTGCAGTGTGCATAGTGATTTTGTTTGCAAAAATCCATTTAGCATTATAACAGTGACAGGATTGGCACTAGAGAGAATGCACTTTCAATTGTTTTGTCTACACAGGAAGTGAGGCCGGCATTTTCCATCTAACCATGCAGCCTTGGAGTGGCAGCAAGACTCTAGCAATATGATGAGATCATCAGTAGGCTAATAACTAATTCTAAAGAAAAGTGTTCCTGTCAAATCAAAGATGTTCTCTAGTGGGGACGTTTTGGAAGCCAGTAAAAACTACTAACGTGTACCATATGATGAGACAGGGACAGGGTGCTCTCTGACCCTTTGTTTCATTTCACCAGTAATGATTGATTCTAAATCATTCAGAATAGTTTCTCCCAGAGAGACATAACATGACCTGTGTTTTCATTACAACACGCAACCCAGGGAAAAGTGAGTGTGAGAGCTACTAACTTAGCTTGCGCCGTAGCTGTAGTTAAATTGCATCACACATTTTATAGAAACACAGTCACTGACAAAGTAAATATAAAGCGTTGCCACCCAAGTGGTGCATCCGGATTGAAGGCCCACGTCAGGGGGCCCTCAAAACATAGCTATGCCGAGGGCCTCCAAATAGTCAGCGACAGCCCTGCTGTTTGGTATCACATTGGTCAAAACTATTGGTGATGAAATTAGAGTATAAGCACACTGATGGAATATAAAAATAAGAACTAAACATGGTACAACAAATAAAATAAAAGCAATAAACTAGACTATGAACAATTATGAGTGTAGTAGAGAACTTGGAATCTTGAAGGATCCCTAGGTGCAGTTAAAATTGCAATCGCCCTAGATAGTCCGGTAAGAACTATACAGAGTTGATGTCCAGGAAGATTTATTTCTATCACACATCCAAGCCACTTAAAACTTCACAACTCTTTCTGACAACTTGTCAGTTGTGCGTAATCTCATGGACACACAGGAGCAGTTGGTCAGGAAAGGAGCACAAGTAAGAGTTCCAACTAACTCAGTAATTAATGTCCTTCCCGAACACTGTGTCTTTTTACAATCATATTGTAATTATTGTATACTTTATTGAGTGACAACTAAAAGTTAAATGAAGAGTCAAAATAGAACTTCACAACAATACTTTTTCAAAGAATGCCAAATAATAACGTACAAACCCACATCACTTTTACCATCAATTGTTGACACAGCGTCCATGCTTTCCATCTTCTAAACATCACAACTCGTCACTTCTGCCTGTTTTACTGCATTACTTGATATAAGCGACCTCATTGACTAAATACAACAATTAATAGACAATTAAATTGACAGTAATAGAAGGTTTCAACACCCTCACTCATCCTAAATGTTCTATTTACCAAAGGGAAGAACATTAATACTTTACCATACAAGTGGCCCATGTATTGTTGTACACAGTGTCACTGATCATAGTGATGTAGTGAATACTGCGTTCTGGTGGAGATCAGGAATAACTGAACACAGAACACGTGTTTTTATGTTCTCCCTCCACTGGGAGGTCAGAGGTCAGCTAAAGACCACCACCCCTGGAGCCAGTAGGTCTTGCTCAAGGTCACTTCAGATGCTTGCTGACACTGAGCTCATGAATATAAACCTGATAGTTGAGTGGTATATCACAAAGTAAAGTTTCATGTTTTGTTATGTTGGCAGTAGAATTACTGGCAATAGATACAGTCTTTATATATCAGTAGTGACAGGAGTGGTGGTTCAAAGACCAGAGAGGCTCACTGAGACCAAGCTGTAGTTGTTAGCGTCTGGTGAGCTGCAATAACAAACCAAAACTGACTAATGATACCAAAGCTACATCTACTGAACCAGAGCTCTCTGGCTGGGATTGGTGGATCTGTGGGGGGGAAATCTATCATGTTGGTGGAAATGCAATAGAAGAAAGAATGGCTGAATAAAGTAAAGTGTGTTGGTGTGCTGTCATTTACTTGTAGAGGAGCATTATTTTAGTGTCATCAGCTTGCAGCATTTACCAGACTGTAGTAGTGTTGATTGTTAGCTGGTACAATCCAGTTAATACACACTGTGGTGGGGAAACACCAGCCAGCCTAGACACACACACACACACACACACACACACACACGCACACACAGGCAGACTTTCCAGGTCGTTTTCTCTGAACAGGAAAAAAAAAGGCTTGTGACAAATCTCAAGTCAAGTCTCAAGTCTTTCAGGTATCTGAATGCCAGTAAATCAAGCTTTAATATTAATAACAGCCTATTATATTTGTTGTTTTCTCTCTGTATTTATTACAGGATGTGTTTCCTGTTGTGCTCTTTGACATTGTGCAGCTGCACCTCATTTAGGGAGCAGTCGGACCAGGAGGATGCAGTTAGGCCACTCTTGAGTACAGGCCTTAATAAGCTTTGGGTGCCAAGAATCTCGTCAGTCATCACATCAGAATAAAGGCAAGCACACATTGAAAACATTGATTTGGTTTTTAAAGTTGCAATTCAACTGTTGGAGAACACTGGATCCTTTCTGGATGACTCCAATATCCACAGTGTTCTGTCATATTTAATAGATGTTCAAAGGGGCTACAGCTGATCAACCAGTGGATCAATATCAGGACAAATGATCCCAGTAGAAATGAAATGATCTGCATGTGGACAGAGAAGGTTTCAGGGTCTCAGGGACAATGAAACCTAAAAATGTTTTTCTAAATCCATCAAAGGTTTTTTGGTGATGCAAGTTGTCCATTCAGCAGCATCATCCAGAAAAACCACACAGTGAAATAGACACATGTGTTGTAGGTGAGGTAGTGTGGAATGTAGAGGAGATGTTTGATTATTATTGATCATTTTATTTTCATTCTAGTCTCTTTAAGTAAAGAGGCAGGCGTTCAGTTCAAGGCAGGTCAGACTGAATGAATCAGACTCTGAATGAGAGTCACATCAGAATGGATGTGTGGTGAGTATTACAAGCAGAAACAAATATGGAGGGAAGGAGGCAAGGACCTTGGTTTAGAAACTAACCTCCATGATATTCACACTACATTTTATTCAAGGTTTCTACTCATGTACTGTTCTAGTAGTCAAGACTTTTTCCAGGCCTTAATTCCTGACTGGGTTTTGGTCAGTTCAAGGTGATTTATTCTGATAGTGGCTGGTCAGTGTGGCTGTCAACTACACCATATCATAGTTTATTCTTCATGACCACCAACATCACAGTATCTGAAATGACAGCGGGTCTACCACTACATACAATCTGACGTCATCTGTGGATCAGGACTGAGCAAAAGTTTTCATCCAAATCCCAAACTTGACCTGGGAATGATCAGTTGAATTCTTCCTACTTTTCCAGAGGCTGCAAGCTGATTCCTCCTTGACAAAGTTGTTTCAGTGAAGAGAATCAATACAGGAGAAATACTGTTTTCATTCTTGGAAAAACTTTATTGATTCTTGGAAACATTCAGTTTGTTGACACATCCAATCAATAAAACCTGGTAAAGGACTCTTGTTCAGTTTGTCCATCTAAATATTCACTTTCTCCACACAATCAATCATTGAAAGCAGCATGTCAACACTGTGGAGAACAAATTAATGCTCTCCCTAGGAACTAGAATGAGAAGAAGAAGAATTCCATTTGTAGTGACTTTTCTGACCAAAGTTCAAAACCAACATATGAACAACTATTCAGTTCTAGTAAAGGGAAGACTTCCAGTCCTGGAGCCATCAAGGCCTGTGCAGTGAAACAGAAATAGCACAAGACTATGGAATGACAATATTACAGCAACAATACAAATATGACCAGAAGATAACAACTATATATACCACACAACAGTTTAAGGAATAATAGAGATTGTAAATGTACATATCAGTAAATGTCCATCTTGCTGCTCTCCATCTCCAACTGATATAATACAATAGTGATTCAATCTATAGCCAGTTCATGAAAGCTTTTACATTTGGAAAAATCCTCTGGCAGACAGGAAGTGATGCGTTTGACGTTTCCAACAGCAACAACAGTAGTGTGTTTGTAATCCATAGAAGAAGAACTGGGTAGTTAGCATGAGCAGCGATAGCCACCGTGGCTGAACAGACAAAGAAAAGAGCGCCACCTACAGAAACTCAAACTCCATCAACAGAAAATCCAAGGAGAAAGACGTCACAGTACTGGACACACTGTTTGATTGACAGGTGATCTCTGGGAAGAGCAGTGAGAAACACCACAGCAACGAGGCTGAGAGACAAAGATGGACACTAAATAAAACAATATTAAAAAACAGAATCTCTCAGATTACTGCTTTAATAACCTCAATCTACTTGAGCTCACACAACTCAGCAGTAGATCCAACAGACCAAACCCAAATCCAGGATGGAGGGGCTGGGTGAAGGTGGTCTGGACTCTGTGGAGGAGAGTCATGGTTTCAGAGACGCTGTAGAAGGACAGAATACCTGCCCTGTGATCCAGGTACACTCCTACTCTGGAGGACAGAGGGCCTGGTGCTGGAGTTGAGATATTGTTGTGTTTGAATACATAACTGTTGTTGTTACAATATAATGACCAAGATTTGTCATTGAATCCAAATCCACATTCATTACCGGTCCCTGTTCTGATAATATTCTTATATGAGACTGCTATATTAACTACCCCTGTCCTCTCTACCTCCCAGTAACAACGTCCAGTCAGACCCTCTCTACTCAGGACCTGTGGCCTTTCAATAAATCTGTCTGGGTGTCTAGGATATAACTGGTCTGTTATCACATATGTTGCTTTTCTGTTTCCCTCAGATAATAACAGCTCTCTGTATGCTGTGTTTGGATCCAGTGTGATTTGACGTGAATATTGTAAGAACTCAGCTCTGGTCTTGGGCTCTGGATGTGGCAGTAAAACATCTTCAGTCACTGTCAATGAGATCTTTGGCCCTTCCTCATTCAGAATGCCCTCTACTTTATCTCTCACCTCTGACACAGCCACAGCCACATCCTCAAAGAACCGCAGAGGACGGACATTGGTGGGTAAGTCTGTAGATTCACTGAGACATGAGAGGGAGGGGTAATTCTGGAGGAAATGGACGCTATCCTCTGTGTGTGAGAGCTGCTCCAGTTCAGCATCTTTCCTCCTCAGTCCAACAATCTCCTGCTCCTTCTTCTTCTGAAGTTCTTCAGCCTGATGAACTTGAGCTTTCTGCTGGGATCTGATCTGCTGCTTCACTTCAGAGCTTCTTCTCTCAATGGAACGGACCAGCTCAGTGAAGATCTTCTCACTGTCCTCCACTGCTTTATCAGCAGAGCAATTGATAGCCTCCACCTGCTGTTGAAGCAGCTTCACGTCTTTCTCTCTGTCCTGAATTCTCTGCTGGATGTTCTGCTGACTCACCCCGAGCTCTTTCTGCCTCTCCTTCCTTTCTGCTGCAGCTGAGACTGTATCGTGGTCTTTATGTTCCTCCATGGAACACAGGTAGCAGATGCACTGCTGATCGCTACGGCAGAAAACCTTCATCACCTCGTTGTGTTGAGAGCAGATGTTCTCCTGAAGCGTCTTGCAGGGGTTGACCAGCTGGTGTTTCTTTAATGGAGCTGCATCATAGTGACCCTGTAGGTGGCGCTCACAGTAAGAGGCCAGACACACCAGACAGGACTTGAGGGCTTTCAGCTTTCTCCCAGTGCAGACGTCACAGGCCACATCTCCAGGTCCGGCATAGCAGTGATCAGGAGGAGCAGCTTGGAGTCCAGTCTTCTTCAGTTCTTCCACTAAAGCTGCTAACATGGTATTCTTCGCCAAAACAGGCCTTGGTGTGAAGGTCTGTCTGCACTGGGGACAGCTGTGGATATTCTTCTGATCCTCTTCATCCCAGCAGCCTTTAATACAGCTCATACAGTAGCTGTGCCCACAGGGAATAGCCACCGGATCCTTCAGTAGATCCAGACAGATCGAACAAGATATACTGTCCCGGTCCAGCTGAATTCCTTGCTGCGCCATTTCACTTCTCAATGACGGTGAATGTCAGATAGTTTCACTTTCCGTCAACAGATAAAAGTTGCAGTCCAATCCAAACCAAAACTCTCTTCCTTTTCTTCACCTTCATTTGCTGATCTACTGTGAATGGGCTTGTCAGCTCTTGCTACTTCACACTGTTGTTTCCACCCATCCTTCAACTGGCAGATCTGTGAAAGGGGCGGATGAGGAAATATGCTGACAGGATGGAACTGGCTTTGTCTGAGAGAGCAGGAAGAAGTGGGAGGGGTTATCAGGCTCTGCTTCATACCAGGAAGAGGAGCAGTTTTAAAGAGGCAGTGCATGTTTAGCCCTTGTTTACAATATGAAATGAAGACTAGATTAGGTATTATTATGTGCTTGCTGTCGACGCAACAGTCTCTGTGTGTGTGAACAAACTGACAGAAATATCAGGGATGCAAACACATCAGGGGTCAAAAAGGTCTCAAAAACCCAGAGACACATTATAGCCTAGAGGGTCCAGGGGTTTGCTGGAAAATGAGTTTAAAACTTTTTCCATGCCTGTGTTGGTTTGCACATGTAGTGGATGTGTCTGTTTTGATGAAATACACAAAGAGTGAGAGAGAACTTGTGTGTGGGACACTTCATGTTAACCTTATTGTTATTGTTAACCTTGTTGAAATAGGTGGGAGGGGGAGGCATGTTTGGAAAATATGACTTCATGATATCCAAGTTTGCATCGTTAGTTTGAAGTCAATTTCTATCACAAATAGTTTGAAATCATGGAAGCAGTTTGGATGGTGCAATGAAAGAGAGATAGATCAGTCATGTGTTTCTTCATTCTCTATAAAAACTTTACTAAATAGTGAAGAGAACCATCAGCCAATAGAATCAACTGGTCTGTATCCAAGAATAGAAATTAAAAGATGACTTTTACTTCCTTTTATATATATTTTTAATATATATTATCAGTTGAGTGATGTTACCTTAAAACAGTGTCATGGCTCCCTCCAGTGGAGAATCAGAATACTGCAAGCTAGAGCCAGAGTCGAAGTGTTGACAATATTAAACAGGTTTGGAAACTCTTTTTTTGATTCTTTAATCTCAGCAACGTTTTTGCTCATATCTTTCATATTTAATATTTCACAGGGTCTTATTCCATTAATACCAAAACCTAATCAGGATCACATGTCAACCTGTTTCCTGTGAATTGTCTGTGAAGCTGACCAGTATAACAGTTGAAAGGATCAAACAGGAGCGGATCAATAATTCCCAGCATCTAGGCTAATCTGATGACATCAACAGAACATTTAACAGAAACTTAGATATCCCTGTGAACTCCTTCAGTCAATAACTTGTGGCTCCTCTTTTATCAGTGATGACTTGGAGTAAACGTCTCCTATAGCCACTGATCACTGATCAGTATCTTCATCTTCCTGGAGGGATTTTCTCCCACTCCTCCTTACAGAGCTCGACCAACACTCTCACTTTCACCTTCATGGTAATGCCAAACTGACCAGGTTTCTCTACACCCTCTTGGTATAAAGGGAAAAAACTTTTTTTTATCCAAATAAAAACAGTTTCAAGAAAATAAAAAAAAACTAAAATAGAACCAACAGAGGTTTGTTTGGTTTCATATCAACTAGACTGAAACAAGTTTTCTTCTTCATCCTCCTTCAAGAGGATGGAGCTCACTGTCCACACAACACTCTGGATAACAGGGATATTTCTTCCATCTTGTATCAGGGTGCTCTGACCTTTGACCTCCTTCCTATTGGTTGTAATGTTGGTGATCAAGTGATTTAAGGTGATTCCACTGTTGACCCGGTTGGAAGTCACTCTGGATAAGAGTGACTAGATGGAAATGCCTACAAAAAGCATTTCCATCAGCAGTTTAGAGATGAAATGAGGATGGTGTACATGTCATCTTTGACTAGTTGGATGAGAATCAGGGATGTGATCAGGACAACACGACAACACAAAGCAGGAAAAAGGCTTGAAAAATAAAGTGTCTGTTAGAAATAAAGAAACATGAATCCTGAACAGACCATAATAACTCAGGTAATCATGAACATACGTACGGGTGTTAAAAGGTTCCACAGATACGTGTTGTCCCAGAATCAGGGTGCGCTTTGTCTTCCTGAAGTAACTGGATTGAATGTGAATGGAGTCCAATCCTGGTGGTGAAATCCCTCCAGGCTGGTGTTCAATACAAGATACACACATCCCTGATTCATATTAAAGGCTTGATGTACTGGATGCTCTTGAGCAGATATGATATTGAATGGGACTGAAGTTGAAATTCACCATCATCATCATCATCATCATCATCATCATCAGCGGTAAGCATGGATTGTAACAGTATCAATGACTGGGTGATTGATTGGATTCACAGTAAACATTTCAATGAGAAAGAGAACTTTTGTATCTGTGTGTATCTGAGCTTCTTCCTTCATGAGTCAAAACAAGACCACGTTAACACGCTAGTTAGCTGCAGAGACCAACTACAAATGACTAACAACAGATTGCATTGCACCGCGGGACAAGCAGATACATTTAACATGGATTTTCTTTCAAAATCAAATCAAATGTAAAACACTGACCTCTGCTCCCTTCACTGGCTGGTGAAAAAGACGGGAGCATGCAACATGAAACCATGACTCACTCAAGGAACAAGCTTTGGCTCTGAGAAATGCAGAAAAACTGACAGCCAGTCAGTCAGTGAGCAACATTCTCTCTCACAGTCTTGACCTTCACTGAAACACAACTGTGATGATCGAGTACAGGTAGACCCAGAAGCAGACACAAGCTGGAGGCAGAGGTTATCAGTGTAGCAAGGTTTTACTTGAGAGTATTCTGATGCGCTACAGATAACAGCAATAGTAGACAAGGGACTTACTAGACTGGGAAAGCTAGTACAGACAATAGGCATACTGGGGTAGACAAACTAGACAAGCAAGCCCTCAGGGACACGCCCACCAACCTGCAGGGAGAGAGGGAGAGAGAGAGACAGACACACACAACAACAGGGAGACAGCAACAGACGAAGACTAGAACTCAGGGGAAAGTGAGGGTGAAGGCTGAGTAGCCATGACAACAACAAATGATGAGAGCCAAGGTTCCTGCAGGACACCAACAATAGTTTGAACATTTATTCATTTAACATTTCTAACTTTGAATCAAATGTCTGAAACACACTTGAACCGATGTGTAGAAAAGCAGGCGACCAGTGAACGCACCAGTGAAGAGAAATAAAGGGAAGAAAAAATGGAATCTGTCTATAATGTACTCTGCTGTGGGAGAATCCATTTTACAGAATGGACTCACCCATTCTAGACAGTGGGCTCTAATATTAATATGAATCTATTCTGATGTTTCATAATGTGGTTTGTTTTTGCACTTGTTCCTTAGAGAATAAAAGCACCTATATTGGTGCTGCAGTCAATGCTACAATGCTGAAAAGTGATGGTTTTTAAAGTTGCAATTCAACTGTTGGAGAACACTGGATCCTTTCTGGATGACTCCAATATCCAGTGTTCTGTCATATTTAATAGATGTTCAAAGGGGCTACAGTTGATCAACCAGTGGATCAATATCAGGACAAATGAATTTAATACATGATGAAAGCTAAAAGCTCCTATGAGGCTAACTTGATGGTACAAAGTCCACTAACACACACCCACCTTTCAAAACAAGCAGTTATGTTATTATTTCTATGGCAGAGCCACTTTGATGATAGCAAGTTGGAGAAGCTGTCTAAGTATGCTAAGTGTTTTGATTTCGTCAGGTTGAAAACCGATCTTGTGGGATTGTATGGCTCGCAAGCAGTAAGGGGCAAATCGCCCACACAGCTCCTTGCCTTTTTGAATGAGCATGACTTGGAAGAAACAGTTGGTCCTGACAATACCAGCCCTTACCAGACAATACCAGCGTGCGTAAAGTTTACTAAGAGTAAAATCTGGCTTTCATAAAGCTGTGCCTACCCTGTTATTGACCTCACCGCACGTCACTGGTCACCAGATGTCCAAGGTTTCTTGTGTGACCACGTGCTGTGCGTGGATCTTTGTTGCTAGGGGTTTGGAGCGCTTCCATTCACAGCGACCAGGCAGGCTAATGATGAAACACTTCAGCCATATAAACAGACTGCCCTTCCACCTGGAAATGCAATCAGGTGCAATCTACTGGACATGTGTGTATGCAACCTTTGGGACACTTGTAGGGGAGGGGTGGGTAAGAGCATGTTATCTCCTGATTAAGTGACAAAACAAAATCACATATGAAGACTCAGGTCATGGCCATGCATGTGTTTACTCACAGGAATACTTCCTCAAAATCCATCCTTTCTGCCTTAATGAGCCAAGCTCCAAAGCGGAAACAGCCAGCGTAAGCAAAGTAGATCATAGCCTGGGAGAAGGAGAAGACAATACCATACACATGGGCCTCCTGAGAGAGAGAGAGAGAGAGAGAGAGAGAGAGAGAGAGAGAGAGAGTCAAGGAAAGCATCACAACTAGATGAAGGAAGTATCAATGATCATAGTATTGCACATACTTGTAAGGCACCTGAAGATTTTCCTGATATAAACTTTCAAACTTGAGTTCTCTGGTGAGAGATGCAACAGTACGAATGTTCTCTATTGCCTCTGTAGCAATCTGGGGAGACACAACATCCAAACATCAAATAAGTGAGTGATATAAATAATACATGGTGTCTATGTGTCTGTGTGTGAAGACAGTAGCCACAGTATGTACAGGTCTTTATTTGGACAAATCCTACACACCTTTCCAGCCTTTTCCAGTTCCTTCTTGTCTCTGACAGCATGTCCACCGAGCAGCTTCATCTGCACAGCCCCAGCCACTGCCATGACAGGCACTACAGCCAGGATGAGCAGGGTCAACTCCCAGCCATACACAAAAGAGATGATTATACTGGTGCCCAGGTTAGCTATGTTCTGGGCCAGTGTGGCCATACGTACTCCTGTCGCCTGAAGGGAGGTAAAGAATGGGAAGAAACCAAAGAACAAGACAGATTTGTTTACTTGTTGTGGTAGGGTGTGACAGTGAGTTGTGTGTGTGCGTGTACGTGTGTGTGTATGAGTGCATGGCTTTGTGACTTACTCCCTGTACTTGTGAAGCGTCTGTGGCCAATCTGGTAGTAAGAGCTCCAACAGTGTTTTGGGGTTCATCAAACCAGCCGAGGTCCTACGAGAGAACAGGGGATGCTTTCAATATACAGCAGCAGTCAGAAATAAGGTTTCTGTCTGCTGCTGTATTTGAAACATTTAGCTTTAAAAGTATTACAAATATTTAATTTTTAAGTTGAGTTAACTTTTGATTTCATATATATACAAATGAACACCCTCACCTGTCTCATCATGGCTTTAAAGGCCCCCAATCTCAGTTTCATGGTCAGAAGCTCACCAGCTTTCCCAAAGCAGAAACCCTGGGAGCAAAATGTACAGACAGAATACATGAGTACACCTGAGACACATGAATTATTATGGTGTGTGTGTGTGTGTGTGTGTGTGTGAGAGTGAGCAGAGAGAGATCAGATACAGATGTCTCATAACTTGTAGCAGGTGGACGGAAACAGTTGGAAAATTGACAGGTCCAATATTCTACAGTATACAACACAACTGCCAGGGATCAGATGATGAGATTATTAGATAGCAACTAACTGTTTAATAAAGACAAGTTACATTGAATGAATGTGTGTGTGTACATGCCTGTAGAAACATGGTGATGAAGGATACACCTCCAATAACGGCAAACATGAGGGCAAAAAATGTGAATCTCTCCCTGACAATGTTTTGATCTGTCTCTGCAAACACCTGAGGGATCGTAACACACAGCGAAGTGAGCAACACACCTTTAAACATTTGACAAAAACTCACAATTTGAACTGTCATGATTCACACCAACAAAAACAAGTTACTGTGTTGGTCGTTTATGGTGACCTTTGTATGGTGAAGGTGGTGAGCCGACACTAAAAGGAACCTACAGCAATGATCTTGGAGAAGATGACTGCAAAGAGAGGCTGCATTGCTCCGTTGATGGTGGCACAGATGATGCCCACCACTATGTACGGCCACTCAGGAAGGTTGAGACGCAGCACCTTCAGGAACGACACAGGAGGAACCTTCTCATCCTACAGAGAGAGAGAGAGAGAGAGAGAGAGAGAGAGAGAGAGACATGGGAAGAGAATGAGAAACAGACAGACTAGAAACTGCCTTTCTTCAAAGCCATTTGAGGCTAGTTCAGACACAAACGATGGCAGAAGGAGTCTCACCTCTGAGATATAGCGCTACATCTCACCTCCTCTGTCTTGTCCTTGTCATCCTCCTCCTTTCCTCTCTCTTCTTTCTCTCCCTCTGAGCCAATGAAGGAGGAGCCCTTTGTGTTCTTCCTCCTGTATAAAGAGGACTCGGAGAAGGACATGACGGATGGGCTCTTCTCATCCACAGCCTGCTCATGCTCTGCCCCCTCACCCTCCTCAACTTTCTTAAAGGTCTGCGGTGGGGAGACACACAAACAACAGAACGCATCAAAGACCGACATTTCTGAACCTACTAAGTTTGTGTTCCAGTTAATGAGGACGGATAAACACAATGGCAGTGCACCAGGTACAGTTTGTGAATGCACTTGTGTGCGTGTTACCTGCATGGTGACCAGTGTGTGGTAGACTCCCTGTTTTTCCATCAGTTCGTTGTGAGTACCCAACTCCACAATTTCTCCGTTCTGGAAGCCGGCGATGACATTAGCGTTTCTGATAGTAGAGAGACGGTGGGCCACAATGATGGTGGTGCGACCCTGTCTGACCTGGACACAAACATGTATTCTAGTTTCAAATGTATGCTTCCATTTGGATGTGGTTTTTGGGTCCGTGATGATGTTGAGGTGTGTATGAGTGTGTGTTTACACTAACAGTGTTGGGGAAAGTTACTTTCAAAAGTAATTAGTTACTTTATTTTGTTAAATACCTTAAATAAGAGGCTCTTGAGCTGCCTGATGTCCCACCATAATCACCATGATATATTAAATAAAGTTTCTGTCATGTATTGTTCTTGAGTTATTGTGTTCACAAGAATGTGTCTACACACAGACAGACAGACAGACCGACGCCACACAGACGACATAATGTCCACAAACCATGTACCATGCTGGCAGGACAAAAAGTAACTACTTATGTTACAAGTTACTCTCGTTAGAGTACTTTTGTGTTACCCACAATGCAAAACTGTTTTTAAAATAGTAAGCCAATCTCATTTATATCAAGCATACAATTAGCAGCATGTTGTTTTCACAAGATGCCACAGGATTTTCACGTTTTGCTAGTTTTTTAAATTAATTTCCTCTAACAAAAATGAAACAATATTAAAGAAGAATAAAAGTAATGACTTTTTAATTTTAAATGTAATCAATAACAAATTACAAGAATTGAACAACTAATGCCAAAGTAGTTACCACGAAAATTGTCAGTATCGCAGTACTCTAATCCATTACACACTGGTACCTAAGTAAGACAGAGACAAAAGGTGTGTGTGTGTGTGTGTGTGTGTTCTTACCTTGTCGAGGGCAGCTTGCACAATGGTCTCACTCTCAGCATCTAGGGCTGAGGTGGCTTCATCCAGCAGAATGATCTTGGGATTGCGGACTAGAGCCCTGGCGATCGCTATCCTCTGCTTCTGTCCTCCACTCATCTGCGTCCCTCTGTCTCCTGCCAGCGTCTCAAACTTCTGCTCAACAACAAAAGTCTCAACATCAGTATCTCTATGAGTACAGAGGACAGAAAGTCTAACACTCACTCACTCAAATAAAGTCATACATCGGGGAGATTCATGATGAAGTCGTAAGCGTTAGCTTCCTTGGTGGCTTTCTCAATCTCCTGCTGTGTCACATCAGGTCGGCCATATCTGATGTTTTCCGAGATGGTAGTAGCAAAGAGGATGGGCTCTTGACTCACCACTCCAATCATCTCTCTCAGATGGCGCACGTTAAGAGTGCGGATGTCGTGGCCATCTATACACACCTACAAATAGGGAGCCAAACAGATAAACACACATGATCACACACATACCTGATATGCAGGTCTCCTACTCTCCCAGTGGGTACACTCAAAGTATACTTTCATAGTGTTTCTCTGGGGAAGGGTGATCCATGCTCTGACAACAAAAGTGACACCTGCTCTTACAACATGACTAACAGCACAAATGTAAAATAAATGACTGGATCTGATGATGAACTTGACAGATTGACGCTAGTGAATAAAGCACTTCAGTAAAGGCTTTTGTTCCACAATGACTGTACAGTAGTGTTTTGCAAATGAACTCTTCACTTACAGATCCTTCCTGAGGATCGTAGAACCTCTGCAGCAGCTGAACTGTGGTGCTTTTACCACAACCACTGCTGCCCACCAAGGCAACGGTCTGGCCATTATCCAGGTGTAGCATTGTTGTTTATGTTCATATAATTACACAAAATCTTATTTTCATTATTATTTGATTTATTATTTTATTCATTGTATTCTTTTATTAATTTATTTTATATTTACTCATCAGGAAACGTTTATTGTAGCTCCTCCCCTTTTGTGACGCTTTTTCCTGTCCATGTTGCCCCTAAAACGTTGGTCTCCCCTCACCTCTACCTCTTTCCTGTAATGTGTGTGTGGAAAGAGGTATGTGTCCGCCTTCATTAGCCCCGTTATTTTGTTTACCCCTATAATCCATTCATTTATCCATCCATACTGTACTCCCTGTACACACATGACTGTGTGGCCAGGTTCAGCTCCAACACCATCATTAAGTTTGCGGATGACACAGTGGTGGTGGGCCTGATCTCCAACAACGACGAGAAGGCCTACCTGGAGGAAGTTGCTGATCTGTCACTCTGGTGCCAGGACAACAGCCTCCTCCTGAATGTCACCAAAACTAAGGAGCTGATTGTGGACTTTAGGAGGACACAACAACAGAGGACGTACTCACCACTGGGGATTAATGGGACTACTGTGGAGAGGGTGAGCAGGTATAAATACCTGGGAGTCAACATCACCGAAGATCTGACATGGTCCACACACACTGACACTCTGGTGAGAAAGGCGAGGCAGCGCCTTTACCACCTCAGGCAGCTGAGGAAATTCAAAGTCTCCCGGAGGATCCTTCAGTCCTTCTACTCTGGAGCTGTGGAGAGTATCCTGACAGGAAGCATCACTGCCTGGTTTGGCAACAGCTCCGCTCAGGACAGGAAGGCTCTGCAGAGAGTAGTGCGTTCGGCTGAACGCACTATTGGAACTACACTCCCCACCCTGCAGGACTTGTACACCAGGAGGTGCAGAACCAGAGCCTGCAGGATCATGAAGGATCCTCACCACCCCAACAACGGACTGTTTCAGCTGCTGCGGTCAGGCAAGCGCCTCCGTAGTCACGCTGCAAAAACAGAGAGACTGAGACGGAGTTTCTTTCCTCAGGCCATCAGGACTGTGAACTCCGACCTCACCAGGGCCCCCACCAAGACACACACACTGCCCCTCTTATGCACACACACACACTTAGGTAAAGACTACACATAATTTATAATTTATATTACACATACAATTTTCCCTTTTTTTTACTATATTTTTTTATAAAGTGCTCTTATTGTAAATATTGTGTTGTTTCTTTGACATTGTAAATATTGTGTTGGTTTATTGTAAATAGTGTGTACCTGTTATTTTGCACATTCTGCTGAGCATTGCCACTTTGCATTTCACTACACACCTCGTGTGTGTATGTGACAATTAAACTCTTGAATCTTGAATCCCTAATGTGTCTTATATGTTAGGTTAATATGTCTTGTTGTTGTTGTAACTATGGGTCTATAATTTTGGTTGTAATTCTTAGAGAGAGGAGCTGATGTGCACGAGCAATGTGTCCTGATGGAGTTTAATTTGTTTTTATCTATGGCAGGTATGTCATTTTATTTAATTTATTTTACAATTATTGAATTCGGGTTATGCTCTTTCCTGTAATGTGTGTGTGGAAAGAGAGAGAGGAGCTGATGTGCACGAGCAATGTGTCCTGATGGAGTTTAATTTGTTTTTATCTATGGCAGAATACACGGTCTGAGACCATAAAAGAGAGAAGTTGTCCGCCTCTTCTTTAATAAAGAAACACAACGCAGACTGACACCGGTCACACTTGGTGCCGTTCGACCCGTCCGATCCGCCATCGCTTGCCTGGTCGCTGGGATCACCTGTTGCTGCCTCCCGTCTTCCTCCGTCCTGCTTCGCCCATTCACGGTGCCCTCCGCTAGCTTATTATGCTAGTTGTGCTACTGTGCTAGCTATACCACGTGTTGAGTAGTGGTAACAGTTGTGTGCGGGAGAGGGGAGATCGCTTAGGAGGAAGTTTTATTTTGGTACTCTCGCGAGTTTTTCACGACTTGTGCCGTTTATTTGAGTGTAGAAAAATAAAAGTTCTGTTTTCAGAAAACTTCTACTTTCTGTGATCTTGTTAAGGGGAATTTGAAGTCAGATGTTTTTGATGCCATGATTTAATTACTCTTATCTCATTTTGTGATTGCACTGTTATTATTGTTGAGACATGTCTAGCAGGGATATTTCCAGCACAGCTCCCAGCCCTTTCACTAGTGGGCATAATGTAATTTATGGTGTGGGAAGGGGACAGTCGGTCTTGTCATTTGGGTTTGGGAGGGGTAGGCCCGTGTGTCCTGTTAATGTTACCCGTGATCGTATGACTGATGAGTCGCTGTTGAGTATGTCAGGTCCCACTGCCAGTTCAACACCTAATGCACATACGCCCCACCCGACTCCGCGGACATCCCCCCAGGTTGTTACTACAGAAACACTAGGCAGTGTTATTACTGCTTTGGCTAAGCAGATTAGCGACAATATCACTGCTACTCTCCACACCATGTATCAGCCCAGCAGTCCCCAGTCCCAGTCCCCAAACAACCAGAATGTAACTGTTGATCCCACACAGCTTAAAGTTGTAGTCCAACCAGAATCCAGGCCCCCTCCTCTTTTCAGAGGTGACCAATCTGAGACATTTTCCATTCATGAGTGGGAAGACATGATGAAGAGCTACATGAGCAGGGCGGCCTGCAGCTCCGATGGTGAGAGGTCTGAGTTAATAATGAGCAGGCTGGCTAGCAGGGCGAGAGATGTGGTGAAAGTATCACTCCGCAGTCGTCCTAGGGTCAGTCCAGCTGAGCTTCCCACCACAATATTTGACATTCTGAAGCGCAACTTTAGTGAGCTCACATACTCCAGCATGCCTATGAAGGACTTTTATGGGACTGTACCAAGTAACTCTGAGAGTGCGATGGATTATTGGATTCGACTGAACAAGGCCATCGATGTTGCTGATGAGTGCCTCCGCAGGCGCGGCAAAGGTGTTGAGGATCCCAGCGCTGAGGTTGTCATGATGTTTATCTGTCATTGCCCTGACCCCAGCCTTGCAGTGTCTTTTCAGTTTAAGCCCGTGGAGTCGTGGACAGCAGCTGAAGTCCAGGAGAGGTTGGATGGTCATGTGAGGAGTCTGAGGAGCACAGCTGCCCGTGCCCAGCATGCAGTTAACCTCACAACGTGCGTGCAAAATACATTGACGGTCCCTAACTGTGGCATGCAGCACCAGCCTCCTGTCGAGGTAACCCTGCCACTTGTTCCCCCCGCGCCTGCCACTGCCTGTGCACCTGTACCCAGTCAGCCCCAGCAACCCTGTGTGTTGGCTGCTCAGTCTCCTTCATCTCCCCCTATGCCGACTGATGTGAACGTCCAGCAAGTTACCGCCTTGTTTGATAAAGTTCTGTCTCTTTGCACTGCGTCACTTGCTAACTCGGGCCAGGCACATCACCAGCCTCAGGACTATTCTCACCAGCCCCAGAACTACTCCCACCAGCCCCAGAACTACTCCCACCAGCCCCAGAACTACTCCCGCCAGCCCCGGAACTATTCCCGCCAGCCCAGAAGCTATTCCGGCATGCTTCAACACACACGCACCCAGCCCAGTCCCCCATGTACAGTGTGTGGTGACAATAGCCACACGACTCATTCACACTGCAGGCTTTACAGGCTTTGTCTCCACTGTCATAAGCCTGGGCACTTCAGAAACGAATGCCCTTTGGCCACCCAGCCCCCAGTTGGCCTCCCAGCCCCCAGCTCTCCTTCTGATGCAGCTTTAAACTAAAGAGCCCGTGCGATGAGAGGGGTAGCAGGGGCAATAGTGATTTCACCCTCAGTGAAGAACAAAACATGGAGTCGGTTTACGCTCGGACCTGTAATGCATTCCCTGAAGATAAGACAGTCATACTGACAGGCTCTCAGAGGGTAGAGGTGGCTAGTGAGTTGTTTTATGCCCCTGTTAAAGTTAGTGGCCAGTCTGTGTTAAGGGGTATGCTAGATTCAGGCAGCATGTCTTGTACGCTCAGTGAAGAGGCAGAGTGTAAGTTCAGAGATGCTAATGTCCTTCCCTGTCCCCAGCCAGTGCCGAGTAATGTTGTCCTCATTGGCTGTGGTGGTCTCATGACACAACCAAAGTGCATATACGAGCTAAACATTGATGTTTACGGCTTTAAGTTTATTGTTCCGACCTTTGTTGTCCCAGGACAAAGAGATGAGCTTATTGTAGGAAGCAATGTAATCAGACCCATCATTCAGAAAATGAAGTCAACTGACAAGTATTGGGAGCTTATCTCCTCGAGTAACCTTGACCCTGATTGTGAGCAGTTTCTCCAGCTGCTGAGTTGTATTTCCCAGTGGTCAGGTCCGGAAGCGCCAGGCGTTGTGGGGACTGTGCGACTGAGGCAGGCTGTCACTCTCCTTCCACAGCGCGAGTATGTGGTTTGGGGGAGGCTGCCGAGCGGGGCCCCTATCTCGCCAGGGAGCACCGTTGTGGTGGAGCCGACTTCAGCACGTTCAACACCCAAAAACATTCTGGTGGGACGTGTTGTGACGCCCATGTGGGGGGACCGCTGGATACCTGTCAAGGTGCTGAACCCGACACAGAAAGCCATAACACTGCGCCGAAATGCCAAGATAGCCGATGTTTTCCCCTGCCTGGCTGTGGAGGATTTGCCGATCACTCAGGGGCTGTGCAGGTCGCAGTTTGACGTCTCCAGTTCATGTACTTCGTCCCCACAGTCAGCTGGAAACCCTGAGCAGCTACTGAAGGACTGTGGCTTGGCAGACATTGATGTTGATGGCTGTGAGGTATCTGAGAGTTGTAAGGGGAAGTTAGCTGAGCTTGTGCTCTCTTACCAAGATGTCTTCTCCAGGGATAAGCTGGACTGCGGAGAAGCGAAGGAGTTTGTCCACCGTATCCACCTCTCTGATGACCGGCCCTTCCGTCTGCCTTATCGCCGTGTTCCCCCCGGCCACTATCAGCGGCTGAGAGAGGTGCTGTCGGACATGGAGATGAAAGGCATTATCAGTAAATCAGTCAGCGAGTATGCCTCTCCCCTCGTGATGGTCTGGAAGAAGAACGGGGACCCGAGAATCTGCACTGACTTTCGATGGCTTAACGCCAAAACTGTCAAAGACGCTCACCCGTTGCCCCATCAGGGGGACTGCCTTGCAGCCCTTGGAGGAAACGCTCTGTTCAGCACCATGGACCTGACATCAGGGTTCTACAACATCCCGCTCCATGAGTCTGACAGGAAGTTCACCGCCTTCACAACACCCCTGGGCCTTTATGAATATAATCGGCTTCCCCAAGGCCTGTGCAACAGTCCAGCGTCCTTCATGCGCATGATGCTCAGCATCTTCGGCGATCTGAACTTCTCCAGCCTGCTCTGCTACTTGGATGACCTGCTGGTGTTTGCTCCGTCGGAGGAGGAAGCACTGAGGCGGCTGGAAGTGGTCTTTTTCAGACTCAGAGCCAGCAACCTGAAGCTCTCCCAGAAGAAGTGTAATTTCTTGCGTAAGTCAGTGAGGTTTCTCGGACATGTAGTTGATGCCAGTGGAGTCTCTGTTGACCAGGAAAAGGTCACTGTCATCTCCGACTTCCAGAAAGAGGATCTGATGGATGCTGATGGCTGCACACCCTCACAGAAGAAGGTTAGATCTTTTCTCGGGATGGTGCTATACTATCAGCATTTTATCCCTGGTTGCTCGACCATTGCAAAACCACTCTTTGCCTTGACGGGAGGGCAGAAGCGCAAGCTGAAGGGCTCTGGAGGGTACAGGAGAGCGGGTACGTTCCGCACGCTGACTCCCCAGGACTGGGATCCGGCCTGTGAGAGGGCTTTTGAGGACTTGAGGTCTGCACTGCTCCATTGTGTGGTTCTGGCGCATCCAGATTTTAGCAGGCCGTTTATCCTCTGCACTGATGCGTCTCTGGATGGTTTGGGTGCAGTGTTGTCCCAGGTCTCCACTGGCGAAGACAAAGCCCGACCCATAGCATTCGCTAGCAAGTCCCTCAGTCGCAGCCAAGCAAGGTACCCTGCCCACAGGCTTGAATTCTTTGCTTTGAAATGGGCTGTGTGTGACAAGTTCAGCCACTGGCTCAAAGGCCACAAGTTTACGGTCTGGACTGACAACAATCCACTCACATACATTATGACGAAGCCGAAGTTGGACGCCTGTGAACAGCGCTGGGTCTCTAAACTGTCCCCGTACTCCTTCGAGATCAAACATGTCCCAGGGCGACTGAATGTGGTGGCTGATGCTCTCAGCAGGACTCCCTTTGTCAAACCTCTGGGCCAGCGTCTCCTGTCGGAGCCCTACTCAAGATTGCTGGAACAAGTGTGCAGCGTCAGCGACAGTTGTGTGCAAGACACATTCCATGTGACATGTCTGCCTCAGTCAGCCGAGAACCTCTCTCTGTGTGCTACTGGTGGCATGTCTTTGTCCGATGAGGATGTGTCGTCTCTCCTCTCTTCCTGTGGTGACTGGGACTCCGGCCCAACACAGAGGGCTGCTTCTTTGGCTGGTCATCTTAGCCAATTAGCTCCTCCTGGCCAAGACGTGTTCTCCTCGCTTTCGTCGGCAGATCTGCAGAGACACCAGAGACAGGATCCGACCATCGACAAAGTTCTACACTTCATTGAAAGGAAGCGGAGGCCTTCTAGGCGTGAGCGGAACAAGGAGAGCCAGATGGTGCTGCGGATTCTGAAACAATGGGACAGACTTACCATTCTGGATGGAATCCTGTACAGGGTCACAAGGGACCCAGTAACCAAACACAAGAGGTTCCAGTTTGTTCTGCCGGACTCCCTGAAATCACAGGCCTTGGCTGGCGTTCACGACCTGGCTGGTCACCAGGGTCAACCTCGTACGCTATCTCTTGTCCGTCAGCGCTTTTTCTGGTACGATGTGGAGAAGGATGTGCGGAGCTATGTCAGGAACTGTCCCAGGTGTGTCCACAAATCCAGAGCCCCGCCAGGCTCCATGAGACATTTCACCCGAGGCCGCTTTGTTCTGGACACACAGATGTGTCAACCTCCGTACGTCACCTAGCT